>CM073778.1:37110073-37472423 GCA_037158775.1 Hetaerina titia
AATGTATACGCCACTGCGGATGTAGTTTTTGCATGGATGTGTGGATTTGCATGTGATTTCGTTCCCTTTGACGGGTGGTGACCTAACAGCCCCAGCCACACGCCCTTGCGGTGGCTTGCGGGCTATTATGTAGCTGTAGAAGTTCATCTCCAGGCTCCTGACGCCCGAAATAGCCTGAGGCGTTACGACATACCAGTAGCTATGGGAAACCGTGAATGACGACCGAAGTTTTATTTCCAGGGTCATAACATGGAACGAAAGTCACTCGTGACTGCCTTCCTCCACAAAAAATGGAGTTGAAAATTGCAAAAAGGACGACATTTTGACTCCGTGGAAGAGAATCGGAACAAAGTGAGGACAATTCTCGACATTCTCCCACCAAAGGACTTCTGGAAGTGTACGACGAGTGGCTGAGGCGCTAGGATCGTTGCACGATGTCACAAGGATATGGAGGCCAAATTTTAATAGGGTAAGTCTGTTTTCTGTATATTATTTTCCATGACATCCGTTGATTAAATGGCTTTAGTGTCAGACCAGTACCCTTTAAAATAGGTCGATCCTAGAACCGGGCTCAAAGTTTTGAATTCGAATTTTGTGCTTAATTTAGTGATAGTAAAATAATCCCCTCGCTTTTAATGTTTCTCAACAGATTTCAATGATACCCATTTTCTTTGAACACACCCACAGATATATGCTTATTTATATTTAAATTGCTTTGTGGAAATGTTGCACTGCGGTGTTGTGTCCTTCAGCGCATTCGGATCCAATGGTACATCCTAAAGGAATTTGCTCCATTTCTTCTTGTGAGTCAAGGCATTTTCCGCGTGTGTCTTTCGTGATTGTTAGACATTTTTTTGATGTTTTGCAACTAATTACTCGTAGCTATCACTTGATCTAGTAGTGCAAAACTATATCCAGACCCAGGTGGCTTTGTCAAAATCTCCTGGTTCTGGGTATAGTTTTTTGAACTTGCTTTTTTTAATGGGAGGGAGAAAACAACAGTATTTGAAACGGAAGTGAAACATAAATGATTGTATTAGTATCCCTAAGCAATTTTTTCCCTCATCGTTTCCGTGATTGTGATTAGATTAGAGCTGTTGCTCCGAAAAAATCCTCTTTTGATCTATTAGAGTTTTTTTTCAGTTTTATTCATGGAAACAATACCAACTTTTACTGCAATTCAGGTAGACACAAACTCAATATTGGCGTTTTTCAGAAATGGCCTATTAGGATTTATCTAATGATAGAGGAGTCTAATTCTATCTGATTCCATGTGGCCCTTGAATTCGCTGTTGAGCAGTTTTTGCATTCGTTTCACGATGATAAAATTCCGATCGTTTAAGATAAATGTGAATGTAGAATTACTACTCCTTCTTTATTTATAATAAATTAAAACAATTAAAGCAGTGTTGGAGATGATTAAGAAGGTACAATGCATACCGAGTTTTCTAAATTTAATAATCTCAGTCCTCTACACCTCAGCCAATCGGCTAGCCTCAATTACGTGTCGTGCTGAGAGAAAAACAGCGTCAACACCCCTGATCAATAATAACTGACAGCGTACATGTAACCTCCCTCTCTAGACTTCCTTGTACGTCTACCACGCTGATAAAAACATATTAACCAATAAACGCGTCATTATGTCAACAGATAAATCATGAGAGACTTTATATGAGCAGCGGGCACAAATAAGAAACTCACGGCGAATGAATTTTTTCCCGTGGCAGGAAGCTTACGATACCCGAAGAAAAAACTATGTCCCTGGATCTTTTTGAGCACTCTATCACGAGGGATGAAGGAATTCAAAATTAAAGCTTGAGTCCCAGCGAATGCCTGGAGACGTTACTGCTGACAAGGGCCCACATCAAGTTTTTTTTCTTTTGCTTTTCCTCACGTCTTTTTTTCTCTCTCTCTCTTCGAGAGAGTTAGTTGCCTTGTTAAGTGAGATAACCGAACCGTGGGGTATCCTTCTCGAGTGCCCCCACGCGTTCTTCCTACCTAGAAGCTTGGCTTCGAGTAGAAAGGGGCGGAACGGAATGTTGTGACGGCTCTCAAAGTCGCCGTGTCAATGCTGCCACACCACCCACCGACGCGTTTCTCTTATTCGGTTTCCTCCCCCTCCCCCATTGCCCCCATTTCACCCTTCATAACCACCTCTCTCTCAAACTCCTCCCCCTCCGTCCTGACCCCGTCCCCGTCCTCCCTTTGCCCCCCAATGTACGCCCTCCGCCCCCCTCGCCACATTTTCTTCCCTCTCCTCGTCCCCACTCTGGCCCCTATCTTGCCCCTTCACCACGTATTCTGCATACTTCACCCACCCTTCCACATCTCCATTGCCCTACCACGCCCAACCCTTACCCCATCCCCGCCAACCATTTAGATATACAAAGACGCAGGGCTAGAATTAAATTTATTACAAAGATATAAAGAGAGTGGGTTGGCATCCGACATTGGAGATATGATTAGACCCCCTAATTACATTGGCAAAGGCGACAATTGCTACAAAATTAGAGAGATTGTCGAACTGAAAGGTTCAAGCATTCGCTTTTCCCGCGCATTATTTGCGACAATAAATAAGTAGGGGGAACACCTAAGAAAATAATAGGTACACATTGTCGAAAATAGGGGTATATTTGATAAAATTCCCACAAAATACTCTGCAAGTCTGCCGTTCTAAAGCCCCCCGCCGTGCACCCTTTTGCCAGGTGGGGTGTAGGTGAAACTATATTAAGTCTATTGTATTAGTGAATTGTCCGTCCGGAATGCGTAGAATACTAATCGGTGATACGTGTTTGAATTGCATGTGTGCTGGTCCTCTTTTAATGTATTTTCTTGTCCTCTATGTGTAGGCATAGGGATAGCTGCTAACTCGTAATATATGTAAGCATGTTGTATGATTGGTGTTCGGTTACACCCTTACCACTCGGTTTTTTGGGGATCGCGGGGTGTCAATTGCATGAGGAAATAGAGGGAATATATGTAGAATGTGGCTCGTGACCTACGACCCCCTGCCACACGTCCTTTAGATGGCTTGTGGGTTATTATGTAGATGTACTGACGTTTTTATAAATCAAACCACTTTACTTTTCCACATAAACTTTTTAATTAAATTAAATTAATTAAAAAGTTTATGTGGAAAAGTAAAGTGGTTTGATTAATAAAAACGTCAGCATGAAGATTTTCCACCAAGTTACGCCAGAAACTGTTTTATTTATGTAGATGTACTTGAAACTTTCCCTTATTGGTTTTCTCATTCTTGCCCCATTTCCCCTCTCTTCCCTATCTCATCGCACTCCTGCCCCCTTTCGCCAACCGTGCACCACACTTGTACCGTCCTTGGCTCACCTCACTAATAACTTGCCCCCCTCACCCCATCACCAGGCCTCTCTCTCTTTCCCTTTCTGCGTCGCACCGTTGTCCCACTTTGCTTCTACTTATTACCCCCTTCCTTTTGCCGCACTCCTACAACTTGTCCAATCCCTGCCCCCCCCCGCACCCATGTCCCGTCTACCCACACTTGCACCACCTTTTACCCCCCATGCCCCCATCTTCATCCGCTTTCCCCCCAAATCGTAACTCCACCCCACCCAGCCCACAGGCACCATCACCCCTACCTCCTTTCTTTCCTCCTTCCCCCATAAGAACAGTAATCCCTCCAGCTAGCCTCGCCTCCGTCCCTCACACCCACACCCCCTCCTCGCTTCACCCCCAAAATAACACCTCACCATTCAACAGTGGGTGTCCGTCGCCCCCGGCTGAATGCCTGCCTACTTGTCATCTTCGGGACGTTTTGGCAAATCCGTAGTAGCAGTTGAAAGGAACGAGTTTCGACTGCCAAATTCCGCCTGAAAAAAATGTGTGTGTGTATGTATATATATAAATTTGGACGGCAACAAACAATATAAGAACACTCCCAAGTTATTTCTAAGTTATTTCGACGGAATTTAGCTCCGTCTTCCTCAGAAGAAACAGTACTACTACTCAGTACTGATATTTATATAGAGTCATATCTTATCTTCCGAAGAAGACAGAGTTCGAGCCCGTCGAAATTATCAAGATATTATTGTGAGTGTTCTTTTTATTTGTTCTCGTGCTGCGTGTTACTGTCTAAGTTATATATATATATATATATATATATATATATATATATATATAAATGTAATATATACATATATATAATATATATTTGAATATATATATATATTCAAACATATATATATGAATATATATACATGAATATATATATAGTCAATATATATATATATATATATTCAAACATAGAAATAGGTATAAGGAAAGGGGATAGGAAAACACATAAAAGGCGAAAACAGGACATGTGGGGAAGGCGGTTTTTGAGCAGATCACGAAAGTAAAAATACTTCCTTATCCGGGATTTGAACCACGGGCCTTCCACTTGCCGGGCGGATGCTCTACCACCTAAGCTAATAAGGAAACCTAATTAACCTTGAGATCTGCGATCTTATAAAGCGCCAAAGTGCTCCGATACATATTGCCCGAGAGATGGCGTTATGGAGCTGTTTCACCCACCAAAGGAGAAATAGACGGGACACAAGAAGGGGAAAGGATAGTAGAAAAGCATTCATACGATCTTATAAAGGATAGGAACGGTGCGTTTCATGGCACGCATAGCCAGAAGAAGAGACGAGCCACATTGGCCAAACACATATTCAAACTTGAAAATCCCGCCATACGGCGCACAAATATTCATTCAAACATAGAAATAGGTATAAGGAAAGGGGATAGGAAAACACATAAAAGGTGAACACAGGACATTATAGAAGAATATTTGTGCGCCGTATGGGATAGGAACGCACCGTTCCTATCCTTTATAAGATCGTATGAATGCTTTTCTACTATCCTTTCCCCTTCTTGTGTCCCGTCTATTTCTCCTTTGGTGGGTGAAACAGCTCCATAACGCCATCTCTCAGGCAATATGTATCGGAGCACTTTGGCGCTTTATAAGATCGCAGATCTCAAGGTTAATTAGGTTTCCTTATTAGCTTAGGTGGTAGAGCATCCGCCCGGCAAGTGGAAGGCCCGTGGTTCAAATCCCGGATAAGGAAATATTTTTACATTCGTGATCTGCTCAAAAACCGCCTTCCCCACATGTCCTGTGTTCACCTTTTATGTGTTTTCCTATCCCCTTTCCTTATACCTATTTCTATGTTTGAATGAATATTTGTGCGCCGTATGGCGGGATTTTCAAGTTTGAATATATATATATATATATATATATAATATATATATATATATATAATATATTATATATATATAATATATATTATATTATATATATATATATATAATATATATATATATAATATATAATATATATATATATTATATATTATATATTATATTATATATATATAATATATATTATATATATATATATATATTTATATAATATATATATATATAACATTCAAATACGAAATCCCACCATACGGCGAACAAATATTCTTTCACATGGAAATAGATAAAAGGAAAATGGGATAGGAAAACAGATAAAAGACGAACACAGGAAAGGTGAAGAAGGCGGATTTGAGCAGATCACGAGCGTAAAAATATTTCCTTAAGCGGGACTTGTTCACCGGACCTTCCACTTTCCGGGCGGATGCTCCACCAATTAAGCTATTAAGGAAGCCTAATTTAATATAAATATATCGCACAAACACATAGATACGAAATATTCAACACACAGAAACACAAAGAAAAGACAGTATGTACTATATTTGACGTTTTGACGGCCCGACCGTAGTTATCAATCCTTTCTTGGTGTTGAGTATTTTGTGTCTGTGTGTTTGTGTATATATATATATATATATTTTTTTTTCATACGTCTCATTTTAGAAAGTAAATGGATAGAAAGCAAAACAAGCGAAGAAGTGCCAGGTATGGTGGGGGGGAAGAGAAGGTATTTGAGAGAAATTCGAGGAAGGCAAGGAAAGAGGACGAAGTATTCATCTACATAATACCCCGCAATTCGCCGTGGCGGGGGGTGTTAGGTCACCACCCGTAAAAAGGAACAAAACAACATGAAAAATCAACACATACATGCAAAACTATATCCACAGTGGCGTATACTCTAATGCAAAAATCCCTTCATCCCACTCGCATGCAAACTTATACACTATCATCCAACAGACAAATGCACCCTAGGATGCAGTATGAAATCCATCCAACAACGCGCAAGTCAGAATATGAAAAGTAAGAAGGCGAAATTCCACTGACACATGAACATACAACATAAAGCGCTCTCCTCCACATGGACAAAGGTATTGAGTAAGGATGGGGTGAGGAAGAATTTTGAATTGTGAGGAGAGAAATTTGGCAAATTGAGCCAGAAGGAATAGAAGGGAGGAGAAGAGTAGTCACACTGAATGGAATTAAAGGAAGTGCATGTTCATCTTAGTCTGTAAACCACCACGAGGTCATGCGGCAGGGTTTGTTAGATAAGCATCCAGAAGAATAGTTTTTGATGGTGTTGGTGATGTTGGAATTTGGGAGTTTATCCCGGTCAAGGAGAATAATTTTAACACTTGGAAATTGTTGTACTGTAAGGAGCATTAGCGGATGAATCCGTTAAAGTCACTTCTGTGGCATCTCTCGCAGTTTCTTTGAATTTTTCACAATTTACTTTTCCAACAATCGTCGTCTCGGAGGGGAAAATGATTCTCTATATTGATCAGTTCAGAAGTCAATTTTCCATACCTTCTCATTGTTTTTTCTCCATGCCAAGTGCATCTGCATCTACACAATACACCGCAAGCCGTCGCAAGGACGTGTGACAGGAGGTGGTACCATCAGCTAGCTATTATACATATATACCCTCTATTTCCTCATGCACCTGGCACCCCGCGATCCCCTAAAAACCCTCAGGAAAGGGGGCGACCGAACACCAATCATGCAACATGCCTACATAAATTACGAGCATAACATAGTTTGCCGCTATCCCTATGCCTACACAAAGAGGACAAGGAAATACGTTAAAAGAGGACAGGCACACGTGTAATTCAAACACTTATCACCGGTTGATTTTCGACGCATTCCGGACGAACAATTCACAGATACAATAGACTTTATGTGCATTAACCTACACCCCACCTGGCAAAAGGGTGCACGGCGGATGACTTTAGGTTGCCGGACTTAAAGAGTTTTGTGGGAATTTAATCTTTTAAACCCATATTTTCGAAAGCGTGTATCTATTATTTTCTTGGATGTTCCCCATTTTATTGCTGGCGTGAATTGTGCTTGGGAGAAATGGATACTTGAATTTATCTGTTCGACAATCTAACTCTCTAATTTTTTGACAATTGTCGACCCTGCCAATGTGATTAGGGGGCCTAATTATATCTCCAATGTCGGATGCAAAAGCACTCCCTTTATATTTTTCTAATCAATTTTGTCTAGACCTGCATTTTCGCATATCTATAGGTTCCCACCTCAGATTATATATAAAATGTGCGACGCTTTGCGTCCTTTGTTACGAGTTTTTTTTATGAACCTAGCGTTCAATTCTGTAGTTATTGTTTTTTGAAATGGATCGAAAACGCTCGCCACATACTTAATGTGAGACCTTACTAAAGATAAATAGCACGTTTCCTTCACTTTTTCGTCGCTACACCTTCCGACTATACGTTTGACGAATGCCAGCTTATTTAATGCCTCTCCACAAATCGTGCATACATTTTTTCCCCAAGGAAGATCCGATGAAATGGTATTTAACTTCATCCATGATGCTCATCCGAACACCTCTGAGTGTGTAGCAGGAGTATGTAATTCTTGATTTTTATTAATGACATGTATGTAATTCTGTATTAAAATATTCCTTCTCGGTCATGCTTCAATTTAAATAATTCGTATTAACGTTTCTCTCCCGTTGCAGGGAGCGTCTTCAGGAGCGAAGACTTGGCTCCTGAAGACGCTCCCTGCAACGGGAGAGAAAGGTTGAGCCAAAAAATGTCTCTCACGCAGTCCAGCCCGAGAACCACTTCTGCATCTCTCAACAGCTGCGAAAGCCTACGATCTACGAATTCGTATTAATCGAAAAGTTTAAATTTTCGTGTTTCCAGTGTCTCCCAATCAAGGCCGTACAATAATGATGCTATCCAAAAATATTCTCTATCGAAATGTGGAGCTTTTCTTTTCAAACTGTTTAGTTCCTAAATTAAGGCAGAGAGTATGTTATAGGTAAAAATGTTTAGGTGGAATTTTTTGCATTTCGTGTATTGATAAGTGCGATTAAGAGTTTAAGCAAAATAGTAATGCGTATTTTCTACAGCAGGAAGTTATCTCAGGAGTAGACTAGAGATCTACTAGTTATATCAGGAGTAGACTAGATTACACTATGCTAATAGTTTTGGCTCAGTCAATCAAATATCGTCTACTCCTCATCTATATGCTACTCCCGACAGTATTCATATACCAGTCAAATGAGAGGAACGTTTGAATTTTAAATGGTTAAGTTTATCTCTTACAGGTAAAATTCAAGCGTGGGGTGTAATTTGTCCGCAGTATGTATTCGCTTAGTGTTTATGTTTTACAGCTGGATTTTAACAGCTTACTCACCCTACATGAGGAAAAATACGAGCTTAGTATGAAAGAAAAGTGGGTCGCGGTAGTCTAGGGGTAGAGCGTTGGAGTACTGACCGGAGGGCCCGGGTTCGATTACCGCCAAGCCTCTCTAGACACCTGAAGCTCAATCCAAGCTATGTGATTTTTCGGGTACCAGATCTTCCTGGGAAACCATAGCCGGCACAGGGAAAGGAGCTTGTCCCCTTACCCTGATGTGTAGATTTCACACGCCGTCGGACTTAGTACCGGGTGAACTCTACCAAAACCCTAACCCTACCAAACCGACCTTGGGGTCGATTGCTGTGTTTAAGGTTTTTTAATAAAAGAAAAATGATGTTATGTTTTATCAGTCAAGGAGTTGCGAAAAGTCATGTACATTAAGGTCATGTGAACTAAGCGGTGATGCCAGTTATTATGGACTATTTCTTTTATGAAATGAATGCAAATTCGAAGGATCAGATCTTAATTCTCTTACTTTTAGGGAGGATGGGTTTGAGGAGGCGACCAATGTCTGAGGAATAATATAATATGGAGAAATAAAACTTCAGAAGATGCTAAGGTTTTGTGGGAAGCGGGACAAGTTTACTTTTCCCTGTTTTACACCAGATGCGAAAATGACTGGGAAAATGGCGATCCACAGGCTGCACGTATGGGTTTGCGATTGGTTGGTCCGGGCCGAAAGCTCTGGTTTTTACACAGTTTACTTAATGGATTACTGAATGTGTTCATCCACTCATGACTTTTCTGAAAATACTGAAAGTGCCGAAAGGGAGTAATTTCCCACCTCTTCTTGATTCTTCAGTGCCCCCTCATACCCTTTCCGACCTCTAATCGAATGGAGACAATTTTATCGGGCACGTAGTTCCCAACTACATGATCTGTCCCAGAAATCATGTAGATTTTTGCAAATAAATTTTTGAGAAATAATTTCAGAAAAAATTAAAGATTGTTGAAATTCTTCATGAGAGAATCCTTATGTATTGACACACCAATGCCAGTGAATCCGCCAGTTGTGGTATGCTATCCGTAAGGCATCAATCATTAATCCTCGTTCAGGCGCCTCATCATGGTCTCCTTGACATAATCCCATTGTCCAACATGGTATCCAAAGGGGTTATGCTTAAGTCGTACTCAAAGACCCAAGTTTCGTCACCAGTAACCACCTATTCTAAAAAAATTCGGGTCACTTTCACCATAATCCAAGAGGTCCATGGCAAGATTAAAACACAAGCTGTCTTCTGACAGCACCTTGGGTACCAGTGTAATGCACTGTGGTTTTCTGAATATTACACTCTCCTGCTAACATCCTGACACTTCGGGGTCAATCAGAATTGAGCATGTCTCATTTTTTGGACAATTTTTATCAAACTGTGTTGTTGATGGAAGTCCAGGGCATTCCTAATCGTCAACCTCTCTACCCTCCCGGCGCTAGCGGAGAACCATTTCTCGGGACATTGCTGTTTCTTCCGAACCCGACTTTCCGAGCTTAACATAAAATTTAATGGCATATCGTTGCTCCATGGAACGTGGCATCGTGAATCCGTGACGAAACCCTTAAACAGGGTTCCTATTTTGTAGTGATCACTACACTCTAACGGTTCGACCAGTCGACTGACACAGGTCGCGTTGCTTTGCCAAGACCTCCCACCGCCTATCCTGCCACAAATCACCCCACTCCAGCCGTCCACGTTGGTGGAAAAAAATTATTCAGTTAACATGCAGTTCTTTTGTAAAAAATGTCTATTTATTTTTGTGTGGAAAAAACTACAGAGATGAGTGGTGCTCGGATGTTGAGAGGTTGTTAGAGACTCGTGTTGGTTAATAATAATAAAACGTATTTATTGAGGCGAGATCGAAGCTATTCCTTTTCTTCATATACCTAGCCCCTGCGGAGAGAAGAGATGAGAAATGCTTGAATTTGTGGATTATAAGTCAAACTTACCTCATTACAATTTACTAATTTATACAATTTTGAGCTTCGTGTATTTCAATATTATTCCCGATAAAATTAATATAATTTGCATCTTTATTAATTTCTAAGATAATCCTCGAGTTGAATGAGCAAAAATATTTTTACTATCACGAAAACTCATACCATAATTTTGTTCATTTTTCAAAGAAAAATGAATCGTCAAAGAAGCGGACGAACAGAATTTCTTCATTCATGGAAAGTGAATTTTCGGTAAATAAAGGAAAAGGTTAGTCTATAAATCAGCCAAGGCTTCCTCATGAGTTCTCGCAGAAATCCTCCCTCCATCTCTTCTACCACTGTTCACCAATCTTTCCTTAACATATTTGCTCAGTATCTCCATCATCAACTTCCTCTTCCTTTTGAAAGCTTCTTTGACAGATGCAATTATTTTTCTGTTGGTTCGACTACTTTATTCATCTGGGTCCGTACTACCCCTTGTATTTATTTCATCAAGAGATACCATAGAAATCATTCGTAATATTGCGGTATGACAAGGATGGGAATACTATGACTGAGAGCGAACCAATATGCCCTCGCATTTAATGGACGTATATATACAATTTGTGTATGCCTGAGATTACGGATGTGCCTTCATATGTTATTGTGGACAATAATAGCCACAGAAATATTTGGATAGTATCGTGGAAATGTGAAGAAGAGAGTGATGTAGACCAAATGGATGGATCGAATTACTAACGAGCATGTTAGGTATTTGAAGAGTTAGAGGAAATTGAGTCTTGGGAAATTTGGAAAATTATACGAGAAAACATGTTCGGACACTGACCTAGTAGACGAGAGAAAATCTCAAGGTCGGTAGGAAGACCCCGGACGTGATATATGGTATAAATGTTATAAACATTATATTCTCCCGGTTAAGGTTTTTTTTTAAGAACAAATGGACTGAGCACTGGTAAATATCAACCCCATTCCAATAAATACGATTACACCCTTAAATACATAGGAGTTACCCTCACTCATGACCCCTCCTGGGTGAAACACATGTAGGCAATATGTGGATGAGCTAACAAAAAATTAGTACTCATGAGAAGAGTACTGGGTAAATGTGATGAAAAACTCAAAGAGAAATGTTATCTTTCGCTGGTTAAGCCTCGTTTAGAATAGACTGCTAATATATAGGATCGTCACAAAGTTGGATTGCTTGCCGAATTGGATCGTGTGAAGCGTAGATGAGCTAGATTTGTAAAAGATTGCTCTGATAAACTTAGTAGCGGATCCAAAATATTAGAGGATCTATCTCTATATCAGCGATGGGGAAAATGTATTGTTACCGCCATCGTACTACGGCCGGAGAGATGATGCCAATTAAATTAGGGAGATTAAGTTTAAACCAGATTGAAGAGGTAATATTTTCCACGAACGTCAAAGGATCAGAATTACATTGTCCGACCGCGGTAGGGGTCATATTCGGGTGAAAATTAGTCTGGCTGGTATTCACTCCCTACCACACACCCTTGCGGTGGCTTTCAGGGTACCAAATCATCCGAAAATCCACGAAACCATCCATAATTCCAAATTCTCTCTACAATCATTAAGTCAAATGTGCTTACTGTTTAGTTCCCTCTGCCTTGTTTACCCAATTTCTTCCCATCCCAGTTTTCAACATCCTGCATCCATTAATACTGCCATCTTTTAATTTCTCCTGAAAACGTTCTCTCCTCTCTACCACTTCTTGATTTATTTTTCTGTCATTCCATTTTATTTTTTCATTCTTCTCCAAACCCACATCTCAGAAACTTCCAATCTACGTATTCTCTTTTCTCAAAGGTCAAGTTTCGGAGCCAATTCAACCTTCATAACCAAATATTTTCGTTGTCAGCTGTTCCTTTAAAGTAATTTCTAAAAAATTGAAGTAATACCATACATTTCACAATGGTGATTGTATGTGCCGAGTCAACGAGAAGGAAATGCGCATGATTCGGCGCGTTATCTGATAATAAAATTGAGATCGAAGAACGGCATCAAATGCATTTTTAAACTGATTAACGTTATCATAAAAATGGACCTGTCTTCCATTATTTGCATTGTGCCCGTGTTGTGCGATGGGAACACTTCATTTTGTTTTTATTGCTTAAAGGACAATTTTGTTTTCGTTTGACTTGGATTATTTCCTTTTCATAAGGAATAAAATCGCTCCATACGCACTATTGCGACAAGTTTCACCAAGAATTAAATCATCTTCTAACAGGGAGCATCCTTAATGATGTATCAATTACGCTGTCCATTTTGGGGTTTACTTTCGTTTTCTTAGGAAGTTCGGACTGGTTTAGCGCCTTATACCCTATTCTAACACGATATAAAATTTCACTGACTAATCTTCATGGTTCTTTTCCTTCTAGTCATCCCCTTTCGCTGGAAATAGATGAAATTGAGAGCTCCTGGTGGGCACACGTATCATGAATTTGAAAACAAAAAGCACTTCGGAGTGTCATATCCTCTGCACAAGTTCTAAGAATCGATGAACACACACACATTCCATTCCTATCTCACTCCTCTCTCGACCACCTGCACTTCCTCCTTCAGTTAGCAACAAAACAGCACAGGCAACGAATGTGACCCTCCATATCTACTGAAAGCAATACTAAAAGTGTGTCAACGAGCTGTGGGAATAGGTTAGTTCCTCCTTTCCCAGGACATATTTCGGGAGAATCAAAATTCTCGTTAGCCAGACGCGACTTAATACATGTCATTTCTTGCTCGGGACAATTTGACTCCGGCCTGGAACAAAAGACAGTTTTGGACACCGAAGGTAACCAAGGCAATATGCATGGGTCGCCGTGGGAATGAACAACGTCAACCATTCCTTAGCTGGAAACAGGTGTAGTCACAGGTGTTCCACCGTCATATCGTGGAAGCTTGAGCTCTTATAAAAAGTGACCATGTCCTGATTATTTATTTATAAGATTTTTCAATGAGATCGTTGAGTAATTTTTTCCTGGGAATGTCCTTATCTTCCAATCTCATGCAGTAAAAAGTAATAATTTTAATTTCTGGTTGAAGCATATTGATTTGTGATTCTTTACAAATATTACGGAAAAGTAGCGCACGAAATTGGGGATCGATGTAGGTTAGTCGAAATCATCATTGCGTTTAATTAACGAGCGTTATATATTCCAGAGTTATTTTAGACTTTCCGCATCATCACTTTTAGAACGACACCCTACCATCGAGACTAGGAGAATGTGAATTTCGACTGAGACTCACGGGAGGGGGGCGCAATTTATGACACCAATTCCCAGGTTGGCCGCAGCCGACGACTCCCTTTTCCCTAGCCTCAATGGAAAGGCGTCATTGAAAATTTCCGCTGTTTTATAATTTTTTAAATCCACAGCAGACGGCAACTCTTGGGACTCCTCTTCCACGTGAAAAAAGGACATTAAAATAAGAGCTTTAGGAATTATTATAGAGTAATCTACCGGTTAAGGTAGGTTTTGGATGGACACAAATACCAAATAAATATTTGTTGATTCCTTACAAAACAATCCAGCTACATTAGGTCACTCTTCATCTCTGTGTACTTCTTTCCTCCCTTCATCCCGTCCAACATCCCTATCCTGTTCCTGCCCTTACCTCGTTTACCCAATATTCTCCCCTCTATTACAGTCTTCAACATCCCACTGACGTTCAATACGCCTTTCATCCATTTTTCCTGCCTCCATGGGATTTCTCTCAGCAAACCCCTCTCCTCATTCACCATCTCCAGTACTTCCTCATTTGTTTTCCTTTCGGTCCATTTCACCTTCTCCATTCTTCTACACACCCACATTTCAAAAGCCTCCAATCTACGTCTATCCTCCTGCTTCAGCGACCATGTTTTCGAGCAGTACTACGCTCCATATCAAAGTTTTTACGAGTCTTGAGTCTTTTTTTTTGACTGTGTTGCTCCTAAACACTTCCGAGATATGTAGACTGTTCTACCTGCTCTATTTTTACTCCTCCTATTTTAATGTTCAGCTTAGCCTTTTTCTTTCTGGAAAATTGCATAACCTTTGTTTTATTAATATTGATCCTCATCCCATATTTATCGCACTGAACCTCCAATTCACTCAGCAATGCTTGCAACCCCTTGGCTTACTGAATAACTAATGCTTGGTCATCAGCAAACCTAACCGATTTTAGGAATTCCCCTCCGACTTTCATTCCTACCTCCAGTTCTTCCCATGCCTCTTTAATCATTTCCTACACATATACGTTGAACAGCACCGGTGACAATGGGTAACCCTGCCTTACCCCTCTTCCTAACACTGCCCATCCGAACTCTCCGTTCCCCACTTGCACCTGAGCAGTCTGAGACATGTACAGGTTGCGGATTGGCCTTCTGTTCCTCAAATCTATTCCACGTAGCATATTGATTTTGCAGACTTCTTACAGCATTTTTTTGTTTTGTTTTTTGATTTTTAAGTCTGACAAAGTATCCTAAACCCTAGGGTTAACGATTCCATCGAAGCAATTTTTTCAGCTACTAATGACTCGTAGGAGCACGTATTACCTAATCTCATTCCACAATTGGGAACTTAGCATGTATTACGCGTACAATTAGCAAGAAGTAATCATGAGGCGTGTCGTTTTTAAACAGTAATACCGCACGTAAATTTGTTTCCGAACTGGGATTCTGGTTCGTAGAATTCAGAAAAACATTCGTTAAACTTGGGTAAATCTTCTGAAATTAACGTTAGAATAATGTTTTCATAAACTATTAGCTACAGTGAAATAATGAGATGGGTACTGTGCAGAAAAAATAGGAGTAGGTTTGGAGATAACAGAGTTTGAAAGTTTAGTTGAGTCCTATCCGCTGTCGCCGATGACTACTGTAATCTTTATGAAAGGTAAACTATTTCCCTTTTTTAATTAGGTATCAGTTCCCCAAATTGTGCATGTATCTAATTATTTCTCACAGTACCAAGGTTATTGCGGCTACTCATACGTTTATAGCTGAAACTGTCAACCAGTTACCGGGCGTACCGATTCACTTGAGATAAATCGGGAAGTGTAGCAATTGTGGAGAAGAGTGGATGGGTGGAAAAATCCATGGTCGATTAGAGTTTCAACAAAGGTGCATATGTGCTTACTTTAGTATCTTATTTTGTGACCCCTACTTTATCTACAGATGTGATTTCGTGAAAAAGTTCGCAAAAGGACAAAAAAAATGAATGGAACAGTCACAGCATTCTACGAGCGATTCATTTGATTTCTTCTTTATCAGCCTTCTTTTGTTTTTGAGTAAAATCAAGATTATTTTCCCTTTGGTGCATCACACATAATATTTATTCTGCTCATAATACATAGCCTTGTTTTTCCTAGTTGAAGTCGCAGAATATTTATTAGTAAGTTCCACAGATACATTCAATGTCAAGTTTTATTTAAGTTATACAAAGGTGTCTAATCGAGCAAAAAAGAATTTTTGTTATTTCGTACGGATGTATTAGTGATATTTTCTATGCATCTTTGTTCTTCTTCCTCGGGTCTTCTTTATCAACTTTGGGGAGGTTTCTTATACGCCTCTTATTGCGTTTAATTTTATCTCATGGAATTGATTTCCTCTTAGCTCTTCTAGTGCAGCCTTTTTTTCCTTTCGGGAGAATTCTCCTTCGGGAACACCCGGTAGAACCCGGAACAAAGTTGGAATGAAGCCATTGCTTCCATGAATCGAACCCGGGTTTTAGTCGTAGGGAAGCCAGTAACTCTAGCCGTGGTGTTAATCCGATCCCGTGTGGAAAATACATAGAGAAATCACATATGTCCGATTATAAAGGTCTCCCTCCCCCTTCCAGTTCATTACCACGCACCATGACCAAACGCTGTTAATTCCTCGGAATCGCAATCGCTAGAGCGTCTCAGCCGCTTAGGCTGAACTTCTTTATTATTCTAAGTAATACAATATCGGATCGACGCTCTCTGGTTTGGCTGCCTGCGATGCCCACGCACATGCGTCCCGCGACTCCCGCCAACTCCTCGCGGGGACGGATCAGGGGGAATATTATATCGCTCTCGGGATGAGAGCATAATTCCTCCCGGACACGGTGCGTATGCCACCCCTCTCGAACTCCCCCCGCCCGTCTCCGCCCCAACACCCTCTGCCACACCTCCGCCCTCTCTGCACCACACCGCCTACCAGAGATTGCGTCGGAGGAAAAAAACCCTCCGTCATCGGCTTACCCAATCCTCCTCCTCCTATATTTGTACCCTTGGCTTTCGAAAGACGACGAACGCGATTCAGAGCAGGGGCTCCACCCCTTTCTCTCCCTCTCTCAACCACCTTCTCCATCCTTTCCCCCTCCTTTCCTCTCCTCTCTCCCTCCTCCCATCCTCATTTCCGCCTTCCCAAAGCTTTATGCGATACAAACCGCACCCTTTTCTCCATGAATACAAGGATTTTCTCCATGAAGTTTGAACTCATTGGTTGAAACTAGGGTAGGACAATTATAATGTGGTGGAAGGGTGACAAAATAACATCGTGCTAGTGTGGAACCAGTGTGAATAGGATAATTGCGATATTTTTAATGGAATTACTGGAATAAATAAGTGGGGCTGGTTCATGGTCATTTTTCACCTCCTTACCAAGCATTATTTTAATGCAATGCGTTAAGACAAATTAATAATTTCTATCTCAGTTCAAGGAAATCACTCTCTGAACTATTAGAATTTTATTTATTTATTAGGTAATATACAGGTTAAGGTAGGTTTTTAGATGGACACAACTATCAAATAAACATTTTGTAACTCCCAACAAACAAAACCCAATCCAGCAACCTAATCTACATCAGGTCCCTCTTCATCTCTGTGTACGTCTTTCCTCCCTTCATCCCATCCAACATCCCTATCATGTTCCTGCCCTTTCCTCGCTTGCCCAACATTCTCCCCTCTGTTACCTTCTTCAACATTCCACTACCGCTCAATACGCCCCTCATCCATTTTTCCTGCCTCCATTGGATTTCTCTCAACAAAGCTATTAGAATTGTCATCGTTTTTATATATAAATATACCAAATTCCAACTTTTAAAAAAATATATATTTATTGACTTAATTTTTTGTAAATAAAGTACATACTTTTAAAAGGTAATTCATTATTTTGAGAAATTTGACAGAAGTTTAAATGTAGACTAGGTTTAGGGATGGGAGAGATAAGATTTCCCTTTTCCATGTCCCTGAACATAGTTCAATTTAGAATTTTAGATCAATCGATCAATAGAATTTTACGCTGAGAATTTGCCATTTAGCATTTCCGGATTAGGTTAAATTCCTACTTTACTCACTCGCTTTGGCTCAAATCCCTTAGTAAGAGCGCCTATTATGCAGGATGTAATATTAATCTACGTTCGCCATATTTTAATGACAGATGGACTTAATCGGTGTTTCGTTTAAGCATTTAAGCCCATTTTGTTCAAGGTAAATTGAATCTTGAAAGTTGACCTCAAATGATATTTCTTTCTTACTGGCAAGGAGAGTGGAGGGAGGCAACGGCCGTTGATTAAAAATCAGCAAAGAAAACATACAGAAAATATAAGTGTAGGCTATTTACATGGATTACCTTGTGTCTTTTACCAGAACCTTTTTATCTCGCTAAAGATAAGACCGCTAGCGGGTAAATTCTAGGAGATGGAGAATTTTAGGATAGTGAGGATCCTAGAAAAAAGAAAATTCTAGGAGGTAGAGAGATATAAGATATCGTCATAAAAAAGGATAGAAAAAATTATGTAGGCACCACCTAGACGATGAATATCATCATTTTGTTTGACGTGGAGCTGCTCTTACGTGAGCTGCAAATACGTAAGCCTTTTAGGGACAGGAAGGGGTAAGTGACATTTGATTACGTATCCTTATGATGGGGGAGTTCAAGAGGAACCTTATGTTAAATTTTATTACTCTATTCTTCCAGTCATTATTTGTTAAAAAAAATAATTTTAATTACCTATCCCTCATCTCCAAAAACACATTATTCAAATACTTACAACGAAACTGACGCTTCTTCATTATTTTAGAGCATATCTCTCAAAGGAACTTCTAAATGTTTTTTACCCCTTAACGTATGCATTCCAATGCCACCATTACAACAAGTCACACAGGACAGCGCATTTTTTTTCAGTAAAAGCGCGCAATTTCTTAAAATCAGCACGTGTTCGTAGTGAAAAACCCTTTCATCAAAGCTGAATTAACTTTTTTTTTGTTTTAAGAAAAAATGCGTCTCTCTCTCTCTCTCTTTCTGACATTTTATAGATAGCGCCGATAATTACCCGATGTGGGGTAAGAAAGGGAGCTCGTATCTTACGGATTCTCACAAAAGATAGGAAAAGGGTATAAAAAGCAAAAATGGCCCTGCCAAACTTCAAGGAATATCCCAATGTCAGAGGAAGTCGTCCGGGGGGATTCGAGGAATGCAGGAAATGTGGAGGGATGAGATATTGAGCGGCTATGGGATGTTGACGGCTGTTATAGAGGGGGAGGGAGAATACTGCGTATGCGCTGCGAGCAGAAAAAAATAATATGCATGAAGGGGTCGGAGAGTCAGTGAGTAGGTTAAGCATTGGAAATTATTAAATTAAAGGAATGGTGTCACCTGGGAGTTATTTGTAAATTCATAAGGAAATGTAATAGTTTTCAGAGGCAGTCGAAAGCCTTATGTCGGAGGACTTACAGTGTCTTGAGCCCCGGGTGTTGATGTTGACATTCTTTTCACTATCAGCCATACTTTAATTCGTCCGCTTGACTAATGAGTATGACATCCAATAGAATGAAGATTCTCTTTCTTGCTGCCCGCCATATAGTATATACCCTCTCTACCGATGGTTAGGGAGGTAAGATCCCTCTCGCGTCTTCTTAAGTAACGTCCAGATGTGTTTAATACGAACCGACAAACACCGCTCATAGGAAATTGATAATAAAAACCTAGAGTGCCTAGGTGCCTAGACCACCCATAGAGTTAGTTAACCCTACGAGAGGACCTAAGCGATAAATTACAGAGGCGTTATGGTAATTGGCTCTGAGCGCTACACAGTGGGTCGAAACGCCAATTAATTTATAAAAGTCAGGCCACCAGCTATGAAACTCAACGTTGTTTGACGATCTTTGGAGATAAATGGTAGTAGGTTTCCCAAGGTGGAATTTTGATTAGTCTATTTATTTTTTTACTCACTAATAAACATATCCTAGTGCGGAAGAGTTTTGGTAATAAGATAAAACGCAAACCTCCCGAAATTCTAAAATTCTTATCAATTCTGTTTTCAAGGAACTTTTACCAAAGTTCTGTTGTGATGAGGTATCTGTCTACATAGTGCACACGGCGATTATCAACAAAATTCGATTTTTTTAAGAGGCTGTTGACTGATATCTCCAAATAAATTGGCCTTCCGGCTTAATGTGCCCGGGAAAATCCAATAAGGAGCCTTTGCATCCATCATTTTCTTTGGAAAAGCTCTCGTAATATTTTGCAATTCATTTATTGATTAAACAAGCATCAGGATATCCCTTGATTAAATAAGCAGTTGAAGTTTCAAGAAATTGGCTTTAACCTCGTGGACTGTGGCGCACCGCGCACGACTACGAATGCCTGTGACATTGTATGTACGGCATTTCGTCACAACATCTTGCTCCTTTAAAATCCCAGAAAATTCCGAATTTAAGAGGACGCCTCGGCAGCTTAACTGGCTAAACCACTCGGCCGGACATCGAGGGATCCGGGTTCGAATCCCGGACAAGGCGAATGATTTTTGCACTCTGAAATTGTTGCATTGTAAGCAGTTGAAGGTTCATGGTAATAAGTTTGGGATTCCAATGCACAACATTCCACTCCTCATGTATTGAACGGAATGTTCAGTGATAGACACGCTACACGAAATTCCCTCCACACATGGACACATATGGAGAATTCGATAGAAGAGACAATTCATTTAATTTTAAAGGTAATTTGGCGGAGCGTATAGACACAACATCTATTCACGCAAACAACCCTACGTTAATACAATGCGAGGATAAGGGAGGGAAGTCATACACGCACCATGTTTCGTACAATTCCTATGAGGAAAGAGTGAGCAGACGGCGACTTCCACATTTCTATAAAGAGAATGACTGACATACACAAAAATGTTTGCATCGTACGACTTACAGGCTTATAGATTGTGGATTTATAACGAAAAACCGTCATGTATATAGAAAAAAGCAATGTTCATAACTGCTCCACCCGCAGTAATATTCATAATTATTAGGGCTGCGGAAATAATGATTTAGGCATACATAGATGGAGGAAGAGCCATTTAGACCAGGGAGTGGATTCGAAGGAGGAAGGGAGTCTCTTGAGTGAAGCTCTAAAAGGCTGTGGAAGACTCAAACGAGACTTTTAGAAATTTCTTGAAAGTGACAGACGAAGGGTTTCTCTTGCAATTGAAATGAAAATGTCGTCATGACATCCATCCAGTTCGTTGCAAATTTTACTTAAGAAATTTGAATGAGTAATCTTTTCTCAAGAATAACGACAATCAAAATGCACGTATTTGGTAATCGTCATTGTCTTTCATGACATCAGAAAGCTGCGAAAACTTATACCGGTCTGTGGGACGTCTCCTAGAGAGCGGAAATCATGGAAATTGCAAGCTGGAATGCGTGAAACGAAAGCAGGGGGCTATTTCCCTTGAAGAGGTCCATGTATTCGTACATTCGTGTCCGCCCCACACGACGAGCTATTTAACGAGTAACTTTCCATGCGTCTAAATTTGCAATCAAGAATCCACTCTAAAAATTCCCTCTCTGAAACCGTCGGAAGACGCAGATGCAGTGGGGTTCGGGGTTAGGGAGTTGTGCAACCGCAGGTGGACGCGGATGCGGGACGCGGATGTGGGAGGGGGGGCACGATGGTGTTAAGCGGGATGAATCGGTGGAGGGAGTAATCCCTTTAATCGAGGTCTCTCGCGCAGGTGTCGCGCGAAGTTGGTGAGAAGCGAAATAGCTACTTGTCCGAATGTGATAAGCCGATGTTTACTGTGACAATTCGTTGAAAAAGTCGCTCGTCGGATTAAATCCTCCAGACGCCCGCCCATCGGCCTCAATAAAAACCTCTTTCAAATTCTCAGGGCCATGCATTGAATAAAGAAGAATAAAAGTTTGCATTACTTTTAATTTCGTTAAAAATAAGTTTATATTGATTTCGCATATCTCGAAAGTGTTTTGGATCATCAATGTCAAAGTGGTAGGGACGTAAGGAGAAGAATTGCGCTAGGCAAGGAGGCTTTCTCAAGGAGGAGGGAGTTGATGACGGGGACGTTGAGTAGGGATGTTAAGACAAGACTCGTAAAAACTCTGAAATGGAGCGTAGCTATGTACGGCGCGGAAACGTGGTCACTGAAGCAGGAGGATAGACGTAGATTGGAGGTTTTTGAAATGTGGGTGTGGAGAAGAATGGAGAAGGTGAAATGGACCGAAAGGAAAACAAATGAGGAAGTACTAGAGATGGTGGGTGAGGAGAGGGGTTCGTTGAGAGAAATCCTATGGAGGCAGGAAAAATGGATGAAAGGCGTATTGAGCGGTAGTGGAATGTTGAAGAGAGTAATAGAGGGGAGAATGTTGGGTAAGCGAGGCAAGGGCAGGAACAGGATAGGGATGTTGGACGGGATGGAGGGAGGAAAGAAGTACACAGAGATGAAGAGGGACCTGATAAAGATTAGTTTGCTAGGTGGGGAGTCACAAAATGTTTATTTGATAGTTGTGTCCATCCAAAAACCTACCTTAAACGGTAGATACCTAATAATATAATTGATTTCACGTTTCTAACTATTGCTTATGTTTTCCTATCCAATTCATAGCCTCAATTAAAATTTGGTTTGTTAATTTAACAGATGTCTACCAATAATCCCTTGACGGGTGTCGATGATCAGCCTTTTGATTTCCGATAGCATAAATATAAATCATTGTTATCCAACGATGTAACGGACACCGCACACTGTAACTCATCGTAAAAGAAACTGAAAGGCAATTCATGCAATGTTTACAGTTGATTAAGTGAGAGGTGATTGAAAAGTAATGACAGTACTGCTTTTGAAAGAGCAAATAGCTCACGCTGCAGTTGTTTTCATCGTAAAACCGATTCTTTCGGATGTGCTGGGGTGGAATTAAAGCAAGATGAAGGGAGAGGATGACACGAAGCAATAGCATTCATTATTTTACTCATGCAATAGATGTCACAAGACATGGTTTCTAAGGAATGGAATGATGCTGCCCAGTCAAAATCAAGACGATGGTAATGGGAAACCGTCGGGCAACCGCCGTACTCATTACACTTTCTTCGAATTCCTTCAGAACAAAAAAACCAATCCCTCCGGAGACAGCTTACTCCGGAAGTCTGGTGAAACTGATCGGTTGCGCACCATTCCAATATTATCGAAAACCATTCGGCAGAAATCATTCGCCCACTCCTACAGCTTTGAGCTACTACAATGCGAGTATGAAAAGTCGCATCCGTTTAAAAAACCTACCTCTACGCTCGTAATGGCCGCTATTTTTCAAGTTAATCTTGTTAATAAATTTATAACGTCTTTTAGACTCCCCCCCGTCTGACTTTTTTTGTGTACACAAATCTCAGAAACCGGAAGGAATAGAGAGAAAGGGGCAGGATGTGGAAGTTCTCCAAAAGGCCCCAAGTTAGTGTTAAGGGACGAACTAGCACGCTGCCACTGACATCACTTAATTTTTTTAGAAAGTAATGATTATTACTATACCGATTTCTATGCTAACGGCATGCGAGATATCTTGCTCGAGATGAAGAATTTCTTTTTGCCTCACCGTTGCCATCTTCAACTGCAGCATATTTTGTGATCCTGATGCTTTCCTGATCTAATGCTTAATGTAAGGCCAGGAATAGCGTTATTATGGGTTTCATTTCGCGAAACCTGAAGAGCAGTGATCAAATATACATTATTCACCTTCGATTTTTAAAAATCCATTATATTTTTTGCATACTTTTGGCATTTGAGTTGGTCTTATATTGCTAAAATTGGACTACAACCAAATAGTATCTCTTTGTTGTTTTATTTTTTTTGCGTCATAATTATCGTTTCAATTTATCAATTTGAGGATTGTTTGGTAGTAGCTCCTCAAACTATCTTAAGAAATCGTCCCACAGGATATGTCAAACTTCCTTCTTTTAATTGTTCTTTATCGACTTAACTCGCTCACTTCAAAGCATTTATTACTATCTATCTCCGTTTTCTTTTCATAATTCTTCTCCAGAAACACGCTTCAATCGCCTCTTATCTTGAGTGTCTGCCTGGTTTGTGGTGTTCCACCGCGTTGATCGTCTTCAGATGACGACAGTTTCGTCCCCAATCCAGCGGGCATCTTCAGGTCAAAGTGGTATCACTTCACTTTCACCTGAAGATGTCCTCTAGAGCGAGATCAAAACTGTCGTCATGTGAAGATAACCAGCGTGGTGGAATTCCGAATGCTCTTTCGCTCCTAATTGTGAAACTTTTCCGCGGAAGTCTATGCAAAACATCCTATCTTCTTTCATCTGCTGCGTCTACTGTTCTATTCTCACATTCGTGGAAAAGTGGACCATCATTTTAGAGAATCGCTTCCTCACGTCCATGAAAGTAATATTTTCCGTAATTAGTAGTTTCTCTTTCGTCATCAATATTTCAATATTCATTCGTATTCGTTTACTCTAGTTCTCTATTCTTCTCTATTCAGTGTTGATTCCCGTTCACTTCCTGACAGTGTTTCTGTTTTACACCCTTAATTGGTCCTATTTCCTTGTCTTTCGATGTTCCTGGCAGGATCTTTCCTTCACTTTTCCCTTCTATTATGTTTCTTACTAATTCATTGTTTGTTCTTGTGGGAAGCCTTTACCTCCATTCCTATTGAGCTACTAAAATTCCTTACGTGATCATTGGTCATAATGCCTAAATACGTAGTGAAACTCATTCATTTGTGTATTTTCCTAGCCTTACTTGTAGGCTTTCTTCTCTGCCTAAGCTGCAGCCTATTACCTACGTTTTAATCGTATTTTTCTTGTGGTTAAACTTCTCCATCTCCTTCAGTCTCTATCATCCCTTTTTGGTGTCCTTTCTTTCCTGTAAATCGTCCAAAAATGGCGGCATGCATATTATTTTTCCATGTATTTATGTACATACTTTATGTATTCTTCTTTTTTCCTTCATCTCATTAATTTCCCTCTCAAAGTACATATTAAAAATCAAGGGCGATGAAGGGCAACCTTGCTTTATATGCCTTTCTTAGTTTAGCTTTATCCTTGTCCTCACCATATCTTCTCATTGCAGTCTACTGTCTATGTAGATCACATAAATTTCCTGACGTTGTGGTTCCTTTCAATTTTTTAGGGTTGAGCACTGCAGGACTTTTTCAGATTTCAGTGTAGTCAATTAGTGGGTCTCTAAAGTTTTCTTTGCCAAATTATGTAGCTGTAAATGAAGTGAGTTTCAGTACTTGCAATAATTCATTGAACATTAATCAGATAGCATCGGACGGAAAATTTCACAAGGGATTCAATGTTAATAAGAAGACGATCCTCGTTAAAATTTTTAAACACCGTAATGTCAAGGGAACATAATCTGTATTTGTAGTAAATTTCCGAAGCTTAAAAAAACAATGTCGCAGCATATCATTAACTTAGTCAAAGTACAGGCGTAGATATGGGACTTAACAACACCCGCCACATGCCCTTGCGGCGGTTTACGGTGTATTATGTAGATTAAGTGTGTATATGGGATCCTGATGAAGTTGGATAAATTGCCAAATTGGATCCCTTGCATCGTAGAGGAGCTAGATTTATAAAACGTTGTTATGATAAACGTAGTTGCGTATCCAAAATATTAGAGGAGGTAGGCCGGGAATCACTCTCGGAACGAAGGTTAAATTATAGATTAAATCTCATTGTATTAAATCATATTGCATAAATTGTAAGGGCGTCTCTTTGGCAGTGCTGTTGGAAGTGTATTATTACCCCCATTGTACTACAGTAGGAGAGATCATGTTAATAAAATTAGAGAGATTAAGTGTAGAACAGATAGATTTAAGATGTTATTTTTTCCACGAACGATAGGGGATCATAATAAGATTGTTCGATCGCGGTAGGGTCATGTTTGGGTAAAATTATTCTGCTGTCTATTCACTCCATGCCACACACCCTAGCGGGGCTTGCAGGCTTGGCTAGCAGGGTATATATAAAATAAAAAATAAATAATAAAAATAAGTGTTCTAGTGAGAATCAATCTATTGAGAATAAGCCTACTACATGCAATTAACTTTTCATTTTTGACAATTATTGTTCATGATGTAGTTGTATTTTGTGACTCCGTTATTTGTTCGTTGCTGTTTCCCCTGACTATGATTATACAGAGTATATTCCTTGGTAAAAATCAATGCGCGTAAATTATTTCGATCAATGTCGTTTTTCGATATGTGATTTCGCAAACACTTTAATATGGACTAATCAAATAAAAGTATTTCACCAAATGCAATTCTACTATTCCCCAAAGAATGAATGTCGTCTTTTCCATGAATGATAAGGGATCAATAACGTTGTTCGACCCTGCTTGGGGTGAAAAGACGTATGTGGAGAAAATGATTAAAGAGGCATGGGAAGAACTGGAGGTAGGAATGAAAGTCGGAGGGGAATTCGTAAAATCGGTTAGGTTTCCTGATGACCAAGCATTAGTTGCTCAGTCAGCCAAGGGGTTGCAAGCGTTGCTGAGTGAATTGGAAGTTCAGTGCGATAGAAATGGCAGGAGAATCGACGTAAATAAAACAAAGGTTATGCGATTTTCCAGAAAGAAAAAGGCTAAGCTACACATTAAAATGGGAGGGGAAAGAATAATGCAGGTGGAGCAGTTTACGTATCTCGGAAGTGTTTTGGACCAATACGGTCAAAGTAGTAGGGACGTTAGGAGAAAAATTGCACGAGGAGGAGGGAGTTGATGACAGGCACGTTGGGTAAGGATGTTTAGAAAAGACTCGTCAAAACTTTGATACGCCGCGGAAACGTGGTTATTGAAGCAAGTAGATTGGAGGTTTTTGAAATGTGGGTGTGTAAAAGAATGGAGAAGGTGAAATGGACCGAAAAGAAAAGAAATGAAGAAGTACTAGGTATGGTGGGCGAGGAGGGGGGATTGTTGGAAAAATCATGGGTAGGCAGGGAAAATGGATGGTTATTAATCGGCGGTGGGATGTTGAAGCTTAAACGTTCCAATTGTAAATTTTGATGAATTTCCCTAATATTTTTTAAAGATATAAAGTTTCCCTGCTATTGCTCATTTTTCTGAAGTATTGAGAAATCTATGGACCTGAAACAACTTGAACTATTTAAGGATTTTCCTTGGCAAACTGTTATTTTTTTCCGCAACCTCAACAATGATATGTGAAAAAGGATATTTATACTCATGTTTTCATTCATGAAAAATAAACAGGGATGGTCAATTAGGGAACATGCAGTTGCATTTCGTTCTCCGGAGGCAAAATACAGCCGACGGGGGATGCGGTGATTTTTGGTTGCAATTGATTTGAGGATTTCGAATGGAGGTCAAGGCAGTGGCTTGATGGGGACCGCCTCCAAACTGAGAGATGGGGTCTTGGAAGAAGACCACGCATGCGAAAAACGCTCGATCGTCAATAATTTAGCGGAACTCTAAGCTGTTAGTACGATACGAAATACATGACATTTCTAAATAGAGCAAACAGATTCCATTAATAATAAAGATAGTACAGTATT
The DNA here is from genome assembly GCA_037158775.1 of Hetaerina titia. Taxonomy (NCBI): domain Eukaryota; kingdom Metazoa; phylum Arthropoda; class Insecta; order Odonata; family Calopterygidae; genus Hetaerina; species Hetaerina titia. The sequence goes on from CM073778.1 coordinate 37,137,370, forward strand.
GAATATAATTTTTATGAAGACAGACGTTATGTGTTTCAATGCGAGAGGTTTATTAATGTCATTAATATTATATCAAAGAGTAAGTGGTTAATATAATGCAGAAAAATGAGTTTATCGTCCTTTTCGAACACTTTTCCAAATATATTTAAAATCGTTGTGAACGCAGCAATCATTGCAATTTGAAGAAAGCAAAAGATATAAAGTATTTATAAGACAGTCCTGATTATTTAAAAGTTGAAAATGTCTAAAAAATTAATGTATACATTTTAAGTTATATTTACAATTGGTTTGGTATTAATTTTAAAGAAATCTTGGAAATCTATTGTTAGTGGCTCGATGAAGACTAAGTATTTTATTGCAACTCTTGTACCGTTGTTATAATGTCGTCATACATTGTTTTAATAATTTTACAAAATACATAGGACGCCTTAAAATAAAAAAAACCAAGTGTTATTCAATGTTGACCTATATGAAATTAAGTCAATTAAATTTGTTAAAAATAATATGTGTGGAGAAAGGTCATGGTTAAGCCAATATGTAACGAGAATAGAGGGGAGATTCCGACATTTTCAGACTTGTATATCTCTGTTAAATTGTTGATGACGGATAACCCAAAAATGCTTTAAACTACTTGCTAGTGGAAAGAATGGTCGATAAAATATGTTTACTTCCGAGAAATTATGCGGACATATCTGAAACAGAGGTGGACCTCTAAGGAGGCCACACCTTGGGGAAACTTTTTTTTGTTTGTGACGTCGAACATAAACCCTTCGGCAGTAATTGGATACGTGGGACACTGGGAAAATACAAGCGAAAGGGATGTATGGGGAAGAGCGAAGGAAAGGATATGCAAATTAGGTGCGCTCCAAGAGATTTAAGGGTTTCCGTGGAAAGGAGAATAACCAGGTAATGTCCATCTCACTTATTTATGGTTCGTCACGTTAGAATTACTCCATTTGTGCACTCACGGGACAAAACTTTCAATTGTTTGGAATATTACTTCTTCTGAATGTGCTCGCGATTAAAAATATGCTCAGTATTTCCAACCAGTCATGATTTTTAAAGCGCGAAGAAAGAATAAAAATTACTTTGCATTTCCACAAGAAATGGAATTGTGCGCTTTACTAATGAATTTACACAAAGTATCAGCCTCAACTATCTCTCAAATAATTTTTAACACATTGAATCACTGTCGCACATAAAACAGCTGTCATTTGTGGTAACGAATGCAGATTTTAATGGGATGCATTGATAAACATGAGCAAAGGGGTCCCATTCCAATGAACACAGCAATCAGCAAGAAAATTAATATTGATAGGCTACTGTAGCACTCTACGAGTGCTATGAACACGTCACAAAAATTTGTTAAGGTTATTTTAAACTATTTATAGTCCCTCTCCATCTGTTTGTTATGAACACTTATGTCGTATATATCTGATGTATGCATCGGTGCTGTCATTAATACCACGTGTTTGGGGTGCATATCCTCTTCCCAAGGACAACAAACTTTCTGTGGCGGAAGGGATTTAATTTGATATTGATCCAGTGATATTTGTTGAGTAATGATAATTGCTTCTATTGTCCTCCAATCAGGCCTAAGGGTAGGAACCAGTTGAAGGGTAGCCCGCGCAGCGTCTGATCCTCAATGGCCTCAGTGAGACGGCCATTTAGTGATGCAGTCATGTTAAAAACTCTTATCTAGGGAGGCAACGGGAAGCCATATCAATTTCTAATCTGAAGATATATGATGTACGAAAATATGAATATGAGTCCTGGCAGATATGGGACTCGATCCACTGGACTGTGTCCTAACCGGCAGCTGGAGAGGCAAAGATTTCGCGGCCATCATCACATGAAATTCTGACAAAGCGAAATCCACAGCATCAACAGGGAAGAAGACAGAAGAGGATCGAAACAGTTGAGTAGGGACTTGTAATATTAGGACAATATTGAGGACAGGGAAATTATAAAATATAAAACGGGAGATGGAGTATAAGATGATATTCGTTTTTAAAGGCTGTGCGAGATGAAATGGCAGGAGAGGAAGCTGGATTCCTAGTGATTGTAAAACGGCTGATGTAACACATGGAGACAGGGAGGAACTGGGTTCCCCATACCGATTTCCCTCACATTCATGTGATACAATGTCATGGAACATATAATTGTTATTTCAATAAAGAGATGCATTGACCATCAAGAGTTGATGAAAAACCAGCACTGTATCCGAAGAGTAAATGCTGCGAGACACAACATGCGCTTCTCATGATATGATGATTCATGATAATTTGGGCTCTGGAGAAAATTATGCTTCAATGGACGTGGTTTTTCTAGACTTTAAAAAAGCCTTCGACATTATATCTCATCGCAAAGTATTCACAAAGATAGGATTCTTTGGCAGAAAAAAAATACCTTAGGCATGATTTGTTCAAATGGTCGCGGGATCGCCATTTTGTTTCTAACCTACTAATATCTTCAAGCAGAAAATTTCAATGCAAAAGATATTTACAGACACTTCACAACAGCGTTAAAAAATGAGAGAGGTACAAATTTAATACTGATTCTGGTCCTGCTAAGCCAGTCAGGTCTGACTTGGCAGCAGTTGACGCATAATCAATAAAAAAGATTGCTGTAAAATGTTGCAATTATACAACTACATATATTTTGTCAGGTTTCGTTCCAAGCCCTAGTCCCATCTATATAAATACTAACCTATTAATAAGTAATTTGATGATTTTAAATTTAAAATAAAAAGTTTTCGTACTTGGAAAGTTAAGTGGAAAGAAAAGGCCCTAGTATTGGGTAGGTCGGTAGTAATGTTCGTCGTTGTTAGGAACATAATGTTGGCGAAAGAAAAATTTGCAAAGAAGGGAATTGACAGGGATGGGTAAGACGTAAGGAAAATATCGGTAAAAACATTAACATTGAGCGTAGCACCTGGATCTGAAACCTGGTCTTTGAGGTAAGAGGATGAGGAAAAATGTGAAGGCTTTTGAAATGCGGGAATGCAGAAGACGAGGAAATAATTTAGATATCAAATAAGGCCAACGGTAATTTTGAACAGGGTGGGATTAAGAGAAATTTCTAGGTGAAATCCGAAAATGCCAAAAAAAGCGGATGGAGGAAATATGGTTAGTGGTATTTTGAAGCTCGTTTTAGACAGGAATGTTAGGCACGCCTGGAAGCTGATTGAAGAGAATAAAATCCGTAGATGGCACGAAACAAAGGCAGTAAAATATGAAGAATTGGGAAAGAAAATACCAGAGGGCAAAGATGAGGATGTTCACACGATAAATAGAACGTAGTATCCGTTAAGGGATCATACGATAACTTACCATTTATTAGACAAATTACCTTTGGCGATGATACAGCATTCAGAACACATTACATACATAAAAGGGAGCTGAAACGGCAACAGAGAGCATCGATCGAGTATCGATCCAATTGAAAACGAAGAGAACGGAGTCCGGGGCATTAGAGGGGAGGAAGTGAGGATGGGCGTGTCGGGTGGGTACGGGAGCGGAGACGTGGGGCCCGCCGTCTGCATGGCGAGGAGACTTGAAGATCATCCGGGGGCGAAATCCTCTCTGCAGCCCCCCCGCGGTGGTGGCCATCGCCGTTCCCCACCCCTGGGCACGTCTCCTCCAACCCCCTACTCCTCCGGCGAGCGCATACAATGGAGATCCCTCAGTCATCGAGTATCACGCTGGGCTCGCGATCCATTGTCACCCACCGGCTTAGTTTGTATGTATACACCCGGCCGGCAGCGGCGCGCGCTGGTAACGGTGGGTGGGAGCGGTGTTATGGAGGGAAGGGACGAGAGAGGAGTTGGTTAAGGTGTGGGGAGCAGGTCTCTCACTCTCTCAGACTTCTGGCACAAGGACTCCTCATTAGCACACTCCCACCGGGTGCGCGTGCCCCGAGTCGCCTCCTCACCCTAGACCCCCCGCCCTCCTCTGCCGGCCGCCTCCCTAATCGGACGCCACCCACCTCCCTTACTCCTTTGCTCACCAGGCTCGCCCTTGATTGTTCATTTGTGGGAGTCGAATGGGTGTGGGGGGGGCGGGAGAAAAGGTGTTACTTCTTCTTCTCCCCTCTTTTTTTTCATTCAGGAAAGACGCTTGCGCCCGTTGTCTTCCTGATGGGTGGGAGGGTGGCGGCTGATTTGAACTCTTATTATTTTTTTCTTGCTGATTTTTTTTCTATTATACCAAACCCTACGGTAGGCGTATCCGGGTTCTCGTTAGCCGCAAGGAAAAAAATGTATTAATGTATAACAATCGTATAAATTTCATTTTCAAATGTCAGTCACTTCCGTGATCCTTTTGCATTGATCATCGTCGTTATGGGTGTCAGGAGTTGTCATCAATCATATGCAGGGGATATCTCCCGTTGCGTTCTTGCTTTATTAATGATCGATCCAAGTCCAGTCTAATGCGTAGCAGTGTTTGAGAAGGAAATAGCAGTTTGTTGATAGATTTCGGTTCAAAGGAGAATATTATTTCATCCGATATGAAACTCATAAAGAGTATCAAGTATCCAAGCATCCTATGCAAGTGCCAAGTATTCAAAGCAGGGTTTGAATCGAGAACCCATAGACTGACCGGTATATGGAAATATAAGGAACTAAGTTTAAATTACTTATGCATCCCTGTCTTCTGGGACAATTTTACATTCAGAATGCGCGGAGAGCATTATAAATTTGAGGTGATGTTCATTCAGATGGCAAAATTAATACCAAAACCGTAAAAATTATCCTAAAGATTGGTTTGATGAGTAATGGTGGCTAGTAATGGTAATAGTTGGTACCAAGCAATACGGCGTGGGTAATTTACTCATTAATATGGTAGTTAAGGGGACCAGTTCCTTTCCTTGTGTGTAATCTGTGGTTTCCCAGGAAAATTTGGTACTCGAAAACTGACACAGTTTGGGTGAACCTGAGGATATCGAGAGTTTTCAGCCCGGAATCGAACCCTGGCCCCCTTGTCAGCGGCTTGGTCCTATACTCACCCGATATCCACAAATGGAAGGATGTCTCTTTAGCAATGATTTTGAAAATGTATCATTACCTCCATCGTACTACGGTAAGAGAGATCGTGCTAATAAAATTAGAGAGATTAACTGTAGAACAAATAGATTTCAGATGTCATTTTTTCACAAATAACATTGTTTGACAGCAATAGGGTCATATATGGGTAAAAAAACTAATACATATAAGAATTTCAATGTTTAGTGTTCAGGTGAACACCCTGTCTAACAATGTTACCACGAGGACTTTGATTTATTTGCGATTCCGTTTCTAAGATTGTGCTACGAATAATATTTTAGAGCAAAAATCTCATAGAGTGTCAAGATATCCACGATTCGCATGCAATGCAACGAAAATCAATATCACAATGATAGTTTGTCAGATCGACTTGGATAAGTTCGTGGATAAATCGATGTTTCCTAGACTCATAATGAGCATAGATTAACAATATTTTCAGAGTGTACTAAGGAACGATATGTGCGATGGAGTCGATATGATCGAAAGGACAATTTCAATTCATTTTATAACGGCACCGGGAAATGAAATAACACGGTTCTACCAGCGAGAGATACACTACGGTCGCAAACATTAGAAAATGTGAACGGAAAGCATTCACCTTTCAGCCGTGCAGCGTAAATCTCGGATGTGCGACGAAAGTGACATCCGGTATATTTCGATGGTTATCGATTTTCTCCTCCGATCGATCTGGAATCAAGTGAAGGTTGTTCCTTTGGTGGCGGTGAGCACGCCCGGGGGGGGGGGAGCAACGGGAGTCGTGCCATGCACACTACGGTGCCAAATAGCCGAGATAACGTCGCCGCCATCCGGGGTCCTGTGCGAGGGCGCTTGCGGCCGCATTAGGGGGGATTAGGGGGCAGGAGGAGAGAGGGTGTCTGGGGGAAGATGGAGTGATACCGCCGCCGCATTCAAAACGGTCGGTCGTTGGAATCTCCCAGGGGACACCGGGCGGAGAAAGGCGGTGTCGACAGCGCTGGCGAGGAGATGTGTATTGTGTGCTTTCAGCCAGGCTCCCCTCTCTCTGCCATCCAAGAGGCCACACATCTCTAGCTCCCAGTTCACCGGGGATGCAGCTCTTCGGGTGAAGGGAGTCCTAACCGAGGAGGAGTGTTGGGAACGGTTCGGGCCTCGAAAAGTACTGGATAAAATACTTGTGCCTCCTATTTAAAGAATTGCAGGAAATGCCAAGCAGTAGATTTAGCGGATTCAACCGCTGGTGGGCTCAGAAAATGAGAAAATATTAAGCTAAAAATCATTCTAAAAGAGATGAAAACTGTTATAATTTTCCACTATATCCCTATACACTCCCCAAATAGTGTCCGTCTCCGTTATTATGAAACGGTTCCACCACATCGCACCTGAATCTGTAATTTATAATAAAAATCATTCGTTTTATCCGGGATTTGAACCATAATCGCTCGACTTACAGCCAAGTGCTGAAGTTGATAATGCTTTTGAGGTATCCTCCGAGACAATTGAATGCACATTTTAGTTCTTCGTCGTCCCGGTGTCAAAGTGACTAAAGACGAGTTAAAAGTAACAATACTAAATCGTATATTGCTTGGTGGCAGCATCAGAATCAATTACCTATTACTGTAACTACATCTGACGCCAATACCAGAGCTTTCTACGGGGGTAAGGGTGACGCAAACTACACCATTAAAATTTCATGGAGGGGGTCGAAGTACAATAATCAACCCAAAGGTGAAGAATGTTAGCGGTAATATTTGCCATTTATCAAATGTAGCATCAGTTCAAAATATTGATAATATATTTTGTACTTAGTAAAGCTTCTAATGCGGTTGTACTTCCATTCTTGTATTGTAGTGCGAGAAATCAGGTTGTGTCTTGTCAAGGAAGGCTGAGACATGTAGAAGTAAGTGTACAGTCTGTATCCATTCAGATCTTTTCTCAAGCAGTAGACTACCAAGTATAAATTACTAAAGGGCTGTTTTCATTTGTGGGTTGATGGAAAAATTTGGTGAAAAAATAGTGTCTTTATATTTAGAGCATACATTACTTGCTGGTTCGTTTCGCCGGTAACGGCTGCTTTCTAAACACGAACTGTGTAAAAATCAATAATTGAGTAACAGAAAACTACATCTATTTAATACGATGCCAATATGCTTTACGACAATTGAGCTCACAGGTTGAAAGCGCGAGTGTGTTGACCAGCAGATGAAATTGGCCCAATTAAATGGAGCATGTGTTAAGGTGGAGAAGGAAAAGATGAGAAACACTGACATTTACACGCTGACATTTACATACACTTATGGGATGCATCTACGTACCTCCAGCTAATATCATATCCTACGTACGGAGTTATTTTAATGTTCCCCAAATGACGACTCATGCTAGATTAAACGAAGTGCAATATTTAAACCGTCCGGCCACCTTGGGAATCGAACCAGTTCAAAAAATTTTTTTAGAATAGCATAATGTTTCGCATAATTTTTTTATTCTTTGAAATATATTTTTGTTCCAAGGTACTAATTTCTAATTCATCGTTTGGTTTTTGGGGCAACTGGAATTTGCACACGTGCCATCATCATTTCCTCTACCAATACAAATGGTATGCAACGCTACACTAATTTGCCTGACATTACCTATCGGTTTTTCGTTGAATGCATTTCACATTAAAAACAATCTTGTAACATTTTAAATTCAAAGAACTGTGTAAACGTTTTTGGATGTACATCAGTTTTCAAAAATACAAAGCTCTTCCCAATGCAATATACCGTAAGAATTTTCGCTGACTTTCCTCATTAGATGCCTAGATATATTGTAGAAATGGCCACTTATCGCAAATCGTACCTATGAGGCAAATATAAGGGAGATGGTCATTTAGACCTTTGTATGAAGTTTACTTTTTTGCAGTAGTGGAATGTGAGCTATAGAAATAAGTGAGAAAGAAGATTATAGGAGATGGAAATTTGTTGCTACCAATGAATAATGAAAATATAATGGATTAAGATCGTAGCAAATGAAGAAGCAGGACCTTTGCAGGAGGGGATGATGAGAGAAGTCTGTAGTGGACATTGGTCGGAAACGACCTGAGGCAAGTTACTTAAATTAAGACCATAACTGAGGGAAATATAGGGAGGAGGAGTGACAGAGGAAGGCCAAGGATGAACTACGAGAAGCAGGTTATTGGGAGATATCGGTGTAAGGAACAGTGAGGGAACGAAGAGGCATTGGAACTGGATGTATGTTGTGTTAGAGGGCTGTTACAAGCCATTTCTCGCATTTATAACCCATGATCATGAGGACTTAAAAGCAATGGGGTTATCTCCCTGGGTATGATTTTTATAGGTGACAGTATGAATCGTTATTACCATACCCCACTGCGTAAGAAGGACTTCGGATTTTGGAGACCGGGATGCGACGCTTGTTTCCCAATCACATTTTCGAAGTTAGAATAATCACACCGGGCCATCTGAGAGTACGCATTGGTGTCACGCTGATGCGAACCGGGAACATCCAGTCAGAAGCCGCGTTGTCTGGCCAATATATTACTGCGACGTGGTGTAAGATGGAAAAATCATCATCACGGTGCTCTGTAATCGAGTCAGCTAAGGTGGTGACTCCTCTCACGCCTCGTTCTCGTGGTTGGATAAACATTCGTCGAGGTAAAAAATTCAAATCCGCCTCTCTCTCTCTCTCTCTCTCCGGCTTCACCTCCGTCCCACCCACGAAACGGCCCTCTTGTCACGCTCATAAACTCCCGAGTGCCTCCTTCGTCCTCCCACCAAAACCCTCCTCCCACTCTCCAATCCTCATTCAGCCTCTTCAGACCTTCCATCCTACCTCCTAGCAGGAATCATTCCTAAGGAGCTTAAAAAAAGTCCTCCTTCTCCGTTATGCCGTTCAGAGTTATGCCTTCTTTTCGCCTCAGTCTCTTGTTTTAGCTCCGGAGGCTTCCGAGCCGACACCCACTTTTTAAATAAGGCAGTGGGCACTCACTTCTCCCCCTGTCTTCCCGACATTCCGCCGATTACCGCCCATAAAGTATTTCAAATTGAATCAAGGGAATTGGAACGTATAGACAAGTTAAAATCTTTCGTTACTTTGTGAGAAATGGTCTCCTATCGTTCGTCATTAATGAACTTACACATTTAAAAAATAAGTGTACTCCAATGATCAGTGGTTTTTCAGAGCATAAAAGAATATTGGGATAGTTAAAAGGTTATTCAAGATAAGAGTTTGCTAAAATGTTGGGTAAAACCATATTTTTTTTTAATATGGACTTTTTATTTGCCTCTTGAGCGAAAATTTCATCCTCGAATTGTGCACCACAATGATCGGAAAGAAGTTAATGGTTTTACACCGAAAGTTTAACGGTGAAAGTTTTAACAGTAGTGGTAAAATTGATTTTTATATATCCGGCAACTAATAGGAAACTACAAGCGAGCAACATCTCATAATCCGTAACCTTTTCGCTAATCTGGGTCGTTTTCACACAGCTGCCTTCTGTTTTTATATAGTTTTTACTCTCTTGCTAAAAATCGTATATAAGATATAATTAAGGAGGAATGGATTGAGTTGTTTAAAAAGTGAAAGCTATGCACTCAATTAAAGTGTAGGCGGATACAGATTTGGTTTTCCGCAGACTTGTGTTTTGAAACCATTAATAGTATTTTGATTTTAGATGCTCGTTATACACATGTGACGGCGATTGATTATTGAACCTAACCGTAAACTATTGTGTAGAGTTTAGTTTCATCTGCTTGATCATCACGAATGGAACCCAGTGTCTAAACAAAGCCATTTCCAAGATTTTGCGTAAACAAGCAAACAAAGGATTTTGCTAATGGCTTCCCTCCAAACTATGCTTCAATGTATACAATACTTTAGTATTTTTTCCTGCGTTGACGTCTCTATTCATTTTCTCCCCTTAATACTACCAGACCTTCTTTTTGAATGAAGTACTCCATTCTGAGATTCATACCATTATAGCCATTAGTGAACTGTTTTGCCTGAGGTTTTGTGCAACTAGTTGCCATCCTCTTCTTCCCAGTGTCTTCCACGTTTTCTCCCATATCCACTCTTCGAAAACCTCAAGCGAAGGTAGATTACTATAACTTTTTCAAAAATTCCATTATTATCCAAGCATAATTGCTGTGACATTCTGAGATTTACGTTTTCCTATATGCAATACTTATCTTGGTTCATTTCAAATTACGATTTATTTAGCTGTCATTACTTTCCCAGAATGATATTCGATCCCATCGTAGAACTGAAAAACGTAATTTGTAAAAGATGGCTACGCTTACACACTGTTGGATGATTGAAGATTTGGAAAATGTTCCGTAATTTGTAATTAAGTCGCCCTTTACATAGGCCACAATAATTGTATGTGGGATTTCAATCGAGTTAGGCCAAAATAATGCTTTTTTGAATAAAAAAACATTATTTTGGCCATAAAAGTTCGTCTGCCGGTAAACGAATATCACTCCTTAATTTTTTATCAAGCTCTTTTTAAGATTGTCGCCAGAATGCGTCCTTTTTTCTGCAAATTCAGAAATAGATATTGCATCGGGTATTGCTTTATTTAATAGCAATTATCCATTTGAATATTGGTTTACGACAGTCTCCAAACTTTTCAATCTTGCCCTCCACATTTTCCCATCATTCACGACCTTCGTCATCTCCTCCTTCCAATAGTTTCATTTTTTTATCAATTTTAATATCAAGCATGGCATTGCATTGATCCGAAGTCTGACATATGAGAAAAGAGGGCCGTTGTGGATTGGAGGATTTTGAAATATATGGAGAAGAATGGAGGCATCAAGGTGGATAGATAGAAACAAAAACGGAGCAGTGATAGATTAGAGGAGGAGAGGTGGTTATTGGAAGAAATTCTCATTGATGGAGGAGATATTGAAAGGTGAAGTGGCATGCTGAAGACTGAAAGAGGATAGAATTTTAGATAATCTGGGTAGAAGGACGAAAGGAAATAGGCTTTAAGGGCGGCATGGTTAGGGCTTGCAGTGCCCAAAACAAGTACAACATTACCAATCAGCTGTTACGGAACTTTATTTACGGAAACCTATCAACAACGGAAGCCCCAAATAACATTTACAATTCAAAACAAGCTGAAGGGACTACCCTTGTTGGTCGCACCACACCCCTAGAAGGTAAGAATGTGCAATGTTCCAACACCCTTAGAATATCGATGGTCTAATCCGTCCAAAACAAAATTAAGGGTGCTAGATAAGAATAATTACAACCATTGAAAAGTGAATGTACGTAATAATGTAATTACTTAAGTGAATTATTTTGTATGCTTCGGCAAAATGTTGACGGTAGAGGTAGATGGTAGGGTATATGAGAAGTTTATTACGTATGTTAGTTCCGGCAGAAAAGGTTTTCCTTGTGTTTGGCGTATGTTTGAAAACGAATGTTTTCTCGAGGAAGCAAAATTGCAATGTATGAAAGTGTACTTCTCCAATTATTTATTAATGCATTGAAAGTGAAACGTGGTTATGCAAGGATAACAAAACATGTCGACTATATGCGTTGAGTCGGCATGGAGTTCTTGATTTTGGGCCAAAATAGGTGTTATAAGATTCATCGACATCTACATAATAGTACCCTGCCGATTACCGGGAAGGTGTGTGGCAGAGGGTTTAACCACACCAGGCATGCACAGAACACGAACAGTCAATCACCATTCATGAGCCATACTGCAGAGAAAAAATAAACGTGCAATGAGCTGATAAATACATGTTAGAAACAAGAAAAATACCAAAACCATTTCTAGTAAAGTCATGCAAAAAGGATAATATTTTTTTTAGGTAATCTACCGGTTAAGGTAGGTTTTTGGATGGACACAACTATCAAATAAATATTTTGTGACTCCAAACAAAACACAATCCAGCAACCTACTCTATATCAGGTCCATCTTCATCTCTGTAAGGATAATATCTTACTTGTTAAATTTAGCCTCAACTACTTTAAATATTCATACGCATCCATGTGTGTAAATCGTCATTCGCACAAACACAGATGAAAACATGCACATTCCTACAATAAAACATATATACACACATACATACCTAAATGTGTTTATATAAGCAATGATGATTCTATTTAAAACCTAGTTGATGTGAGTAGCAGCTGTTACTGTCTCTAATTGTTATCGGAAGAAACAACATCTTATATTTTGCCTCTGTATTGTCAATCTCTCTAATCTTGAATGAATGGATAAATGACCATAGTAAGGTATTCTTGAGGCAAAGGCTGTTCAAAGTATCTTGAATAGAAGATCATGCATGTATGAATATGACAGGCGAAAAAAATAATTGTGGTAATTGAGATGGATCAGTATAATGAAGTTTTTAATGGGGAGGATTTTTTAAAATTCCATAATTTAAGTTTTTTTATTTGTCATAACCGTACATAAGCATAGTGTTTGTACTCGATAAATGTAAAAAAACAGTGTCATATTTAATGATATTTTTGTGGTGTTTCTGGCCACTCATCTCCCAAGAAGTACGTATGCATAAATTGAGCGGGTTAATGACCTTTATGAAATGCCCACATGAGCATCTTGCTTATCATTATTCCTTCAGCATCTGTGAATGGGCATCATCTGTCACACATCGCTACTCTTTTTGGATCAGAAATTGGGGTATAGGTGTAAGTTGAAACTGGAGTTAACTGCACTTCCGAGAATCTGAGCTGCAATCTGAGGCTTGTTAGTTGAGAGCGCGGTCGTTGGGGGCCTTAGGGGTGCGCTGCTCACGCAGTGCTCGTCAACTGTCGTCGCTATCTCGCTCAAATCTCCGACAATGGAAATCCTTCGTAATCCCCCTTTTTATCCTGTCCTTTCCCCTCCGGCTCCGCTCAGCTGACTCTCCAAATGTTCCCTCCGAAATCTCCACTGATTCCCCAACATACCCGTCTTGCCTTTTCCTACCGTGGGCCCCCATCTGTCTCGTATACATACCCCTTCACAGGCCTTCACTGTGGACAATATGAATGCTAGTCTTCCAATAATGACTCGGAAGTTTAAAGCACGTCACGGGACAAACTCACTTCGGATCTATCATCAGACGATGATGAAATATTCACATACTTTTTCGGATTGATCGATCTCAAAGAATGGATTGATATGTGACAACATGCACCGAACTATGCATCAAAAAATATAAATAAAATAGGACATTGACTCATGAAAGAAGCATGCTCAAAATTTACGAAGAAATCCAATTTTCTTAAAGGGACCACTCGCGATGCTGCAGCAGTAACTTGGAAAGAGTCATTTTGCCGATATGCGTCCATATGCGAGCTAATTAAAAAAAAATATGTTAAATGCACAAATCATTCTAGTTAACTAATTGATCTAGCATTTTCCAACTTGATAGAATTTATTTTACCACCGGGTTTCGATGTATTACATCATCATCAGGTGACGTCATCGTCAGAGCTACGATCAATTAGTTATGATGTTCGACTTCCACAACATCACGCCTGAAGCTACTCAATTTGATCATTCTAGTTTTCCGAAAGTTGAACTCAATGTCACAAGTGGCAAAGTTTCTTGGCAATACCGATCAAGCAGGGAATTAAAACAGAATTATTCCATAATAATTAGATTTTTTGTTTTACCTCACCGAGTCGCATGCAACGAGCTAAAGCTTTAAGGAGATGAGAAAATGACAGCTGCCGGGGAGTAACTAGCAAGGTGACAATAGCCCAAAATAAAAATGGAGCCTGGGACGGATATTTTGATTCCCATGCAGCAGGAATCTCCTTAAAATTACAAGAGAAAATTTGAGAAATGTTACATGTTGAATTCCTAAGTCTTTTGCAATATTCCAGTAATTGTATGTATCGTGTGGAATGACCCTATTGGGGGAAGTCCCACACGATTCGGCTCGGGAGTTTCCCCGTTAGAAATATTGTACGGAAACTGTAGAATGTGTGACACGACCTCAACAAATAACACGAACTTCTTAAACTAAATATTCAAATTGATTTCAGTTACATATTTTCCTCTTTGGAAGATAATGTACGCAGTAATTTCCACAGCTGCGTCCGCTCAAAATTCCTCAACTGCTGAAACGTAATACAGTTGCCATCGCTACGTGGCTTATCGCATTGTAAGCTTAGAGAAAATATTATCGACATGTGACTCGTAGTACCTGGCAGAGCTCGATGGAACGGATTAAACAATTTCGCTGCACTTCATTAGTAAATGACATTGAAAAGGAAAGAGAATAGCGTGATACTGTGTGGAGAAGGTGGTCATTTTGCTGTAAATTTTCAGTTTGTCGTGAATTGCTCCTGTTGGAATTTCCATAGGACCTGTAAATCGACCTGTAGCTGAAGAGAAGCGGTCCTCTGGTAGTATGAGGAAGGTAACTTCACCATATCTCCTGCATAAATATAATTTCATGTTTCTATGATGTATCATCATTCTACATAGGACTTAACTACTTGTGGCATGGAGGAAAGTGGTAGAACGAAGCAGTCCCCACCAGCATCTATTTATCTATCACACCAGTCTTCCAAAAGAGGATTAAGTAGTTGGTCGTTTTCCGACGTCTTGGGTTCAGGGCTCGAGAATTTAACCAAGCACCGATTCTCTGACTTAGATGAGTGGTATAAAACTTTTCGATCCGCTACCCTTTAGACATAAACAAATATCATGTTTTTTAATAAGACAATCCAAGAACAGAATGCAGAAGAGAATACAAATTTCTTACTGTTCCTTCGAAATGCTTCGTACTTAAGTATCTACTATTAGTAATAATACTTGAGTACTATTTACTTTATCAAGGAGGAAGGTTCGTGCCTTCGTAATGTCGAGGAATTTGTGGGTATCCTCTTTTTCAGTGCACTCTGTCTAATTATTGTATTTTTTCTACAGTATGTCTCTCCGCTATTTAGCGTTAGTGTCTCAAGTTATATACACCCGAACGTACGCACATACGCCAACATTTCATGGAGGTAATAGGCAGCCTGAAATCAAAATAAGCATATTTTATTACGTATTATGTAAAAAGTTTGCCTATGTATTAATTCACCGGGCTCAGTCTTGAACAACTCATCAGTAATGTCTCAATACCTAGGTACAAAATATTAAAAGTTGCTGTCTGTCTCATCTAAGAGTAGAGCTTTTAGGCGTCACTTCCTGGCACTTCATTTTATGAAAGAATCAACTCTAAATCCCGCTAACATTTTTTTATTATTCGACCATTATATTTATTTTTATTATTTTTATTTCAAGGACTTATGCAGAAGTCCTCGAAAATACTTCTGTGTAAACCAAAACCTGGGTTAAAAGATAGTAAAAGGTGTTTTGGATTTTCCTTACTTGATTTCAATCCATGTCTACTTGGTGTTCGAGATCAGATAATTGAAATATACAAGTAATTATCAGAAAATCTTTGATATCCTATTCAATCTTTTTAAAAAATTTAATTCATTAATATAATGTTTATCGGTTAGGTTTGCTGATGACCAAGCATTAGTTGCTCAGTCAGCCAAGGGGTTGCAAGCATTGTTGAGTGAATTGGAGGTTCAGTGCGATAAATATGGGATGAGAATCAATTTTAATAAAACAAAGGTTATGCGATTTTCCAGAAAGAAAAAGGCTAAGCTAAACATGAAAATAGGAGGGGGAAAATAGAGCAGGTAGAACTTTTATATGGAGCGTAGCAATGTACAGCGCGGAAACGTGGTCGCTGAAGGAGGATAGACGTAGATTGGAGGCTTTTGAAATATGGGTGTGGAGAAGAATGGAGAAGGTGATATGGACCGAAAGGAAAACAAATGAGGAAGTACCGGAAATGGTGGGTGAGGAGAGGGGTTTGTTAAGAGAAATCCTCAGGAGTCAGGAAAAATGGATGAAAGGCGTATTGAGCGGCAGTGGGATGTTGAAGAAGGTAATAGAGGGGAGAATGTTAGGCAAACGAGGAAAGGACAGGAACAGGATAGGGATGTTGGACGGGATGAAGGGAGGAAAGAAGTACACAGAGATGAAGAGGGATCTGATGTAGATTAGGTTGCTGGATTGGGTTTTGTTTGGAGTTACAAAATATTTATTTGATAGTTGTGTCCATCCAAAAACCTACCTTAACCGGCAGATTACCAAAAAAATATAATTTTAGGTTTTATAATTGTATTTCTATTTTAGTAATTCCAACATTAATTTTTCTATCTTATTCTCCTACTTTCCGACCCCCAAAGCAATGGAATCCGTACCGCATGTGGTATGTGTCCTCCTTTTGGGGACCACTGATGTAGATCACTCCCCCTACCTACGCTGATAATAGGTCCCGGAGAAAAGGGGCCAGACGGGGGAGATAGTAGGAGTAGGATAGGAGTGCAGCAGATCTCTTCGGAAGTGCTGAGTTGAATATCCGGGCTTCTTGCCCACCGGACCTTGGGGTTCGGAGGGAGACGAATGGGTCATCTCAGGGATGTGGGGACTGGGCAGAGGAGGAGGGGATGTGCGGTGGTTGGGGAGTTAGTGCGGTGAGGGGGTGCTTGATGGATGTGGGCATCTTCGTGGGGGGAAGGGTAACTGGGGTGGCGAAGGTGGGGGGGGGGGCGGGCGGCGTTGCGTGTGTTCCGGTTCCGTGGCCGGACGATTCCCAGCAAGGGGGATGGAGTCAGTCGCCTCTTCGCATAACTCGGCGAGGGACAAAAACACACAAAATTAAATGGCGAGGAGGCACCGCGCATTCATTTCCCTTCCCCAGCGAGAACATTTCAGTCGCGATATCATTCTTTCGCGTGTCGGAAAAAAAAGAGTGGGGGAGAAATAAATTTTGTAAACACGGGACGCAAGAAAGTTTTTTTTTCAATCTAGTTCATATGAGAATTTTTGTACTCCATGTATCTTAAGCATAGCATATGTGCATATACATCTACGGTATGTAGATATTTACATATAAAAATATATATGTAAATATATATATACATTATTATTATTTTAAGTAATCATGGACACAACTTACAAATAAATATTTTGTGACTACTAACAAAAAACAATCCATCATCCTACTGTAACATTCTACCCTCTATTACAGGCAATCTTCCTGCCTCCTTAGGATTTCTCCAAACAAACCCCTCTCCTTGCCCGCCATACATAGTACTTCATCATTTGTTTTCCTTTCGATCCATTTCACCTTTTATGTATACACATATTTTATATATATATATATATGTTATATGCGGGTCGCGGTGGTCTAGCGGGTAGAGCGTTGGACTGCTGACCGGAGGGTCCCGGGTTCGATTCCCGGGCAAGGAACTTTGGGCACCTGCAGCTCCACCCAAGCTAGTTGATTTTTCGGGTACCAGATCTTCCTGGGAAACCATAACCGGCACAGGGAAAGGAACTGGCCCCCCTACCCTGATGTGTGAATATTCACACGCCGTCGGGCTTGGTACATGGGTGAACTCTACCATCACCTACTAAACCGACCTTCGGGTTGATTACTGTGTTTATGGTTTATATATATATATATATAAATTCACTGATAAGTCATAACAAACACAGAAACCAAAACGCAAAAGAGGAAAAACTCACTGGTTCTCGAATTTTCGGTGGTCCCACCACCTTTCTCAAGAGGAATTAGGAACAGAACAGTTCTGTTCCTAATTCCTCTTGAGAAAGGTGGTGGGACCACCGAAAATTCGAGAACCAGTGAGTTTTTCCTCTTTTGCGTTTTGGTTTCTGTGTTTGTTATGACTTATCAGTGAATTTACATTACACGTTTGTGGGTTTTCCAAAAAAGTGTATATATATATATATAATTATTACATGGGTTATGGTATCCCAGGACGATTTGGTACTCGAAAAATAGCATAGCTTAGATGGAGCTAATGGTACCCAAAGAGACTTGCCCGGGAATAGAACCTGGGCCCTCCAGTCAGTAGTCCAACCTCTACTCCACGCACCTAAAGTGGTTCCAAGGAACACCAACAATGAGATGGAGAGCAGGGCAAATGATTACTTAAGGGATAATCAGTTTGGATTTAGGAAAGAGAAGGGACGTCAGGGTAGCAATGTGATCACTAATTGCGGGGAATATACTAGAATGCAATCAGGACGTATTTGCCTGTTTCGGAGATTTCGAAAGGGTATTTGATAGAGTGAATTAGGAAAAACTCTTGAGTATAATGCCGTAAAAGGAACTGATTGAAGGGACAGGATCCGCAATCTGTACATGTCTCAGACTGATCAGTTGCAAGTGGGGAGCAGAGAGTCTGGATGGGCAGTGTTAGGAAGAGGTTTAAGGCAGGGTTGCCCATTATCACCGATGCTGTTCAATATATATGCGGAGGGAATGATTAAGGAGGCTTGGGAAGAGCTGGAGGTGGGAGTGAAAATCGGAGGGGAGTTGGTAAAATCAGTTAGGTTTGCTGATGACCAGGCTTTGGTTTGTCAGTCGGTCAAGGGGTTGCAAGCATTGCTGAGTGAATTGGAGGTTCAGTGCGATAGATACGGGATGAGAACCAAATTTAATAAAACAAAGGTTACGAGATTTTCCAGAAAGAGAAAGGCTGAGGTAAACATTAAAATAGTAGGGAAAAATAGAGCAGGTAGAACAGTTTACGTATCTCGTGTTTTGGACCAACACGGTCAAAGTAATAGGGACGTAAGGAGAAGAATTGCGTTAGGCAAAGTGACTTTCTCAAGGAGGAGGGCATTGGTGACAGGGACGTTGATTAAGGACGTCAAGAATCAGCTTATCAAAACTTTGATATGGAGCGTAGTTATTTATTGCGCGGAAACATAGTCGTTGAAGTAAGTTGACAGGCGTAATTTGCAGGCTTTTGAAATGTGGGTGTTGTTAAGGATGAAAACGGTGAAATGAACAGAATGGAAATTAAACGAGGAAGTTATGGGAATGTTGGGGAGAAAGAGGAGATTTTTGTGCGATGAGATGAAAGGAGGCAGGAAAGATGGATTCAGAGCATTTTTATTAGCAATGGGATATAGAAGACTGTTTTGATAAAGGGCAGAACGTTAAGCAAACGAGGAAGATGTAGGAATACGATACGCATGTGGGACGGAAGAAAGAATAGAAGGCAGTCTACAGAATTGGAGTAGGATATATTTTAAATGTTGGTGTGGACAAGTATGGATATGGTGAAATGGACCGAAAGAAAAAGAAATAAGGAAGAGTATTAGGTAGCTAGGTATTGTGGGTGAGGATTGGAAATTTTTTTTGGGAAATTATAAGGAGGTATGAAAAATGGATGAAAAACATATTGGTTTGGCAGTGGAATGTTAAAGACGGTAATAGAGGGGAGATTGTTATAAAAACGAGGAAAGGGCAGGATTAGGATAGGGATGATGGACGGGATGAAGGGAGGAATGAAGTGCACAGAGATAGCGAGGGACTTGCTGTAGAGTAGGTTGCTGGATTGGGTTTTGTTTGGAGTTACAAAATATTTATTTGGTAGTTGTGTCCATCCAAAACCTACCTTAACCGGTAGATTACCAAATAATAATTATAATATTGAAATATATGTATAAATGTACATACATATATACAAAAATATACATATATTTATATATAATAATTATTAATTGGAAATCTACCGGTTAAGGTAGGTTTTGGATGGATATATATATATATATATATATATATATATATATATATATATATATATATATATATATATATATATATAGATTATAGTAAGTGTTCTGTGGATCCAAAGGTCAACGGAGAAATTGGTTCGAAAACATTTCTTACTGCTGTTCCCCTTTTTTCAGTTTTTAATGTCTTTCGAACCTATCGAAGGCTTTAATATCTCACCAATTAAGTGTACGAGGTTGTAATGTGATGTAGTATAAGAAAAAGAAACTAATTCAGTCAGTCTCAATGTTGACGTTCTTTTTGTTCCATTCAGCTTCCCCACGATTAATGCGAGGAAACGAGCGGATGGTAATATAATGTGAAATTGAAGTCCGCAAGAGGTAGCTAATATTTTAATGTGGCACTTATTAGTGACGTGAAAAGGACTTCAGCATTCGATAGAAATATGGTTCTAGATTGTACAAACAGTGAAATTAAAGACTTGACGTTAACAATTGTGGAGAAAGCTTAATGTCGATAATTGGAGTTAAAATTAGAAAAACTTTTTAAAATCGAGTTAATGATTTAATACTAGGAGTTATAAAACTTTTTACTTTCAGGCTTCAGTTCGTGGAATTGTTTAATATCTATTAACTGATTTTGTAATTTTCCATCGACTTTGTTTTAAATCTGTGAAAATAATAAGTCATTTAATATGGGCACTAGTAGATGTTTGTTCGTAAAAAGTTTTAGAGTCCTTTGATACTCAATTCGGATGAGGTAATAGAAGCTTTTTTTCATTTTTATGAAAATATGTCCGCATATTTTAATTAAACGTTTGTTTTCCATAACCACAAATTATTTTATATTTAAATTCAAAATTAAATTTCAAGAAAAAGGTACATTTCCACGGAATTAAGCGCAGCTATTAAGCCCTATCAGTGGGGTTTAATGGCAAATATTGGGTAAAACTAGAAGCCAAATTTATGGCTTAAAAATCATGATCAAACAATTTTTTCTGCTTCCGTCTTTCGGGACTTGTAAATCCAGTCGCCGAGCTCTTATCATTTATCTTCAGGGAGCGCTAAACACCATCACGTTGGACCCTTGTGGTGGCCGGTTTGTAAATCTCCTGCGGAGATGGGACTTGCAATAGTTTCCTCCTCATTATTGATTTTTTTCTTTATTATTAAACATCTATTAAATGAAAGAGGGCCACCCTTGATCGTTGTCAGTATAAACAGCAGCGTCCTGTCTTAAAATAATATCCGTCTTGGAGCAGAATGGGTGGAATTTCGGGGATAAAAATTATCTTGTTCACTCGAATTTTGAATTAGAAACTTCTGTTTCTGGTGAGAATTTTTTATAAATAAAAGTTTTAGTGTACTTGTTTGTGGGGATCTCTTAAGAACATAAAATTTACTATTACGCGCTTTAGGAATATAATATACTACCTTGATCAAAAAGTTCCCGGAATTTATTCAGAAAATTAAAAATACAAGTTTATTCATCTAAATCTATATTGTCCCCTTCAAAGTAATCCCCATCGACTGCAACACACTTATGCCAGCGCTTGATCCAATCCTCGAAACATTTTTTATATTCGGTTTTCGGTATGTCCATCAGTGCTTCCTGCGATTTTTCCATTACTTCCTCTCGGCTGCTAAAACGCGTTCCCCGTAATGGTTTTTTAACTCGATTGAACAGAAAGAAGTCACAGGGAGCCAAATCAGGTGAATTCGGTGGCTGTTGGATGGTATTTGTTGCATTTTTCGTCAAAAAATTACGAATAATGATAGCACTGTGCGACGGTCTCGACGCACTGTGCGACGATTTCTGGTCTCTTTCGGCGAATTGCTTCACGCAAACGTCTCATAACGCCCAAATAATACTCTTTGTTTACTGTCTGGCCTTCTGGCAAAAATTCATGATGCACTACACCGTTGTAATCCATGAAAACCGTCAGCATTGCCTTCTTTTTTGACTGAAAATGACGTGGTTTTTTTGGTCTCGGCTCATTTGGTGAACGCCATTCACTTGCCTGATGTCTGGATTGCGTGTCGTACTCATAAACCCACGTCTCGTCTCCAGTAATGATCCTTTTGATGAATGTGGGATCGGATTCAGCCTCGCAAATCATGTCTTTTGCGACGTCAACACGGTCTCTTTTTTGCATGAAATTGAGGTCTTTTGGCACCAACTTTGCTGCTACACGACGGAAACCCAAATCATTAACCACAATGTCTTGGGCGGATCCATAGGCAATGTTCAAGTCCTCCGCTATTTCTCTGATGGTTAATTTGCGGTTATTGACCAACATTTCTTTTACTTTATCAATTTTTTCACCGACTTTCGATGTCGATGGTCTGCCACTGCGTTCATCATCTTCGATTGACTCACGACCACTTCTGAACCGCTCGTGCCACTGGTAAACGACCGTTTTTTTTAGAGAATCGTTGCCGAAACACTTTTCCAACATTTCCAACGTCCGTGCGCCACTAAATCCGTTTTTTACGCAAAATTTAATACAAGTTTGTTGTTGCAAATTTAAATCCATTTCTGCAATTGTAAAAAATCGCCAACACACACAGAGATAGATGTACTCTTGGCTACGTAACTTTTGCAAATGTCAAGTTATGACACTAAGATTTAAAGGGAATATCAACAACAGATGTACCAATTTAACAAAAAAAAACAGAACTCAAATCGGAACGATGGGAGCGCCACACGGTGGTTATTCCGGGAACTTTTTGTTCAAGGTAGTATGCCGTATTATGTTGCATAATTTAATATTATTTTCAAACTCCTGGAAGAAGAAAAGAATGAAGTGTCATTTTAGGTTTAATTTGGTATATTAATAACATTTTACAAATATATGATAAATAAATCATAAAAAATGTTCAAGGTCGTGTCAATAATGGAAGATACTTTTATTCAAGCTTTCTAGCTGGAAAAGCAAATTGCCGTTCCTCCAATTGGCTGGTGTGATCCTCTCAGTTTAGGGCACGATTTGAATAGCATTGAAGTCGGGAGACTAGCTCGCTAAAAGGGCGGTAGGGGGCATATCGGGATCGTTTAGGCCCCGTCAACGTTTGCCACAAGGGCACTCTGTTAAGCTAGCCCAGAAGGGTGGCTTGAGACATCGGACCAGCTGATTGGAAGCATAACCGGTCGGGCTAGATATACCACTCGCAGAAGAATTCCAAAAATTCTCGAGGACCATGGGTGACTGAATTCCGTCTTTACTTTCGTCATTCGCTTCATTTCGTAAATTTGATCCGACTCCTTAATAGTTTCATCAAGAAATATTTTTAAATCACATTCTTTACAGTAAGTATTTACTTATAAGTAAAAGAAATTTTAAAATTATTTCGTAGAGTAGAAGATTGCAAGCAAAGTGGTTGAGTAAATTGAGGTCTTGGATATTCATACGCGGGAAAGAAACCTCGATTCAAGAAGGAGTCTGGAGTTAAGTCCATCTTTCCGAAATTCGCTGAGAAATTATTTAAACTAAGAAATGGTTTAGGGAAGAGCTTGTAAACTGAAAATATGAAAACCTAGACTTGGATGGTGTTCTTTTACCCTGAAACTTGTTACTTGAACACACATCCTATAAATAAGACTACTATAGTAAATTTTGCAAAGCACACAAAAGATTAAGAAATCAAGATCAAGATTCGCCCATGTTGTCCAGGAAATGTACCTCCACGTCAACTCTTTCCAACTTACAGAATTAAAGGGTACTCTAAAAAGGGATAAATAACTAAGTTCTCGAAGAGTTTACATTGGGCGGATTTGAATTCCAAAAATTACGGCAGAGTCAAAGTCCCAGATTATTTGAAGATTAAAACTTTTCGTTTTACATCAACCAGACAATTGCGCAAATATCCTCTAAGTTGTTCTACCTTATATGGCCACAGAGACAATTTATTCCTTGGATGAAAACTCTATACAACTATTTGTAAATTAATACAAAATTCTCATCCGAAACCTTGGACTAGGGGATGGGGTAGCAAGGAGCGAAAAATTAATTAAGAAGGTGGTGGATGGAAGAAAGAAATCTTTCATTCACGACAATATGCACCCTTTCATTCATTTTGTAATATGAAAGACATACATGCATACACATGCAACGTTATGTTTCACATAGAGCATGATTCCGAAAACAGTAAGAAATGATACAGACGGAGGTAGGATGGAAATAGAGAGAGAAGGGGTCAGGGAGTACAAAAAGAAGTTAAGCTACGAAGATCAATGATTAATTTTTATGGTGGGAGTATAGAGAACGTTTCAGATTGAAATTAAAAGAAGTCAAACATGTGGATGGATGAAATTTTAGTGGTAATTAGATGCTGAAGGTTGTGATGGAATGGAAAATGTTTACCAGAGACTTAAGGAAAGGAGATAATCTCTATTGGAGGTAAAGAATGCAAGTTGAATGACAGTAGTGTAATAATATAGAGAGCTAAGAAGAGAAATTTCCAGGATCACGTGACATACAGTAGGTTTGACGAATTCAGTTCACTAAAGCCTAGATATTTTTATGCCAAATCATTTGGTAGTTTCAGCATTTTCTCTCTCATTAGGTTACAGTTAGTTTGCTTGGAGGCAAAAATAGAGACATTTTTATGTTTGGGGAAATAGATCTCTTTCAAAAATTGAAATAATATTAAAAACTATTTTGTGTGAATAAAATCAATTGAATGCAACAATTACGTACGTATGTAATTATCATTACGGATAAAAAATCAAAAAAACTTGACTACTAATGTCATAATTTTAAAATTTCTGTTCAGTGATTCAGGAAACCGAATGATAAATCAGTTTTCTTGATTGAAAAAGTTAATCACCTTATTTGTGAATATAACTACGAATTTTAAAAATAAAAAAATGTACAGATGTTCAGGAAATGTAAAAAACGCGCAAGGAAGGCAACAGAAGAAGATTTTATCATTAAAACATTTAAAAATTGTTGAGTGGGTGTTATTAGGCAAAAAATTACGAAATAGCTAATAACCCCTTTTGGTTGCGAAATGATATTTTTCCATATGATATGATTTACATTAATTTTTTAGAACATAATGACTTATAGCATAGGATCTGAAAAATATTTGGAATGAATTTTGATTTTTCAAATTTCTGAGTAACACTCTCGATTTTTCGCGGTAAAAGAAGTAGATTATTCCTTGGGTTTCAGCGTACTTCACTAAGCATTTTGTTTTGATCGAAAAGATCCATACAGTTTAAAAAGATGAATTTAAAGTGGGATCCAAGACATTCACAAGAAATAAGCTTGAATATGACTATATATGGAATCTTTGAATAATCTCTCCTAACGTGCGCTGAAGAAGTATTCATTGTATTCCCTTTTACTTCATTCGATATTAATTAAATGGATTATAATGACTTACAACATTGGATCTGAAAGAAAAATTCGACTTAATTTCGATTAATCGAATGAAAAAACTTTCGGCTTAATCTAGATTGATCGAATCGTTGTAAAAATCTTCCTAAGTGTGCGGTTTATAAGAGGTAGGCGATTTCTTGGGTTTCCCTTGCACTTCACTTCTCGGGCTAACATGCGTGCGTATCTTCGGCCGGAAACCCTGCGGTGGGAGGCCAGCTCCCTCCATACCGCCCCACCACCGACACAGCCGCCCCGCTCCTTCTTGATTTCCCCTCCTCGAGGGGACTTCCAAACCAATCCCTCCCAAACCCCTCCTCCTTCCCCCACACTCACCCTCGCGCCCCCGTGGGGGAGAGATCCTTATCCCTTTTCAATTCCGACCTAAGCGGGAGGTCTTGGCATACGGCGGAGAGGCAGACGGTAAATTTCATTCCCCTCCTTTTTATGATTTAACTCTTCACCGAAAGGAGGAAGAGCAGTGAGGGCAAGGAGGGAGGCGGAGAGGGATTGAGGAGACGGGGGTTAGGGAATAGGAACTGATGTTTGATTTTTCGTTACAGTTAATTCGTTATGCCAACCATACCACACTCGGTGGCATGGTTAACATAGCGTATATTTAGGGGCAAATCTTTGGTACATTACTTCACACTTCGGAGAGAAAATATAGGACGATATTGGTGTACTTTCCTGGAAAATCAATGGTGGTATCCGTGAAATAGAATGTCGCTGTTTTTTTTTTCAATGGTTTGATTCGTATTTTCCAAGAAAAAACATTGTAACATCATTTATTTACTATTATTTAGTTAAAAATTGTTCAAATGCTAATGTTTTGCTTTTTTAAATGACGAGTTGATCTGATCTAGTGATATTCGCCTTACATGTGACCCTTGGTCTGAGATACAGGGTTTGTCCGGAAAATAAGTATACTGAGCTCAGGAAAAAAAAATTATTACACTTTTACATATCTTAAGCTAATATTCCTCAAAATAGGGCCCTTGTGAGTCGATACACTTGTTCCAGCGGCGTTCCCATTCCTGGAACGCTCCCGCGAAGGCATCATCGGGAACCTCTCGAAGACACGTCGTCACGGCCTCTTTGACGGCGTCCAAAGTCCCGTATCGCGTTCCTTTCAAACTCCTCTTTATCTTCGGGAACAGAAAGAAGTCCGGTGGTGCCAAGTCCGGGCTGTAGGGCGGGTGCGGCAGCGTTGCCACGCCGTGCTTGGCCAAGAAGTACGACACGAAAAGCGCGGTGTGAGACGGCGCAGTGTCGTGATGCAGCCGCCAGATGTTTTTGATCGCTGGCCGGACGCGGGCGACTCGTTTTCGAAGCCTGTCGAGCACTTGGACGTAAAATGCAGCATTTACAGTTTGTCGTTCATGTACAAATTCGTAGTGGACGACTCCCCTTTTGTCAAAAAAGACAATGAGCTTATTACACTTATTTTCCGGACGAACCCTGTATGATATCCGAAAGTTAAAAGAGTCCCACAAGGTAGGGCGAATATAATCAATTGTATTTCCGACACATCTATCAAATTGAAGGTTCACCTGTATAATGTCGCTGTAATCTTTAAATTTTTCCGAAGTTGCGTATTTCCCTCATAGGAATGAGAGTAAAAACATTTTAATTGAATTTTCAAGGAAGGAACGAAAACATTGTCTTCAACTTATTCGTTTGCATACGTCTGCAGTCAAATCCAATAATATTTCAGATCGTCTTATTCGCATTAGCATGTCACTTAACTGCCTCGAATGAACGATCTCCGCTTTTACTGCAGGAAAAACTTTTTTGATAATTCCATGATGATTAATAGATACTAGAAACCTGTTTCCTGAAATCCAATCGGAATTAGTTGATGCTAAGTTGGATTTTATTTGATATATATATAGGAGGGACTACCACAATGTAATGTGCTTCAGAGTCAATGCACCTAATTACCTCATTTTGTATTAGATTGCATCCCATCTATTACTTAACAACCTACTCTCTGTTTTCTTTGGTAGCACTTCTTTCAGTTTCCGTAATTCAAAAGTGCATATCCACGCTATTTAAATCCTTAGTCTGTATTATCCTTCTGCTTTTGCTCATTTAACGTTATTATCTTTCCCGCTGTTCTCCTTATTTTTTCTTCGCTCCCCCCACTTTTTATTTGATATCTATTATTTAATTGCATCTACATCTGCAAAATACCCCGCAAGCCGCCAAAAGGGCATAAGGCGCGGTTAAGAGAACATCAGACTTTTGTGTAGAATTATTCGCATTAACATATATATATGTATATATATATATATATATATATATATATATATATATATATATATATATATATATCATTCAAACACGAAATCCCGCCATATATATATATATTATTTATACAAAAAGTATATATATACTATATTATATGCATAAAAACATATTTACACGTACACATGCCGATCTACATCATGTAATAATGGGTGTGTATGAGTCAAGTTTTAAAGTTTACCTTTTTAATTTAGCAAGTAGGAGTGTGTTTTGTCTGAATTTGCTACGGACACGTATTGTGTGACGAAAGAACAAGTACTTGAACTTAATGGCACTGGTATATCTATCAGTACATGAAAATTCTACGAGAAATTACTCGTAGTTTGATCTGTATTCCATGGTTGGTTGAGTTCAGCTTCTACTAACTCAGACGTATTACCAAAATATGCTGATGAGTATGAATGCATTTGTGACAAAATACATACGGACTTTCTTCACCAGCCTTCTTAACAAAACTCTTATTAAATAGTTCCCAGAATATTTGGAGGATTTCTTGACTACTCTTTAGTTCCCACGAGATAATAGACCGGAGAGAAAGATAACGCCCTCGAGTTAGAACTTCGTTGCGGGCAGAAATGGCCGTGGACGACGGGCGGTGCGCGGCGGATGGGGTGGGGGGAATAGGGAGGGACTGGAGTGAGACGATGGACGGAAATGGCGCACGGATTATCGCTGGCCAGACACCAGGGCGACCTTTTCCGAAAAAATGAGGGAAAGGAATGGGGTGGAAACGCGAAAGATTCCCGCAATAACCCGAAGATGGCGGTAGCTGTCGTCGTAAATAACGCCGCCCTAGTGGTCGCTGGAATTTCTGCCTTGTTGGCGTTCGCAGGGGTCTTCCGGTTGATATGTGAGGGAGTTGATGGTCAGTAGGGGGTTGTGGGGGCGGGGGAGGGAGGGCGAGGGCATGGGGGAGCGAAGTGGGGAGATGGGCGGGAGGAGGAAGGTGAGGGAGGGAGGACGGGGCGGGGGAGGTTAGGGGAACATGCTCCACTGTCGCCCGATGTCGCCAAATGAATCAAAAGGGAGAGACATCCTATCATTAAGACATCTTTATTTCTTGCTCGCTCGGAGGGAAGACAAGGGGCGGGATGTGATTAGGTGGGAGGATGGATGCATGTGCAGCGATTTAAAAGGGTGGATGGGGTGGTGCGGAGAAATTGGAAGGAAGAGTTAAGATATTTCGGCGGTATCTGCAGATGTGGGAAAGCGCAACCTATTTTGCCAGCTGCCTGCTAAATAACGTACGTGTACGTTATTAACGTACGTCTACGTAAGAGTAGGAAATGAACATTTATTTATTTCTAAACGAGAACCTAAACGCAAACCAACAAAATAAGTCATCTTACGCTAGATAGACTTAAAGTAACACAGCCGTAATTGAATTTCTGTCTGCAATGACGTAAAAATTCTACGTTGCTACTCATCTCACTAGTTCACTAAATGGCTGGCTGTCCATATTCCATTCTTTGTAACTGATTACCCTGAAAACCAAAAGAAGAAAGCAAAAAGTTGAAATCGCTGCGGGGACATGAAAAAAGCCACTAAGTGGAAAAACATGTAAATAATTTCCTTTATGATTTTTTTCACATTAAAATCGCGCGAGCGGAACAAAAACCAGTTTCAGTTATTTTCAGTTCAAATTTTTAAAATCGAAAGTTCATTAGTTAAATCGATGTGGAAAAAAAATATTGATAAAAAGCAAGGAAATCTAAATTATTTCGTATTTTGTGTGCATTCGAGCCGTGTTTAAAAGCAAAAAATGCATTAGAAGATCTTGGATTTCATATGTATGTTCTTACTGCGCATTTCTTTCCGTAAATTCCTTCTGCTTTAAGAATAGGTGGATTATTCCTTTATTGCACACTCCAAACTTTGTCATTTGTCATCACCTTAACGCCGATAATTCTGCACACTAAATTTTGAATGCCTAAAGAAATTTGAGTTTTTGAAGTCTTCAACGACCGATAGAGAAACTGGTGACGTGAAAAACTAATTATTTTTTTAGGAAGTTCAAGTAAAAATGTGATTTCTGGCGTTTTTGAATCGAGTATTTTTTGCCATTTTGAGGATAAGCAACTTTTTGCCAAGTAGTGCGTGTCACACTAAATTTCATGAGATCTGTCACATTGAACTGACATTTTTTCAAGGTTGAGAGCACTTATTGCGGGATAACATTGCCCACTTTCCACCTGCCTTCTGAAGAAGTCCTCTCCATTTCGGTTTATATCTCCAATTTTCCCTTGACCTAACCGGAACCGCCATATGAAGAAAACCCCACATCCTAAATTTACTGTATTACGATTTTGGGCCAACAATTGTCAAGTTAAGTATCGCATATCATTGAGCGAGTGAAATGTCCGTTGCGATAATCGTCCTGTCGAGCGTGAAATGATATGATCATCGTATCATTTCACGCTCGAGAATGACCATTATTTGTCAGAGGCACGGACATAGTCCAATGTAGTCCTCGTGGCGAACTAGAGGCGCGAGGTTTGAAAAATGACGGTGAACTAATAGAATAATTATGAATAATTCTTTTAGCATCAGCAAACATGTTGTGAAACAGCCTCTGTATCACAATCATAAGTTTCCACCAATGAAAATAATCTCTACATGACACTGTTGCAAATCCGAGAGCTTTCCTGCCACGTGAATTTCAGTAGACAAACTGATCGGGTGAAAAGAGACGTTTCAGGCGTGATATTGTGGAATAACATGATTAATTAAAATTAGCAATTTTCCACAAAAATAAAATTTATTAATACGACCGGTTTCAATGCAACTACATCATCTATGATCTACATTCAACTGATCGGGGTTCGGAAGAGCTTGAATTATATTTGACCATTGAAAAATGATGAGTTCGAATCGAAAAATTCTTTGTAGTCAAAGGGAAACGTCAAACGTAAGTTCTTCATTCGGTAAGGGCTTCATTCATTTTGATATCGAAATTGTCGGAATCTTGACGTATTTTGACCTCACGGACTACTGAAATCCCGGGATAATCCAAGACTTCCCATAAATAATTATACAGTTATCCTAAGCGTAATTGGCAAACACCTCTGTGAGTGGTGAAAAAATTAATTTTGCTCCATGTGCCGGTATAGTTTTCTCATGAATTCTCGCGCAATTTGACAATAAATTGATTTTTTCCTTGGTTGGCTCCCCTCAGATCTCAGGCCCTTCCGCCATCTGGAATGAACGTAATTCGGATTATTGTCAGAATTAAGATCGATTTTACAACCCAAAGCGCTAAGCATTCATGATTTTAGACGAAATACCGCACAATCGTCACCGATGTTTACTAACCTAGTACATGAGGAGAAAATGGTAAAAGAGGCATGGGAAAAACTGAAGATAGACATTGGGGTCGGTGGGGAATTCCTAAATCAGTTAGGTTTGCTGATGATTAATCTTTATGCTTTCTTTCGTTTTAAGCTCAACTTTGTGGAAGTTCATGTTCATTAAATAAAGAAACACAATGTATAAATCCACTGTTCTATATTATTGTACGACTAGTTTCAACGCTTAGGCGTCACCATCAGGTACTTGACATCATCAGGTACATCACGTACCTGATGATGAAGCCTAAGCGTTGAAACTAGTCGTACAATAATATAGAACAGTGGATGTATACATTGTGTTTCTTTATTTAATGATTAATCATTAGTTTGCCTCTTTGCCAAGGTGCTCATTGAAACTCTGTGTCATAACGATGGGATGAGAATTAATGTAAATAAACAAAGGTTTGTTGATTTACATCAATTCTCTATTTTTTTACATTTAAGCGTAAGAGTAAGCAAAGTGTAACGTTCCAAATTTTACTAATGGTAGTCTACCGGTTACGTTGGTTTTTTGTTTGATTCAGGAACTAACCACCGCAGAACTTCCTTCTTCCACGACACTGAATTCCTTAAGACTGCAGAGTATAATAAACGTTTTTTTATCCCCGCACCCTTCCCGTCGCTCTCCATCCCGTCCAACATATTTTGACTCCGTCTAACTCGTTTATCCGTTAACTTTCTCCGTTGTATATTGACCCCCAATATTCTATTTCAACTCAGTATGCTCTGTTTCCACTTTTCCTTAGTTCTTCGAATTTATCCCGGCAGCCTATTTTCTCATTCCTAACCACGCCTAACCCTTCTTTGTTTGATTTTATTTAGACCTATTTTATTTCTTCAATTCTGTCTATACCTATTTCTCAGAAGCCTCCAATCTGCACTTATTCTTATGCCAAGAAGACTAAATTTCCTAGGCGCTACTACCACATAACCTAAGCCGCATTTCCAAGTTTTCACTGATCTTAAGGTGCTTGAGTAATGGTTCTTAAACAAAGGCCTTGTCACCAACTCTCTCCCCTTTGAAAAAGTTTCTCATCCCACCACAAATCTTCTACTTATGCCCTTGCAACTTTGCCCCCTTCGTCCAAAAAAAATGTCCTCCGTAGGTAAACTATTCTATCTTGTCTAGTTTATGCTCTAAAATTGTAATGCACAGTTTAGTTTTCCTTGAAAACCTTATTGTTTTCTTATTCTTATTTTTTATCCTACCCCTTGATTTTCATATTGGATTTATGATGTGCTTGGTAACAATTGCAAAACTTAGGCTGGCTGACAACTACCTAAGCTTGATCATCCACCAACCAATATGTAAATACCAGGTAAAATATGGAGCAAAATTCTCCTCGTAGGCTTCTTGTTCCCAGAATAATGTGACCGCTTTGATCGCCTAATGTAAATACAGGATAATTTGCAAGATATTCCTTACGGTCATGGTAAAGTTAATTCCATATTCCTTTTTGAAACTTTCCAAGTGTAATCAATTGGGGGGATTCCAAACACATTTTCCAATCCTACCCAAGTTCTATCAATTGTTATTTCATGGTTTATGGACAGGAACAGGATAGGGATGTTGGGCGGGTTGAACGGAGGAAAGAAGTACACAGAGATGAAGAGGGACCTGATGTAGAGTAGGTTGCTGGCCTGTGTTTTGTTTGGAGTCACAAGATATTTATTTGATAGTTAAGTCCAGAGATGAAGAGCTGATATAGATTAGTTTGCTAGGTGGGGAGTCACAAAATGTTTATTTGATAGTTGTGTCCATCCAAAAACCTACCTTAAACGGTAGATTACCTAAACAAAGTTATGTCCATTCAAAAACCAACCCTAACCGGTAGATTACCTTATAATAATAAAATAATAGGGTAAAAGTAATCATATTATATCCGTCCGCGTAGCGTGCTCACAACCAGATATAAATACTTGAAATGCAACACAATAATGGAGGGACGTCATCAAGGAAGTCCTTCCCTCTGCGTGTCAGGAAGGGGGGATATGAATCAACCCTCCCTTCTCGGCCCTCTCGCCTACTAAGTAATTTTTCGAGTATTGGAGTATTTTTTTCCAAATGTGTAAAGAAGCAATGAAATTAAGGGTTTATAAAAATTATACCGAATTAAAATCAAAAGTATATTATGTTTACGAGACGGACATTATGACGGATATGTATGACTCAAGTTGAAGCAAGGAAATACTTCATGAAGAGTGGATTCAGTTGAAATAATTTGACGCTAAAATAGTTAGTTGCCGAGGAAATGAGTAAATAAGCTATAAATAGAAATAATTCTACAAGTTCAAGGTTTTATTTCACATGAAAATGTTTTTCACCGAGGAACTCAATCAAATATTACCATAGTTTCCATGTTACTCGTTTTATATATTGTGTATCGTTTACTTTTGCCGATATTTCTTACGCTGTAATAGAAATAAAATTGTGAATATAAAACTGCCTATTCCTCGTATTAATTATTTTATAATTTTTCGTTTCCAAAATGTATAAATATTTTATTTAATGTGGAGGAGGTAAATTTGTTTGAAAATTCCCGTTTTCAGCATGCCGATCGTCTTCATAGTCCACTTCCTGTTTGTGTTCTCAAACTATGTATTGAACAGACTCTCCATGCTTGCTCCTTAAAGCATAAATACACAAAAATATCTTCAAGTTATAGAAAAATAAGGTTGAGGTTTTAAGCGTAATTAAATTTTACTTTTACAGGGTCTGTTCCAATGAGTAGTCATTATCTCTTCGTGTTTTTCGGCTCAAAAGGAATTGTTCACAAAGGTTTTTTTTTGGCCTCAGGGATAGGCGGTGAACAATAAGTTTTACGTGGAAGCCCTCAAAAGGCTGAGGAAAAGAGTGCAACGCGTCAGAAAGATCTCTGCCAATGGCAGGCGGCACTATGACAACGCGCAAGCATGTAGATGAAAGAGGACTGCAATTAAAGTCAAGACATTT
This sequence comes from Hetaerina titia, assembly GCA_037158775.1. NCBI lineage: Eukaryota > Metazoa > Arthropoda > Insecta > Odonata > Calopterygidae > Hetaerina > Hetaerina titia. The sequence goes on from CM073778.1 coordinate 37,170,974, forward strand.
GCATTTTGTTTGTTTGACAGGCATTGTGAAATTTTACCGAGGAATTCCCTGCTAGTTCAACCTGTTTTCTGGTTGATAACTACATTCTTACAAGTCAAATAAAAATTTTCAACCTACAAGGTCCGGCATCAAAAACTAATGACCAAGGAAACGCTTTTCCAAAAACTCATTTGAGTCTCCTTGACACGCCAGTCGTTTTTTTCTTTTCCGTAACGTGTGTTTCACAACGATCATCATCGTGCCTCTTCCGCTCCTTGGATTCGTTGAAAAATAAGCTGCACTAAATAAATATGAGCGTCTGTAATCCATCAATCTATTTCTGAACAAAAAGTTTTGTGATCTTCCTTCGTTATTTCTTTCCAATTACACGAAGGAGACGTGGAATAAAAAATGTGGGTAGCGCAGTCTTTGGAAATCGTTTCCGAAAAAAGACCTCACAACTTCCTGCTTCGCTCTCATTTGAATCTTTTCCTCGCATCGCCTCTCTCTCATCTCTTCCCTAACTAACAAAAGGAGACCAAAAATGACTCTTCTTTTCCCAAAAAATCAGTTTTTTTTGGGCGGGCTCTTGACTTAGCGCTGACCCCACGGCCATCCATCTACTCCCTCAAGTGACAGGTCTCACCAAGAGGAGAGGCCGGGGAGGAGTGTAGGTGCTTTAGGAAGGAGAGTGAGAAGCCGTCGATGACCTCTGAGCCGTTCGAATCCTCCCCTAAATTGATACGACAACTGTACTCCTCTCTCCACACCCCATCAGATTCTTTTTTGTCCCTTGGCCGTCGTTTGCAACTTCAAAAACACACCAAAGCCTCACTCTTAACGAGCCTCTTCCATCCCCCCACCCCATCTTCCCCCTTAACTAGGTACGTACGTCTTAATCCGTGCGTTTTTTCCACTCTCAACCCTCCCCCTTCACGACACTACCCCCCCCCCCTCCCCACTCTAAACCGTCTCTGCTATTCCTGAACTCCTTGCTCGAAGGAGGACTTTGGCCCTCATCCCTCCTCCTTTTTTACGCGTACCTGCCATTCCTGAGGTGACCCCTGACCTTTGACCCACCTCTCTCCCCCACCGTCTCTTCTGGAGAGGGAAAGTCCTTTTCCTTTCCGCTGACTCGTGGGATTTTTTGGGACTTTTGTTTGGGAAAAAATGACCTTCGTCTCGTTGCTTCTCTTTGGTTCCCGCTAACTCAGCATTTCAGGAATACAGGAGTCGTTAATATATATATCCTAACTCTAACGACAAAAAAGTGCTCAAGGACGAAAAGTTACGTTTAAAAAGAGCATGATGCTTTTCCATGTTCGGAATGTCGTAAGTTTATGTTAATGTTTACTATACTAAAATGCTTGCATGGGCTTATTCATACGAAATGAACGGAAACCTCTAATTCAACTGTAGTTAATATCAAAGGGAGTTGGTAGCTAGGGATATACACCGACACATCAGACACCGATATGTTTTAGTTATGACAGTACATAGGAAACGGATACATTTAAAATATATCTATGCATAGTTATATCGATTGATATATATATTTTGTTTTCCATTGAAATGTTCATTATGCTGCTTTCTAATAACAATTGGTGATTATTTGTAACTAAACCGGTACTCTTAAATTTCCATTGGTTTCTTCATTGTGCTGCTATTTTTGATGATATATACTATTGTAAACATACCGGTATATTTTTAAATTTTCATTGGAATATTTATTATGCTTCTATATTTTATGAATGTTGCTAATGCGTACTAACCTTGAAGCGTAAGGCCCTTTCTTTTCCGATATCAATTGCTTCCACAAAGTGGCGCCTAAAACCATTCTATTTATTAAGAGGTAATGAATGACATATCCCCTCCCCATTTACCAACACCAATGCGTGGAGGAAGGATGCGGGCATTTAAATGACCCCTAGAGATGTGCTGGCGGGAGCAATGATAATAATGATAATATCTATGCCTTATAAGTCGAGGGGTAGGTACCAGACGACAGGTAGTCCGCGCAGTGTCTGTTCCTCAGTGAGGTGGCTGCAAAGTTAAATAGGGCGATCATTTTAGCAATGGTGTCAAGTAAAATGCACTTCTGAGGAAGGAAAATTAATTTTCCCACGAAACATGATGGACAGTGATCTGAATACGAGTCCCATAGTTGCCACTGTCTAGGTCGTGTATTGTGCCCGGAAGCGGTAGGGGCAAGACTTCCCCGATCGTCATCTGAAGAAATCTTTGCAAATCAATGTACATCTACATAATACCCCGCAAGCCGCCACTAGGGCGTGTGGCGGGGGGTGTTAGGTCACCACCAAAAGAAAAAGGAATAAAGAAAAACCGCATTCAAAACTAACACATGCATGCAAACCCAAATCCACAGTAGTGCATACATTCATAGAAACAGCCCCTCATTTTACACGCATGCAAATACACATCTACCTCCCTTAACTCCACAAACATGCAAGTACATTTAGCTTAATTATTACAAATAATTGTACCTTAGGATGCAGCAAGAAATTTATCCAAGAAAGTGCAAGTAGCAGCATTTTAGTAAGTGGCAGCGCGAAATTCCACCACCACAAGACGTGCAACATAAAACGCTCTCCTACCCCAGGGAAATATCATTTAATCAATATCAATAGACGCAGCAGGGAAGACACAGAAGAGGACAAAAACAGAATGGAAGCTTAAAATTCTAGGATGATGTTGAAAATAGAGAAATTAGAAAATATTAAGTGGGAGATGCAGAGAAGAAATATAAACGTTTTTAGGCCTGTGTTGGTTAAGATGCAAGCATATCATTGAATACTGGAGCAGGGTAATATATAGTGTAGGGAAAGAGAAGCAGCGAGAAGTTGCAATAACATTTAACGAAAGGTAGCTTTCTTTCTACAATGCGATTAACATTTTTCGAGTACATGATCAAACTAATCTTTGTGTAGAGGTGACATGATTGGGATAGTTGGTGGCCTAAGACGCCCTTGCGGCGGCTTACGGAATATTGTGTAGATGTAGATGAAAAAACGCAGTAAATATAGAGCTGACGAGTTAAAGAATATTATACGTAGATAGAAGTGACAGCTGAACGTAAAAGGCTGGTCATTATTCAGTTCTACCTGCCACGGACGGAGGGATATATAGGTTATACCAACGGATAGAGGAAATAATTTACGACGTCCATGAAAGGAAACACTTTATAGTGAATAGGAATAGGAACTCGACGTTGGGCAAAAGAAGTATGGGCTACTATTTAGGAACAAGGGCTTAATAATAGGTTTAAACACTCGGTTTAAACACCACAGTAGGCGTAGGTATATTTAAAAAATGTCCAGGGATGTAGAAATAGATCCATTAGACTATGTTGCCGTTAAGGAACAGTTTTAGCAACAGAGTGAATAATTCACTCAGTTTATAAGACGTGGATCCGGATTCTCATTAAATTATTACTAATGAAGTCTATCGTCGGATCAAAAAAGTTAAAACAGGGAATACGATGAAAACCATAAATGTAGAAACACTAACGAGGACAGTAACAAAGCTAGACTAGACTAAACTAGCTAAACAGCAGGTACTAGAGAAAATTTTAGGTGAAGACAGGTGAAAATATAAAAATGTGAACTTTGCATAAAAGGATAACGGAAGCCGTCAACGAAGCAATAGGTATAGTAAATTATAAAATTACAAGAAAACCATGGATTACAGGTGGGATGATTAGAGAAATATACGAAAGAAGGAGATTTCAGAATGTTAGCATGGAATTAGGTGAAAGTACAGATAAGTGAATGAGAAACGGAGGTGGAAAACAAGTAGCTTGAAAGAAGAATGGTTGGAAGACGCTGTGCGATGGAATATATGGAAAGTTTAAAATGGAATAGTAAAGCTGGTGGAACATGGGGAGATGAAAGCAATGTCAGTAAGTAAGAAAAATTCGTGATAATCATTAACTTTCCATTAATATTATTAGTTATAATGAAAACTTCGTTGCAATTTTCCACAGTTAAAATTTTAACTGTGGAAAATTGCAACGAAGTTTTCATTATGTCTCGATTCCACAATATCACGCTTGATTCTTCACTTTTCGTATTATTAGTTATATTATTAATTAACTTCATTATTCGTCAGGAAAATTAATAATTAAAACGAGAAATATTGGGAATGTGTAATAAATGCAGGGAGTAACCATATGGTAGAGAAACTAATTCAGTAAGCTTATGTACGATAGTAGATAGTAGATAAGTAGTTAATATTATGTGGATGAGGATGCATAAGTTCAAGCATACTTGGGGAAGAGATAGAAAGGGCACAACAGGAATTGAAATCAAATAAGGACTTTGGGATATTATAAGTTCTCCCAGAACTTAAAATACCCAATAACCCAGGGATAAAGTTTTGAATGAGTAATTTGTGGAATTGTTTAGAGAGGAATATGGCCGGAAGATTTCGTCAAATCAGTGTTAGTTCCTATTCTAATAATGGGGAATTCAGCCATATGTGAGGCGTATATAACAATAAGTTTGATTTGAAGTTGATCAGCTAAAGTAATAAAATCAGCAAAAGAGGATGGTGAGGTAAGAAAAGTATTACTTAGGGGTAGATCAGTTTCGGTTTAGGAAGGAGAGAAGCACGCGTGATGTCATTGCAGTAATGAGATCAGGATGTATTTACCTGTTTCGTAGATTTCGAGAGAGCGTTCGATAAAGTACATTTTGGAAGAATTAATTAATGTATTTAGGGAAATAGGAGTAGATTGGAGGGATGGAGCCTTATCTGCAACCTGTACGTCTCAGACTGCTCATCTACATCTACATCTACATAAATACCCTGCGAGCTACCAAAAGGTGTGTGGCAGGGGGTGTAGCACCATGAGGGAAGGGTAAGGGTTAAGGGGGTTGGGGGTTAGGTGAGGAAAGGTGGGGGGAACCTGTAAGAAAATATAGATACATATATACATATTCACATATATATATATATGCACGCACACACACACACATGTATATATATACATATATTAAAATATACATATATATACACATACATACACACATATCCTCGCGCAGTCCCTAACCTGTACGTTAATACTTATTGTAATGAACTATGTCCTGGAGAATTTCGGCTACAAGCATTCTGGTCCCTTATCGTTCTTGGAAAAAATGACATTTTAAACCTGTCAGTCCCATGTACGAGGATCGGCAGTAGAGTGCGGATGGGCACTGTTAGGAAGAGGAATAAGAACTAGGTGTCCATTATAACCGCTGTTTGTTAACATATATGTGGAGAATATTGTTGATGAGGTATGGGAAGAACTGGAGATCGGAATTAAAGTTGATGGGGAATTAAAAAATCAGGTTCACAGATGATCAAGCTATAGCTTGTCACTCAGCTGAGGGACTACAAACTCTGCCGAATGTATTGTGAATTCCTGTAGTGCGGTTGGCATGGGACGAGAATAAATGTAAATAAAAAAAGAGATTTTGTTTTTTAGGAAAGAGAGAAAGGTTACGTTATATGCTAAAATAGGAGGATAAAAAGTAGAGCCGATGTAACAGTTTACCTATCTCGGATATGTTTTGGACCAATGTCGTCAGAGTAGTGGTGATATGAGAAGAAGGTTAGCCTTAGGCTGAGAAGTTTTGACAGGGGGGACGGAAATGAGAAAAAGAACGTTGAGCAGGGATCTTGAGAAAAGGCTCGTTAAAATTTTGATATGGAGCGTAGTTATGTACGGCGCGGTAACAATGGTCATTGAACCAAAATAATAGGCGTAGATTGGAGGCTTTCGAAATGTGGGTATGGAGGAGGGGAATCATGACGTGGACGGCGAGAAAAACATACGAGGAAGTGCTTGGTATGATGAGAGAAGAGTGAGTCAATACAATATATCTTATCTGGAATGACAGTTATTGTTTATTGTTTTTATTCTACTATTGACCATTTCGTCGCACCGCTAGATGAGAAGTCAGTTCCACAGGGGTACGAATGTTCCAGATTAAGGACTATTAATTTGAAATAACTTTTCCTACGCAGCAGAATTTTATATCCGACCTATTTTTCGTGCATGGACGCATATTCCTTCAGTTTACTCCTTATATTCTGAATAATTTTCTCAAAGTTTTCCTTTGGACTTAAAAGTGTTCCGCTGGTCTATTTAATTCTCTATATTCTTCCTTTTAAAAAACATTCTCCTTTTGGTCTTAATATTACATCTAGCACCGTTCCAAAGTACGCGAAGTTCATTCCCGCAAACAATCATTTATACTCTATTAATTTGGTGCTCAATTACACCATCTACTTATTAGGAATTGAATTACCTTTGTTTTTTTAGGTAATCTACCGGTTAAGGTAGGTTTTTGGATGGACACAACTATCAAATAAACATTTTGTAACTCCAAACAAAACCCAATCCAGCAACCTACTCTACATCAGGTCCTTCTTCATCTCTGTGTACTTCTTTCCTTCTTTCATCCCGTCCAACATCCCTATCCTGTTCCTGCCCTTTCCTCGTTTGCCTAACATTCTCCCCTCTATTACAGTCTTCAACATCCCACTGCCTTTCAATACGCCTTTCATCCATTTTTCCTGCCTCCATACGATTTCTCCCAACAAACCCCTCTCCTCGCCCACCATACATAGTACTTCCTCATTTGTTTTCCTTTCGGTCCATTTCACCTTCTCCATTCTTCTCCACACCCACATTTCAAAAGCCTCCAATCTACGTCTATCCTCCTGCTTCAGTGACCACGTTTCCACGCCGTACATAGCTACGCTCCATATCAGAGTTTTTACGAGTCTTGTCTTAACATCCCTACGCAACGTCCCCGTCATCAACTCCCTCCTCCTTATGAAAGCCTCTTTGCCTAGCGCAATTCTTCTCCTTACGTCCCTACAACTTTGACCGTATTGGTCCAAAACACTTCCGAGATATCTAAACTGTTCTACCTGCTCTATTTTTTCCCCGCCTATTTTAATATTTAGCTTAGCCTTTTTACCTTCGTTATCAAATGATTATCTATATCTTCATCTCATCTTTAAAATACCTTATGTTTTCCGATCTAGGTAAATTGGTTGAAGAAGTTATTTTAGTTAATACACAAAAATATTAGAAGATAAAATAAAAATAGCATTAAGGGGTAAAGAGGCACAAATGAGACGGTAATTTATAGGAGTAAATAATACATGTAGAAAAATATGAGCATAGTAATAAATAAAATAAAGAAAGGAAAGGGTAGAGGAATTAACAAACAGCTATATGACTTTAAATATAAAAAATGGTAGAAATAACGATCGAAATACAACATTTAACATACATTTAACACACAAATGAATAATTGCAACATGATACCTACCCACACTGCGTGAGGACCACGAAGTGTTGGCGGATGTGGTCTCAGGGGATGCAGGCAAGTTGAATTTCCAACCGAGTGGTTTCGTTTTGACGAATTTGCTACGGCTGCAAGGGTCCAATCGAGAATGCTGGGCGGTGGACTAAGTGAGGGAGTGAGGAAGAGAGAGAGGGAGAGAAAGATGACAGAAAGGGAGGGGCAGTTGGGGTTGTTGTGTCGGGGAGTCCGTTGGAGCGAACGTCCCGGAAACGTGATACTCGTTGCGAAATTCGTTGCATTCCGCTCTTCCGCACATGTGCGCGCGCCCAACCAGAGTATTCTGATGCCTACCACTCTCTCTCTCTTTCTCTTTCCCTATTTTCCTGCGTCTTCAAGTCCGCTCATCCTCCCAAGACCTCTCAGACATGCATTCCCTATCTTCCTTCCTGTACCTTCCTCCGTCTCCCGCCCGTCTTTCTCTAAATCTACACCCCAACCCCCGGGCCGTCTGGCTTCCCCACATGTATTCATTCCCCTTCTACTTCTCACTTTCCAGGGCTCTCTTCCCTTACAGGTGCACTCAGCATAGTACTCCATGTGGCAAAGATGAATGTTTGAGTATGTAGACCGTATGTACGTATACAGGCATAAATGTGTATACCCACGCACACACACATTTATTTATTTACTCGTATATATTTATATATGATGTAGATTGGAGGTTTTTGAAATGTGGGTGTGGAGAAGGATGGGGAAGGTGAAATGGACCGAAAGGGGAACAATTGAGGAAGTACTGGAGATGGTGGGCGAGGAGGGGTTTGTTGAGAGAAAAACTATGGAAGCAGTAAAAATGGATGAAGGGCGCATTGATCGGCAGTGGGATGTTGAAGACTGTAATAGAGGGGAGAATGTTAGGTGAACGAAGAAAGGGCAGGAACAGGATAGGGATGTTGGACGGGATGGAGGAAGGACGTACACAGAGATGAAGAACGATTTGATCTAGGGTAGGTTGCTGGATTGTTTTTAGGAGTAACAAAATATTTAATAGATAGTTGTGTCCATCCAAAATCCACCTTAACCGGTAGATTACTTAATGCTAAATAATATTGTCCATAAACCTACCTTAACCGGTAGATTACGTTATAATAATAAATTATAAATATTTATGTATGTCTGTGTGTGTTTGTGTGTGTGACAGTTTCTGCAACATCCCATAACCAGTCAAAATACCAACCTCATTTATTTGGTTTTCTCCCATCCATAATCTCCTCTCCACCCCCGCCAGGCCTTTTACTTCCTCGTTTGTTTTCTCTTGGTTCCATTTCACCTTTTCCAGTCTCCCCCTCACCCACATTTCAAAATTTTCGAACCTATGCCTATCGTATTGTTTCGTATTGACCATGTTTCCACGCCGTACAGCGCCATACAAGCTCTAAAATGAAAAACTTTGATATCGAGTGTTATAACGAGTCATTTCCTAACATTAATTCTCAGCGTCGATGTTTTCAATTCCCTCTCTATGAAAGCTAGTATGCCTAACGATTTTTTAATTTTTAGGTCCCTACTTCTATGGCCATTTTGGTCCAGAACACTTCCAACAAAAGCAAACTTTTCCTCCTATTTTAGGTTTTGTCCTCCTACTTTAAAATTTAGCTTTGCCTTTTCCTTTCTGGAAAACAGCATAATTTTTGTTCTGCTTTCATGTATTCTCGTCCCACACTTATTGCACTGACTTTCCAGTGCACTCAGCAATACTTTCAACCCCCCTTGGCTGACTGACAAACTAAATCCTGATCAAACGGATACCCTACTTATTTTTTTAATTCTCCGCCGCCTTTCCTTCCTGTCTCCAGTCGTTCTCCTCCCTCTTTAATCATTTCTTCCACATATACGTTGAAAACCACATGCGATAATGGACACCCCAGGTTTACTCCTCTTCCCAACACTGTTCTTCCGCACTATTAACCCGTCACTCGGAGCAGTATGAGACATGTACAGGTTGCGGATAAGCCTTTTATTTCTCCAATCTACTCATATTATCTGCAAGACATTTATTGATTACATCCAAATCACTTTTTCGAACGCCTTCTGGAAATCTGTGGGACAAACAAAAATAAATCCTGATTGTATTTTAATGTTAGTCTCTTATAGTGACTTCGTCTCCAATGCCATCAGCCCTGCCTTTCCACTAAATCAACACAAACCTATCTCACCATACTATTAATAATATTTGCCCTGCTCTCCATACTCTAATTGATAATCACGAGCACAACTATTAATACGTGTTGAATCGAGAAGTTCTCTATTCCTCACATGTTGCTGCCTTTCCCTTCTTTGGAATTGGAACTAACACTGATCTTACGAAATTTTCCGAAGAAATTCCTCCCTCATAAATGCTAAGAAATATTATGTCCTCCTGATACGTCGCCTATTTTCGGATTCGTCACATTCGAAAAAGCATTATGCAATAACGTGATGGTTAATGGAGCTATCTCTCAATATACTTTGGCCTTCCTACTGCTCTCTTCTTGCGTACAACTCTTGCACGATATTTGAAGATTGTTTTATAAATGATTTATCATTCCTGAGGTTTCCTAATATTTCTTTTTATTAAGAGTACCTTTGACCACATTAGTGTTCCATTAATGTTCTTCCTCTTTCTTTTTCAAATATTTCCCTCCTATTTTATTTGGGATGTTCATCCGTTTGGTGATTCGACTCTCATCCATTTTCTAGACTATGACTAAACTAGGGTCGCATCCTTCCATACTTGTTCACCTTCAATGCAGCCAAGTCTACATTGTTTAATGTATTATTTATTTATCTCCCACTTTCAAGACTAAAACACCCATCAAATAAGTCATACCGACCGAATTTACTCAGCTGCGCTATAATTAGCGACTGTGCTTCACTTAACATACCGAAATTTACTTCCGCGCAGTGTATAGGATGAGAAGATTTTACCCCTGTCTGTCGCTATTTTTGTTTTCCTAGTCAAATGAGCAGTGTCCAATTCGGTAGAGAAAGATTTCTATGGAAGTCATAAACCCCCTCCATTTGCGGCTTATGGTCCTTGCCTTGCTGTACACACACATTTATAAATAAATATGTATATCACACAATATGAGAACACATAAAAGGAACACACACACGTTATTTCTTGATAATTTCGACGGAATTGGGCTCCGTCTTCCTCGGAAGATTAGTTATGACATATATATATATATATATATATATATAATTTCGATATTATGTTCAATGCTCCAATATATATATATATATATATATATATATATATATATATATATATATATATATATATATATATATATATTGGAGCATTGAACATAATATCGAAATTATTATCAATGGATTTGTAAAGCTCTCAAGGCATCTATCAGATATTTGGAACGAAAAATGTCTTCATAATATGCAAGGTATGCATTCAATGTTAAAATAAATTATATTACAAGATGTATATTTACTATAAATAATATTCTAACGATTGAGGTAGGTTTTGGATGGACGAGAGTAGTCATCGCTATATTTCTTAGCTTCGTCTAACAGGGCACATCGTTACCTCCCACACTACAGTAAACGTCTTCAATTCCTCATACATTTTATCTACCCTCATTCCGTCCAACACTCCCCTCCCAAATCTCGCTTGCCAAATGCCATCTCTTCTATCATCGACTTAAGCATTCCAGCTCCAATCAAAATATTCTGCATTCACTTTTCCTGCCTCCTTTGAACGTCTCCCAACAACATTCTTTCCTCCCGCACCATGGATAGCACTTCGTTGGTTTTCGTTTCCAATCCATTTTACTTTTAAATGCGTGTTTAAATCAAAGCCCGTTAGATTACGAAAAGGAGACAACATCGTAAGTTTAAACTGGTTTAAAGGAACAGCTCAATTATTACGTTACACAGTTTTGGGAGATTGCATCACATTTTGTTTGAATATTCATTGCGGGAAGTTCTAAGAACATGTCACATGACAGGAATGGAGACCGGCTCAAAGAGGAAATAAAAAGAGAAAATGGGCCAAGTGATAAAGGCCAAACGATATAAATGATTGAGAGGAGATTGATCAAAGATCAACTTGCCTCTCATTGAACCTTAACTATGACGATTCTGTAAACAGTACTGTCACTTTTTCACAGGAGAAATAGAACGAAATCCATTTCATGTTTACGTATCCAAATAGCTTTCTGCCATATGGTGTACAATTCATCCTGAGTAAAATAGTGACATGCAAAAGCGTTCATGATTACGGGTTTATAAGGTGAAATGACACGGATGCAAGGGGGGAGGGTGGAGCTAGTGTATCTGTTCGTTATACCACGCCAGAGGGGAAGTTATAGCGGGTCAAAAAGTCTCTTAAAGTTGTGGTACGAAATGCTTTCAACGGTCCCCGTTGTCATGCATAATGAAAGACAAAAAAATCTCAAAAAACAGCTTCCGTTAGTCATAATGAGATTGTCGTAGTTGTTAATATGCATGAATATTTTCAAGACAGCATTGAAAGTATCGTGATCATGTGCACAGATGGGATGGGTTTAGTTGAATATTGATCACAGAAAACAAAAGTTCAAATTCGGAGTACAATTAGGGTCTTTTCGTCAAGGGTGTAAGTTGAAGGGGTTGTGTTACTTGAAAAGCAGCCGTGGAGGATATTTTTATGAATAGAGCGAATTTTGATTGCAAAAAATGAACAACGCTTTCAGTCAGTCGCTATGGGGCGAAGGGGTGAAATAAAGACGCTGTTGAGTAGGCGTCAGTGACTGTGACCTTTGTAATCGAGCTGATGAGGGAGAATGTTACGATGCTTGTTTTTACGAATACATTTGCCACATTGTTTTGCACGCGAGAGGGCCAGGTAGAAAGACAAATGAAGTTTCGGGTGCCGCGGGGAACGACGGAAAATATCAGGTTATAGAGACGGCGCTGCTCCGGGAAGTGGCGGTTTTGTATTGCTGTTGAGTAGTAAGTATCTTTTGGGTTATACAGTGGAACAGTAATTTCATTGCAGACTTCTTCCAGGAACTTCCTATTATAGATTGAACAATCAACTGAGTGAATTATGTCGAAACGAATGTTATATCTGACGAAATATTTCCCTTGAACTGGAGTTTGTTGCAATGGCCATTTGAATTTTCAATTTAAATATTTGGTGGTGCATTAGGATCGGATTTTCCCGGAACTGCTTGGAACATTTTTGTAAAAAAATGGACAGTGGGAAAAATTACATGAAAACACATTTAATTCCTTGGACTGGTCCCTCTTCCATTTTAATCGACCAATCTTCCACGTTTGCTCACCTTCTGCCCTTTTTTGCCTCGTGCCGTTGGAACGGCCTGCAAGGGAAAATGGGAGATGAGGGCTTTTACTGATTATTTTTTGTTTAAAAAGCCTACTCATCGTCACGTTAGACTTGAAAAATTACGAACACTTACGAAAAATATTCGTAAGTTGGTTTGCCCAGCGAAGGGCACTGGCTTATGGAGGGAGAGGCGAAGCGATGGACCTAAAATTATATCAATATTCACGAGATATAGTTAAGCTCTTGTGTAGGTAATTAGGAGTTCTTATATGAATAGTTCTATATAGTTAGAGTTCTATACATGAAATTGGCCAAATATTTCAGACATTTACAGGAAACATTTGATTAAGTTCAGCCATTACTTGGAGGGTTATAAATATATAAATATATAAATATATACATATATATATATATATATATATATATATATATATATATATATATATATATATATATATATATATATATATATTTATGTATATAAATACATTCAAACACGAAATCCCGCCATACGGCGAACAATTATTACTTCACACATGGAAATAGATATTAGAAAAGGGGATAGGAAAACACATAAAAGACGAACACAGGAAAGGTGGGGAAGGCGAATTTGAGCAGATCACAAATGTAAAAATATTTCCTTATCCGGGCACCTGTAGCTCCACCCAAGCTAGTTGATTTTTAGGGTACCATATCTTCCTGGGAGACCATAACCGGCACAGGGGAAGGAACTGCCCCCCCTCCCCTGATGTGTGATTATTCACACGCCGTCGGGCTTGGTACATGGGTACAGCTGGAGGTACCCAGAGTGCCTTGCCCGGGAATCGAACCCTGGACCCTCCGGTCAGTAGTCCAACGCTCTACCCTCTGGACTTTTGGACCATTTGAAAAACCCCAAAAAAACACAAAAACCTCTCATGCCTTACCCTTTCCCTGTGGTGCTGCACCCCCTGCCTCACACGTTTTTTGTGGCTCTCAGGGTATTGATGTAGATGTAGAACTGTAATATAATCCATTCAAATAATCTCAGAGTCAAATTGGAAATTAATTGCGTGGATTGTTGATCATGAACTTCATCATTCAAAAAATCGTGGATCTCCGCGCGCGGGTTGACAATTGACCTTTGGCACCGTATCCGCCGGACGCAATCTCGCTAATAAGGCATTGCGGTCCCGACGAATGATTATTTTCATCCTTTTCAAATCATGTTTGGGACGCCAAAGAGACAACTTTAGCTGAATAGGAGATATACACAGTCGATGATTCCACGCGGATAAAATACGCTCGTGTGAAGGGGGGGAGGAGAGGGAGGGAAAGAAGGATGAGCTGTGGGTACAGGGAGTAAAAAGATGTTCTTTCTCCACCCCTTCCTCTCTCACCTTCCTCCCCCCCTCTCCCTCTTCGCCGGTTTGCTTGCTTGCTTTTTATCTCCGCCACTTTATTTCCCTTTTCCCTCCTCTTCCTCCTCTCCGTCATCCTCCTCTCCCTCTCTGTGGAATCTCCTTCGTTCCAAAAACTCTTCGCCGCCATGAGAAATGGTCCTCGTAGCCGAAGCGGATGTTTATTGTAGCGCGCGCTGATGAGGTAACCTGACACCAGCAGAGGGTCTCCCTTATTTAGCTCTGGGGGCCCGAGAGGTGGGGGGCGCTAGGAACAACCCCCTCCCAAGTGCCCACCCCACTCACCAGCCCATCCGCTTATGCCCGCCCCCCTACCCCCTCCTCATCCCGCATCAGACTCCAACACACCCTTTCCTTCCCCTCCGCTCTCCTCCCCATTTACACCCCTCCCCCCCCTGTTCCCTACCTACCTCTCTCGCTCCCTCAACACACACAACCAAAGGACCACCGTCTCCTTCCTCTCGCTCTCTTACCGCCATCACCCTCCTGCTGCTGGATTAGAAATTATAGAACCATGGGCTTTGAAACTGTGTGTTCATTTGACAACTTTTATCGCAGGACGAAGTATTGCTGTACAGTGCCCGAAAGCTTCATCTATGAGCACCGCACGAAGGGAGCCGAAGAGTAAGGCGAAATTCTGGGTCGGTCAACATTCGGCGACCACATTTGCAAAACCGTTGTCTTCAGGATGACGGATAGCTCGGCCGTCGTCATGAATCAAAAGAGTTTCGTCAGCCGCAGTCAAATGCTCCTATTCTCGTGGAATCGGTGTAAGGTTGCCGTTGTTGGCTTAATGCGAGATGTCCAAAACAACTCCGAAATTTAACTACGTACATGCTATGAACATTCCCTTGAAGCTCTCACTACTTCGTCTTTTATTCCCAGAAATTTTGTTAAATGAAACTATATGTAATTGCATGCGTGTAGAATCAAAGGAAGTTAATATGTATTTGCATGCGTGTAAAATGATAGGATTTTTCATGAATGTATGGGTATGGGTTTGGATGTATGTGTTGGTTTTGAATGCTGTTTTTTTCCCATTTACGGGTGGTGACCTAAGACCCCCCGCCACACGCCCTTGCGGCGGCTTGCGGGGTATTATGTAGATGTAGATGAGTGTATGAAGTTTCGCAAGACATTAACAATCTCAGGGTCTTAATAGACATTTTTTGAACGTTCGATATCTTTTGAAGGATCCGATTTTATGCTCATAATCCAAAAACTGAGGGTGCTTAATACGGCACCGTTTTGTTTACGGGGGAATTTCCGTCAATTCGAACACAATATTCAAACGAGCATTCACCTAGTTTTTTTCCGACTCCTTTCTCCTCGGTTTTCTCACATTTAATGCCAATTGAGTAAAATTTACGCCAGATGATTCGCACCATATAGCTCATTATTGAATCTCTACATAAGCATACGTGTTATACTTTGTCATATGACAAAATTGACCAGATTTAACACATTTAAAAATTCCGTAGTTCTATCATTTTGAATTCGGTGGTAGTCCCTTCTCACTCACTCTGCCACCCATCGCCCCTCAGCACTCCGGAACCTCCGAATACTCCTCCCACTCCGAAAACTTCACACATCTCCAATTTACTAGTCTTCCTCACCCCTCTCTCTCTCTCGACCCACACGCAGGAGGGAGGAAGACTGCGAGAGACATAACTAACGTGAAAAAAACAGGGTTTTATATTCCTCGCAAGCGCCTCGCCATCTGTCGGACGAGCGTGAAAATTTTATTCATACGAAGTATCTTCGTCAAACACATCTTGTTTCATTCTTCGTTTTTTTATTTGAATCTGAAGAGTCGGTCATTTTTTTCCAAGTCAGACCGTATAGATAAATAAATATACCTATATGACCGGGGGAGAATGCGTGTGTCATCCTTGGGGGGTTTCAGCTTCTTCATCCTTTGAGAGATCTATAATACGCTTCATTCCCATTGGGCCATTGATCCTCGTGTTGAATTCGGCCTCTCTAACATAAAAAATTGTCATATGCGATTTCCTTAGCACTCGAGTAGCGAATTTATGGTTTGATATGGCAGGATGGTAATTAAAGGAAAACATCTGTCAACTCGATGACTCTCCCGAAATCCCTTGACTGGTTCTCCAGCACGTGAAAGATTGAGGAATCGCAATCATGATGTCACGATGCATCCGATTGTAATCATTGCTGCCGTCGAGAGTTACTCGAGACCAAAGGAAGGAAAGCCAAAGCGACAGGTGAGACGAATTCAATCTGATCCGGGAAGGAAGGGGCATCGGCGTCCACTCCGACGGCTGGGGCTTCAGGAGGAGGTTCCGGTAGCCCAAAATCATGTGTGCTTTTTAATTCGGATGGGATTACCGTGATGAAATGTCAGATTGGCACGGGATAATGCACTGTTTTGTCGAGTTCTTCGGCCTTCCCTGTTCCTTATGATAATTAAAAGAATACTTATGCTATAAATTGATTAAAACGTCCCAGAGGTGTCCAAGGTATTCATACAAAATATGAGCAAACGATATACTGCAAACGTACCGAAGATATCACGTTGCCTATTACCCGTCGTTATTATGACCTAATGCCATCAATTACCGTAGTGAATTAAAAAATGTCATTACACTCAATGGAGTGCACATAAATACTAAATGTACCGAATTTACTTAATGAACCCAGAATGCATTAATTATGTCACGGTAAAATGATATTTAATTAACAATTTTATTATTACAATTATCGCGATGGCTCCAGGCAGATTGCGCCATTAGTATTCCAGGCGTATCATATTATAAGCGGAAATTAAGGAAATGTTTCAATTTGAAAGTAAAGGATATGGTAGCGCTATCATAACATAGGGGTGATTATAGTTGAATTTAAAAATCATGGCAAATTGTAACGTTCCGGCTGTAGTTGACTAATTTTAAAAAAATAAGTCAAGGTGATGGAAATACATATGTAGATATGGCCTCAATTGAATTGGTTCGGTAGTCATTCTCACTCTTTTGCTCTCCCTATCACCTTTAACTTTGATCTTTCATTTAATACCTTTTGTCTTTCGCAACCTACCCTTATCATATATTAAATACCAAATCCCTACCCAGGTGGTCATCCGTTATTAAGTGCCACGCGGGCACAGTTGGTGTTCCACCAACGTCCATCCGGTCCTGCAGGCCCCAATCTTCCAAAGATTCTCCAACGGCCAATCGAGCCCCACGTGTCACCTTTTCCATATTTAATCCAACCGATCAACCTTCAATTGATTGGGACTCGTACTGCGTTGGAAAATCTGCCAAAAACAGAGATTCATGCTAAGAACTCCTCCATATATTCGCAAAACACTCTCTTTAGAACGACTTTTTAAATCACGAACACGAGGCCACAGCATACTTTATATATTCGCGACTTCTACACCTGAAATCATTACAAACATGAAAATTACGGACGGTATCAGTGACTACAAAACTATTCTTGTAGGATTAAAAACTAATTTTGTGTAAATTAACAAAGAAAAGCTTAAAATATACTTATTCAACAAGGCGAATTTTTACGGACTACGAGAATATTAAAAAAAGAAGAATTGCCAAAAATCAAGACAAAAACCTTGACAACCGATACAGAGAGCACTTGGAAATATTTCTTAAATATTTTACGCGAAGGAATGAAGGCGTATATTCCATCCAAACTTAAATACGACAGTAAGGAACCTAGTTGGTACAACGGAGAAGTAAGATCGGCATTAAGAAGGCAAAAAAGGTCACAATCAGATTTTAAAAAGGGTTTAAAAAATGAAGATGTAGTTTAGATGAATGCATCCAAACAGAAACTAAAAGAATGTAGAAAAACGAAAAGTATTACACGTAATGCCTTGCAATCCTTCAAATCCAAAATGCTATGCGAATATCTTGAGGAACATCCTAAGTCATTCTGGTCCTATGTCAGAGAAATACAAGCCAACTGTAGATTCTTCGAAGACGGAAAACGGCGAACTTTTTACAGACAGCGTAAAAATGGAAAATATTTAAAAAAAGTTTTTTTCCAGAGCGTCTAAAATAAAGACACCAACACACCAAACGATCCTCAACACCCACCCGGGGAGCACATGAGCGATATAACACTGACCAAGAAGGGAATATAACATCTGTTACGTAGCATCAAAGCAAACAAATTTCCTGGTCCGGAAGAAATACCTGCTAGAATATTACAGGAATTAGCCGAAGACATTGCCCCGTTTTTAGAAATTGTTTTCCTAAAATCGATAGAAGATGGTTCAGTACCTCCCGACTGGAAGCTAGCCCATATAACTCCCATTTATAAAGGCGGGGATAGGGATAAACCGACCAATTGCCGACACATTTCCAGAGAAAGAAGTCCAGAGAAAATCCGCCTGATTCGTGAAATATTGTTTCGGTAAGAAGACGAGTGTGACAGGCCTGTTTGAGGAATTAGCCAGGAGAATGCCTGAATGAAAAAATTCCATTGAGATGCCACGAGAATAGCCAAGATTGAGACTTTAAGTGAGGATCAGAACGAACGAGTTTAACAAATGACACTAAAGGAATCATCATGACCTCACACTATTTACGTAGGTCAGACCACAAAGATAAGATAAGGGAGATATCATCCATTTCATATGGATACAAATACTCATTCTTTTCCCGGACAATCAGTAATCATAACAGTAAGAAACCAAAGTTACTGTAGAAAAATTAAAGACATTCCATTTACAAGTCAAGACAAGATAATACGTTGCGTAGGCATAAGGTATATTTGGTGCATGTGTATATTAGTTGATGGTGTATGTATATCCCCGCGAGTATGTTGTTAAGGTTTTTGCAATAATATGTACGCCATTGTGGGTGTAGATTGGCATGAATTTGTGGATTTTGCTTGCGGTTTTATTCTCTTTTATGGGTGGTGGCCTAACAACCTGCTACACGCCCTCGCGGTGGCTTGCGGAGTATTATGTACGTAGATGTAGATTGTAAAAATCCAGGTCGATCTGAAATAGTTTCCAAGGACAACGTCGAAAGGCTACACCACGAATCAGTCTGCTGCCATCACAATCTCCATGCATATTAGGAAACTACTGATTAATTCTGTGCATTTAGTTCGATAGAAAGAGTGTATGAAGAAAATAGCGTCGTTAATTTGGGTCATCTATCTTTTGCTGTTAAATTCTTCAAACCTATATGCATTACATTCTTTCAATTAAAATTCCCCCAGGAAACGCAATTTAACAACCTAATCCCTATTTTATAACTGATATCAAAACGGATACCAACAAATGCTCTCCGAAGGTTTCATATCGGTACAACAAATCGGCAACTTCTAATGCTGTTTCCTATTAGGTAAATAATAAAATTTCACGAAAATCATCAGCGTACCAAACATTAGTCCTCTGGAATGGAAACACGTTCAGAGAAAGGAAGCCTTATCCTTTCTATTGCTACACGGAGTCTCTTCTGTTAGATCAAATGATAGTAAGTGTAATTAATTAGCTATGGTCGAGGCGATGTTAGATATAATATAATTCTATGTCCTTAAAGTGTGCTTGACCATAATACGGGAGATTTTAGTAACCACCTCCTTCAGCGAAGTGTGTTTTAGCAGCCTGAACATAATGACAGGATCTTATATGCCTTTTGACCACAACTTTGTGTGGTATTCCCACTTTAGAGACTACCTTCTGTTGGCAACCCTGTGGTGACCCGTGCCTCTGGCTTCAAGATAGCGCGTTTAGATTCGTTTATTGGGTTCATTTGAATCCAGCGATTTAGGGCCGCCGTAAAATGCTATAGACAAGCTTTACGGCTCCCGTACAAGAACAGAATAACGGCTAGAGCAGTAAAGTGGTTTATGAGTCTAACACCTGTTTGATATATCAGTGTGTCCAAAGAACATAACTTGGGTATCTCCGTTAATTGCCTGAAATTCCTCTTGACGCTGCTTCGCTATGTTTACGCGTAAATTTCATGGTGACTGCCCTTGCCAACATATCGTGTAAATGATCCAGACCTGAGGACTGTCTCAGGGAATTGAATTAGCATATCTGGACTTCTGCTCTCGTTTTGTTCATTCTGTGAATGTTTAAAATGAGATAACGGTTTCCCATTTTTTTCCGTAAATCGCCAAATTTTGAAAATGATTTCTAAATCTCGCATTTTTTTAGCCAAAATTAATTTTGCACTCTAAGCTACAAGCCTGGATTTTTAAAACTGGAATTTTCATTGTAGAGATTTTTGAGATGGATCTTCTGCGTATTGTATTAAATTGGAAAACAAAGCAGATTGATGTGTGTGTTGGAAACTCAAAAATCACATTTTCACCTGAGGCCCTCCCTTTTTATTCTTTCTGGTTACACGTGGAAACACGAAAGTGGAAAAGTCCACCGTTTCACACTGTTCACTGTTTTACGATATTTTCCGGAGACTTATTGCCGGAGGAGGTAATCTCGGATGTTTTACGGTTGAGATTGCTTAAAGATAAGACTGCCAACATAGGTTCGTAATAAAACACATGATTAACACAGACACCTACCTGAAAAGAGTCCCTTCCAGGTGACCTAGCACGAAATTGTAAATTAAAATCCATCGTTAATGGTAGTTAAACTGTGTAACAACGGTAATCAACCCGAAGGTTGGTTTCGGTATGCAAGGGTGGTGCTCTACGAGAAGCAAGCCCTAAGGAGCGTGATACTCATTCATAAATGTGGAGGAATCAGTTCCTTCCCTTGTGCCTGATGCGCCTTCTCATACATTCTGGTTTAACTTTATAATAAGAACATACGTAAATAGACACAACTGCTCGTTAATATAAAATACGCTTTGTTGACATATAGCGAAGAACATTTAAAAAAATTGAACGTAATTTTTGTGTGCATTCAATCAGCAGGTGGCAAATTATTAACCGAAAAACCAGTTCAGAATTAGAAAAAAACGTTCTTTCAAAACGCTTCAGTTTCGACGTCCTAGATTCTCTATTACAGATAGATAGATAGATAGAGGACTTTATTTCGGCGAAATTGAGACCTAATGGTCCCTTCTTCCATTTAACCCATTGTCATATACATATTATGTAAGGTATAAAATTTATAAAATAGATGCGTAAAACACATTTATACATATAGATAGACACAAATTCATTTTGTATTCATATATATATATATATGTATATATATATATATGTTTATGTATATATATATATATATATATATATATATATATATATATATATATATATATATATATATATATATATATATATATATTCAAACTTGAAAATCCCGCCATACGGCGAACAAATATTATTTTCGCACATAGAAATAGACATATAAGGAAAGGGGATAGGAAAACACATAAAAGACCAACACAGGAAAGGTGGGGAAGACAGTTTTGATTTTTGTGGGGATTCCAATTTGGCCTGTGTTGGTCTTTTATATGTGTTTTCCTATCCCCTTTCCTTATATGTCTATTTCTATGTGCGAAAATAATATATATATATATATATATATATACATACATATATATGGATTAAGGATACACTTACACCAACACAAAATAAAAGACAGTGATTAGAGAGAAACAATAGGATAAGAAAAGTTTAAGCAAAGAATGAGGTTTGTGGGAAAAGCTAGGGAGAACGCTCACCTAGTAAAAACCCACGCGGGAAAACACCCACGAAGAAAAGGGGGTGAGAAAAATCCGCGAAAACCCTATTATTAGGAAAGATACATATAAATTGTAGCAATCATTTTTCTAAGGTATACATGTTTTCAATTACTGAAGTTGAAATGACGAAATTAATTACATAGACAAACATTACGAGCAATGAGAAACACAGTATTAACTAAGAATGATGATGACGATTTTACTGCTTGAGATGACAAAAACCGTATGGATGACAGAAACCAGCAGTTCTTCTTTCCTTTTCCTCGATAATGAGGAATTTCACTCGGTCAGAATGATTTGTTAGCTTGCGATTAGATGTCTTCCAATGAATTAGAAGCCCTATTGTGACCTGAATACACAAATTATCAAAACATAGTCAACGTAAGGGTGTTCGAGAGTAAGTGTTATGTTACCGGCCATTATACAGGGTAGAAAGAAGTGTGTAACGTTAAGAGAGGATAGATATGTTCAATTATGCCAGTGTTTACTTCTTTAATTTAATAAATTTATTAATCGATAACTCTATAGTCATGAATTTGTTTTACGCGCTTGGTGTTAACATAATTACGGCCATTGTGATTTTCTTTCTACAGTTAATGTGGTATAACACAATAATAAGTTTCTACTTTTGTTCATGGTATTAAGAAAATATGGATCCCCGAATCTACTTCTATGTACCTGGGGGACTATCCTTCTTTTATTGTTACAGCTGCTAGCCTTTTATTGAGGAACACCATAAATTATTCGTGTATAATTAGAAATATTAGTCTCACTTTTTTGCCCGCGACCAGAGAGAGTTTCCAGTTTCTTATTTCATTATAAATTCCACCTCCTTGCATGCTATGTAGCAATTTGATGGGTGTGACTTCATCGAAAGTTTAATTTAAGTCTAAGATAATCGCATCTCTTTCCATTAGTTGCATTCCTCTGATTCAACATGCGATGAATCACAAAAAAAATCTGGAGGTTTGACGAAATATGTTTGATTGCGATCTCCCGTATCTTGCAATCTCCCATAAGTGCAAGTGATGAGCTATGCGTGCTTTAAAAGCAATACTTTGGTCAGAGCAATATAATTTGGAGAGTAAGCAGGCTTGTAAAATGTCTCCACCGCTATTAAATTTATCCTTTTGTACAAATATATTTGTGTTAAAATCATTGTTTAAATGTATACGAATGCGACTGCAAAAACTATCCAAATATTTTCATAACGAAACTGTTTGGATTGAGAAAACAATTTCTGACATTTTTAATATTTGCTACTCGATATTTGGTGTTACTTTCTAATGTTGGGTGGATTTTGAGAGACCCATATTTTGTAAATATCTAACTATGATACAACCACGTGTGTCGATCATACGAATAGAAATTAGGAGCATTTCATCACCTTTTTAATTATGTCATATAATTATCAGGTGAAGTGGAGGATCTTCATACTGGCTCAGAGATGCGAAAACACACCTTATTGGGGGATGCTATCTAGAAATAATTGCTGTGTATCGATTGCGATGTCCGCATTCATACCAACGGCTATGCAATGTGACCTGTTGTTCATAACGAGGGTAATGCACCAGTGTATCGGGAACTGTTGCGATTCCATTTGGGATTTTCGTTTAACGGTCTTATAAAAATTGAGGTTACTATCATATCCAAGAGAAACAGAGGTAGAGTACATCTACAACCTCGTTGATCGCCAATATTACATGTGAGTGGGGGGTTGAAAAACGAAATGTGGTAAATTTAATCAAAGAGATCTACAACCGTAAAAATCTGAAACAGATGGATAATAGGATATCTGCGAAAGTAAATGGAATATCGATACAAGGATAGCTTTGATACTAAATTGACACTGCCAACAATATGTCATTTCTCTAATCGTGAAGTTCTACTCAGGGGTAAATGACTTGGAGGATAAGGGATAAGAAGAGAGTCCCTCTTAGAGAGGATAAACGAGAAGATGGACGAATGAAAGGGTAAATGAAAACAGATGGGAAAGGCGTAGAATTTCGTATAGCAAATGTTTTCATCTTTGTGAGGAGGAAGAACCAATACAGAAAAGGGAGTTCTGCTCAGGACGACAAAGAACTCAAGATTTACGCACACTTTCGAATTTGGGAGAAAGGAAACTTATTCGTAACTTTTAGTCTTTGGATACTGAATTTGAAACCAAACATCCAACTTTTCAAAGCATTCTTGTTTCGCTCGATTACTTAAGTCAATTAAAAACTGATAATTTAAGGAATTTGAACAACGGCCCAGATTTTACCCAACTTAATTACGGTACCGCAATTAAGTTTGGTGAAATATACGGTTTTTAAATTCTTTAAGATGCGTTTTCACAAGTTTGAGGCTCTTATGATTGGCATATGAATTGGTACAGAAGTTATTAAGTGCACTGCCTAAACGGGTCGATGCATATGGGCTATTAAATACATGCGAATTATATAGGCCATTTGCATCGAACTGATTCGTAGACCGATATATCGGGAGAAGGTACATGCCTTTTGCAATGTTTAGTGCTAAATCATTGTGTATAACCTGATTTCAATATATAATGAATTATCTTCCGGTCTTTAATGATGAAATACCAGAAGCCATAATTCGTAAGATTTAATACCTTTGGTAAGCTTGATCAAAGATTTCGCCCGATAGGGTTTTATTAAAGGAATGAATTCTTAGCAGGATTACCTTTCTTCACCGTTTTTATCCAAAATGGATATATATGCTGAACTTTTTCTAGTGGGTCGTGAGTCGCTTACAATTTACTGGGAGGAATATTTTTTCTGTCATTCCAGTCTTATCTAGGAATGGCGTTTCATAACGGAAAACAGCCAGTTGGAAGTAAACCTATGCTTAAAGTGGGAAAACTATTTCACCGGATTAACGGAGTATGTTTAAGTGTTCTTTATTTCGTAGGAATGATATTCATAAAATCGATTGCCGTAAAAAATGAAGAAAAAATATATATAGAATCGACATTGAAAATTCGATGGTTATAGGCATGAAAAGAAGTGCATATTGAGAAAATATTTTTTGCGTAGAGATCAAATTGTTCTTTTTAAATAAATCGCGATAACTCGCGAAATAAGTTTTTCTGCGAAAACTAAAGATCGATTTTCGGAATCGTGATTGTTAACTTCGCGCAAAGTGCGTGGATTCGGCGAATTCTTATACAATCTACAGCAGTGAACTTCTCGGTTGTCACGCAGGAGGCAATCCACCAACTAGCCAAAATATATAAACGGGCGGACCTGGGAAAACAAAAGGGTTGATGGGGAAGAGAGAGAGGCCCGGTCTCTGGAGGTACGCGTTGAATTATCAAAGCAGCCGCCGAGGACGCCATCTGATAAGGGACCACATCAACGGCAATTTTATGAATTTTCACACACCTCTTGGAGGGACGTGCTAAACAAGACCTAACACTTTTTACTCGAAAATGGCGAAATCACCTCAGCAGGAGAAGCAGGGAAGAGTGTCCGAGACCAATTGGAGTGAACAGAGGTACAAGCTTGATTTATTTTTAGGTGGAGGAAGCTCTGGCCAAAAATCGTGATGAACCACGTCGTCGGCGAGAATTACTCGGAACCCTACGGAGAAAGCAGGAGCCTGCAAAAGTGATGCATTAACTCTTGTAAGGCTTCGGCTTAAAACTCCGAATAAAACTGTAAAAACGCAGAGCCAGATGTTTTTACTAATGATTATACTCATATTTCATGTAATAGACGTTTGAGGCGGCGAAAATTTCTTATCCAGTTAAATGAAATATCGTGTTTTCTCCTGTTTCTAAAAAAATTGTAATTGGGTTTCAATAATTAGAGGTACTTTTCATCAAATTAGAATGTTTCGGTACATCTATTTGATCCGCGGGTTTCGAGGCGAGTACTTCGGACGCCATTGCTACAATGTGTGACGTGTGTATGACGAGAGAAGGTGGTCGGGAGAACTTAGATGAAGGGAGGAAAAGTGACAGCTTGGGATTTTTAGAGTCATCGGGGTATTGAAGATTGTGATGGGGACGAAAGTTGGGAAAACGAGGCAAGGGTAGATATTCTTAAAGGGACGTTGAAAGAGATTTAGGAAGAAAATTGGATTGTTTAACCCAGGGTATTAGGGTATTTAATGAAATGATTGGCGGAGACTAAAAGAGCTTAGTCCTTAAGTCTCTTAAAGCCTTGCTGCTAGACTACTACTAATGCTTTATTATTTATCGCAAACATAATGTGTTTATCAGCATTAATTGGCAGTAAAAACTTGCTGCAATATTTTATCCTTCGTATTTTATACTTTGCTCCATGATAGTTGTGTTTAGAGAAGAGTGAATGAGTAATTCATCATTAAATATTAACAACTATTTTCTAAAATTTTAAAAAAATAGTATTTAAATTTTTACACTTTGTTTTATGCTACAATAAAGCATTATCAACGTCATTGATTACCACCTTATTATCAAAAATGTTTAATGTGCCTTTTAAAATTTCATTCAGTTCCAAGACGAGGCTAAAATGTCCACATTTTAGCCATGTCCCCCTTTTTGACAATAGCATGCATTATTTTGTGTAGCAACTAAAGCGATAGATGAATTTTTCGACGAAAATAAACCTTAATCATGAAAAAAAGGGGTTTTGGGAAAAATCGGGTGCATTGAACGCTGCAAGAAATATTTCCACTGCCTATCATTGATTCTCGTCGTGTTACCATCGAAGACACAATTGTGTTCCAACAGTGAAATTAAAATAAAAATATCCTTCACTCTATTTTCCCATTTGGTTTTCAACATCTCTGGCAAGATACTTTGAAGTTTATTTTCTTATATGGCATATTTACATGGTTGCCAACCTACGAGTGCTTTCACACGTTGCCTTAGTCTTTTAAATCGTATCTTCCTTGAATACACCGACTACTTGCTTCTTCGACGTAAACGTCTTCCTAGCTTGAGCTTATCTGTGCTTAATGCTCGTCGAGGTTCACTCAAGTTAAGTTTTATCCACATATTCCGCTTCAATAACCCTGCTTTCTAGGAAGAGAGAAGAATCCACTTGCTATTATTTCTTTCATCACACCGCAGTACCCAACTTCCTCTCTCCCTATATTATAAGATTTTAGATTTCTTCCCGATAACTCTCATGATATGTACCTGAAGTACTTAGTGCAGAGCGATAAAGATTGGCTAGTACCATAAAACCTCCTAAGACGCCCTCACGGCGGCGAAGGATTTCTGTAGGTCTTCTAGGTCTCTTTCCATCATTGTGATACGCCATTTCTCCAGAGAACATGTTAAGTTCTTCTACAGTCACTGTTTCAGCTAGAAAACTTTTCAAATGAAGAAGAATGCTTAGTATTTTCCAAAAACCGTTTTTATTTGGTACAACTAGTTTCAACGCATAGGCGTCATCTTCAGGTACACATGGAGCTGAGGATGACGCCTATGCGTTGGAACCATTTATTCCAAATAAAAACGTTTTGTGGAAAATCAATAGTATTCTTCTTTCATTTGAAAATGAATTTCCACTTAGTCAAGCCTGATACTATAGAGAGTATTAGAAAACTCTAATTATTTTGCCCATGATTTTCAACTTTCGAACACCACTTTTACGTCGTCATATTAGCATATTTAAACGAAGCTGCTTGGACGTAATCAATTTAAATAGGGCAGAATAACTTCGAAATCTTCATATTTATAAAAAAATATTCGTCAATCGTCACCACGGGTAATCAATCCGAGGATTGGTTTCTACAGAAAATGTATCGTCATCCTGATACCTGCCAATCCCTTCACTCCTTTATTGGTCATTGAACCGATATCTTCCACCACCTCCTTCTCCTTGGTAACTCATCCTTGACCTTCCTCTGTTATCCTTCCCCTTCCACTTTCCTTCAAATAAAATCTTCAATATCGTTATTCAGGATACAATAATGTTCGTTTCCCTCTTCTTTATGCAAGGGTACTCTTCTTCTCCACAAATGAGGCAGGGCTTCCCCGAAGTAGTTTTTCATTTTTTACTGTCCATCCATTTTCGTTATCTTTAGAACGTTATCACAAAAGAATATCAAAAGTTCAACGATGTATTAACTCGGTTAATTAATAGGTAAATGAGTAATATCAACCACGGCTGTGAAATTGATATTATCGTCCATTTTGCGTAACGGTCGATCGTAGTCTGACTTAATCGTTTTATAAAATTTAAACAAGTAGTATAATTCAATTCTACGATATAATACGGTTATATACCCAATGTGCTCTTGTACATGTACTCGTATAATTTCTATTCTCGTCGTAAGAAAGGTTTTCATTTCACTTTCTTCTTACATTCAGAAATGGATAAAATATCTGCAAAGATCCTATCGCCAATATCAACCATATCGCATATCGATTCTGCTATCCACCGTCACATTGATAGTGCCAAAATAGATTGTAACTGAGTTTTCATAATCATTTTATCTGGTTCATCTTCCATAGTGTCAATCAGCAATGTCATCATTATTGTCATTTCAACGATAAATATATCGATTTCCAGCCTTGGCTTATTGACTCAATAAAAATGGTGATATCGATCTCGTCGATAAGGACAAATATTCGATACGGGATTGGAATGTATCATGTTTCTTCGTAGAATCCGACTTGAGACCGTGAAGTGCAAGGCGGGTTAAATTTTGATATCAAAAGCATGGATGTATCTATTCTCATAATCTTCTGAATCCTTCCCCAAATCTCCGACCCTGCTTCATACTTTTTTCCCTTCTTCTCTGCTCGCTCCTCCCATTTCCATGAAACTTCTCGCCCCCGAAGGAGAGGGGCCTCCTATTCCGTTCCCCTCTCTCCCCTTCTACCTAACCACAACTTCCTACGCCATATCTCCCCTTGGCACAAAGCAACCCCCCCCCCTCCCCACATTTTCATGCATTGCGGTGGTGGTCCGGTGAAAGCGCGCACACAAGGATCTCATCCCCACCCCTCTCCCCTGGTTTCACCCACCCACCTCCCCTGCATCTCCTCCTTCCCCCCTCGGCCCCGCTTCCCTTCGGTAATATCCTCGCCGTGACCAACGGACCCCAACGGTACGCCTTCCCTTGCCCACGAGCTGATTAATGACCGGCTGCACCACTGCCCTCTGAGACCCTCCGTCGACCCCACACCCTTCCTCCAATCCCCTCCTACCCCGCCAAGCCCTCTTTCTCTCCCCCCGAACTCCCCCAAAATAAAAACGACCGGCGTTGGAAGGAGTAAAACGTGCTTGGCGCGAGAAACAGCCACGGGCGGGAGTACGTAAACCGAAAGAGGTCGGGGAGAGGGTAGGGGGAGGAGGTAATGATCGACGTCTAAGTCATCATACACAGTAAGCCGCCAGGCGCCATGAGGTGTCTGAAGACGCCAGTCTATTGATCGTGTACCTGTGGGTGTGCAAGCAATTTCCATAAAAATAATGGCAGATGACAATTAAGATGTAGATGAAGTCTTCTCGGTTTTTCCCACCGGTTGAGATGTCCATAACCGAAGCTTCGACGTACGTCTTCCCGTGACTTTGGTGCTGAGTTGTGATTAGGCTACCCAAATATTTAAACAATAGGACACGTGTGCTTCTTCGGTAAGGAAACAGTTCACTTCACTTCTTATTCACCCAAGGAATTTGGACTAAACTGTGAGGGGAGCCGGCGTGCCTTTCCAGTGTTAGCAAAAAAGGAAGAAGAAAGGGGTTTGGGTTAGTGCACTGGCTACTTTAAGTGGATTTTCGCCCCCAGGACCAGGGTTCAAATCTTGTCGGTGGCAAGATTTTTCAGTGATATTCCGATCCTAACTTTAGGGTGCCATATGTAGAGCACTTTAAGTGAGTACGTCTTCCGTCAGATGGGACGTTAAATTGTGGACCCGATGTCGCCTCTCGTTAAGAGTACGATATGCCGACACCGGGATTCGATCCACCCTTTTTCCATTCACTAAATATACTACCTCTTCCAAATTATCAATTTTCAAAGATGGAAACGATCTCAGCTGTCGGTCGCCTCGGCTACTTATTCGAGTACGAAGAAGAAAGAAATGACTTCAAGTCAGGGAATTTTTGGACTAGCCTAGTAGAATTTAAGTTAACAGAGCTCAGTTGTCGAGCTGTGCCTACATGGCGGGAATCCTAATAGTAAAAAAACCTATTGCTGCATGGCTAAAGACCCATATTTGTCTATATGTATGGTAAGCAACTGTAAAACAGACACAATGACCTCGAGATTTATAGACGAGATTTAGATGCAATTTCTTTTTATTTTATGCATGAGTACCAAGTCAAATATTTTACTGGTTAATGAGTGTTCGTCGACGGATGATGTGTCTCCTGGTTGGTCGATGTTGACTTGCTATCTTTCCCGTCTGTTCTCGATCTTTTTCCAGAAGGGTTTAAGCATATTCTGAGTGTTTGTACTATCGATCTTTAATTAATTTGTTGCTCTCCATGTTAATTTGAATGGCTTCTTTATTGAGTTTGTCCCAAAATACTCGTCGGAGCGGCTGAGCTCTCCCACCTCAGCGCATTTACGTGTTCCCTACCATCAATGAGGCTGTGTTCCGCAATGTCGAATATCCGGGTCGTTATAGCCTGATCTGCTTCCTATGCTCCTTGGATTCTGGTTTCGATGTAGTGAGCGGCTTCCCCGATGCGTGCATGCTCACGTTCGCAAGGGATGCGGTAGACTCTCTGTGCCATCATCGTGCCATATCGAGCGTTTCGAATTGCAATACGGCGTTCGCTGATGCAACACTGGAGTCATGTGAATGAAACTTCCACCACCCATGAACTACAAACGAAGTTAAAGACGTGATACAAAATTACATTTTTTACGTTGATTCATGCGACGATATGTTTGGTTAATATTTATTAAGCATGCCTCGTAATACCTCACGGATTTATTATTTTGTGAATGCAGTTTCATATCCATTGCTTTTAACCCTATTCCCTAAAATTTTAGTGGCGATATTCAAACTGAGACGCGAATTTTTCTTAGATTATACCTCATACGTTTCGTTTATTTTGTCAAATCTTACCAAGCAATCTTTTGAGTGGTGGTGATGATCTGTGAATTGTGTTAAAATACTATTAAAAATGATAAATTAGTATCCTTGTTAATTGTGGTGATGGCATTATGTTGCAAGGCAGAACGAGATTTAACGTTTCTTTACTGTTGTTTCCTTTTACCTCTGATGTCATTCGTTTCTGGGCGACATTCTAAAATAGCAGAAAGAGGGAGTGTGAGTGGGCGGGGGAAATATTTAGAGGCAGCGGGAAACTAAAAGTGGGATGACAAGGAGAATGTTAGTTCAGGTGGGGAGGAGAAGGAATAAAATACGCTTTTTAGACTATTAAAGACAAGAATAAGTTAGTAAGAACTGCATAAGATAATTTGAATAAAAAAGGAAATCCTCGACATGCCTATTACATAACATTAGTCAGGAATCATACAAAACCATATATTAAAGGTGAAATGACAATTGTCAATGTCACCATACTGTCACACGGAAAACATATTCACCATCATCAATATCGTCATATCAAAAATAAATAACAGTTCCACATCAGTTTATTATCTGTATCTCATCAGTCCATGATCTTTCGATTAATTTTATTAACCGGTTCGCTATGATTCCAAATTTAATCTGGATGTAAGTGGTGTTAGATCCAAGAGAGGTGGAAGGATAGACCAGAGGAGAGTATATAGAGGAATTATATGGTAAAGAAAATAGACCAGCGAGATTAGACATAGAGAGAGAATATGACGTAGATGAAGATACAGGGTTCATCCGGAAAATAAGTGTACTGAGCTCAGGAAAAAAAAAATTATTGCACTTTTACATATCTTAAGCTAAGATTCCTCAAAAAAGGACCCTTATGAGTCGATACACTTGTTCCAGCGGCGTTCCCATCCCTGGAACGATCCCGCGAAGGCAACATCGGGAACCTCTCGAAGACACGTCGTCACGGCCTCTTTGACGGCGTCCAAAGTCCCGTATCGCGTTCCTTTCAAACTCCTCTTTATCTTCGGGAACAGAAAGAAGTCCGGTGGTGCCAAGTCCGGGCTGTAGGGCGGGTGCGGCAGCGTTGCCACGCCGTGCTTGGCCAAGAAGTCCGACACGACAAGCGCGGTGTGAGACGGCGCATTGCCGTGATGCAGCCGCCAGATGTTTTTGATCGCTGGCCGGACGCGGGCGACTCGTTTTCGAAGCCTGTCGAGCACTTGGACGTAAAATGCAGCATTTACAGTTTGTCGTTCAGGTACAAATTCGTAGTGGACGACTCCCCTTTTGTCAAAAATCCGGAAAAAATCAGTACACTTATCTTCCGGACGAACCCTGTAGGTCAAGGCTTGCTCGATGGCGAGATAGAAAGGGCATTAAGTAAATTGAAATCTAATACCGCCGTAGAGGTTGACGAAATTCCCGTGGAACTACGGAAAGGTTGAGGAAATTGTAGGAGGGGGTTTTTAGAAGGGGTTTTATGGACTAAGTTGTAGCATTTATGCGGAAAGAATTTGGCCAAAAGACTTAGTCATGTCTGTGTTCGTTCCAATTCCAAAAAAGGGAAAAGTAACAATAAGGACTACAGTGCGATAAGTCCGATTTCGCACGCAGATATGGTGGTTCTCAAGATCATCAATAAGAGTATGAAGAGCAGGACAAATGATTACGTAAGAGATGTTCAGTTTGGGTTCAGGAAGCGGAGAGGGACACGTGATGCTATTGCAGTAATAAGGTCTCCAATAGAGAGGAACATTGAATATAGTACAATCAGGATGTACGAATGTCTGTTTCGTAGATTTTGAAAAGGAGTTTGATTTTCAAATGTTTGGCAAACGAGGATGGAGCAGAAATAGGATAGGGATGATGGACGAAATGAAGGGAGGAAGTATACAGAGATTAAGAGGGGCTTACTATAGTTTTGGGTGTTGGGTTATATTTTTCGTGTAGGTAAGTTAATTGTCAGCGTACCGTTTGGTAGGCTTGTGCCCATCAAAAGCCTTCCTTGATTAACGGCAGTAATAAAAGGTAATGTTGGTGCTTATCCTACACCAATACGGATGACTAAGTGGATACTGAGAAAGGAAAGGAGGAAATGGGAACGAGGAAGTCTATAGTATGGTGGATTGGAATGGAAGGAGAGGGCGGGCGCGTGTGGATTTCATTTTCAGTGTCCTTCAGGAGATTTGCAATTGTCCCTGTGCTTAATTTCGACACTAGTATCCATTGAGTTTATTTTTAATGCTTAAGGACGTTGAAATCATCCTCATCCACCAAAAATTAGCCCATTCAGGTACACAGCGCTTCCTCGGTTTTCCCCCATTAACGAGGGAGGCTCCTTCGTGCTCCCGCGCTGGAGGAAGTAGTTGCATCATTGATAATATTCATATTACGATCTTTCTTCATTCATACGCGATCCTTTTCCACTGTAATATTTTGCAATTAGGTTGTTTTAATCCTTGAACATCTTTTTGGTGCATTTCATCATCGAAACTTTCCTTTAGTTTCCCTTCTACGATTGGCAAATATTTACTATGCATAAAAAAACTCTCTTTTTAAGTGGCCATTTGGTAATTAAGCTGCATGCAGTAACCAGCCAGTGTCTTTCGCATAAAACTGGGTTAAAGTTATTATTATCAAAATATATGACACCAATGCTAATTAAATTTTCAGACCAGATTTTTCTCGTAATGCTTCATTTGGCAACTATGTTAAGACAGTCATAGTTTGAATGATTTAGGTTAAGATTATGGCAGTTTAGTGGTTGGAGATATTTACTGACAACAAAAGAATTCTGGATTCTTTTCTTTGCAATATCCCATCACTCCCACATGTGAACCCAAGGTGTGACACTTCAGAGTATCTAAATAACCTGAGTATTATCATAAGTGACGAGGAAAGAAGAAGATGGAAAAATGTAAACACAGAGTTAGGCAAAATGAAGTACAAAGAGTTAAACAATAAATTGAGAAGGGCCACAAATAAAGCAAAAGAAGAATGGTGGAAAACGCAATGCGAGGATATGGAAAGTTTACAGAAGAAGGGTGAAATTGGTGCTCTATACAGCAAGGTTAAGTTATTATCGGGAAGTAAGAAGGCAAGATCTGTGCTAACAGTTAAAGATAAATGGGGTAAGATAATAGTTGAACCAGGAAAAATCCAAGAGAGATGGAAGGAATATATAGAAACACTGTATGGTAAAGAACTTAGGCCGACAAGGTTAGACATAGAAAAGGAACATGACGTAGAAGAAGATAGCTTAGGTCCAGGCATACTCGACGATGAAATAGAAAGGGCATTAAAGGAGATGAAAGCAAATAAGGCTGTGGGGGTGGACAATATTCCTGTAGAAATGTTGAAATGGTTAGGGAAAGGTGGAAAGAAGGCCATATATGGACTGATTCGTAGTATCTATGAGGAAGGAATCTGGCCGGAAGATTTTGTGAGATCGGTGTTAGTTCCTATTCCAAAAAAGGCAAAGGCTTCGTCATGTGAGGATTACAGAACAATAAGTTTGATATCCCACGCAGCTAAAGTTATTCTCAGGATCATCAACAAAAGGATAGAGAGTAAGGCAAATGATTACTTAGGGGATGATCAGTTTGGGTTCAGGAAAGGAAGAGGTACGCGTGATGCCATTGCAGTAATGAGATCACAAGTCGAGAGGAATATAGAATACAACCAGGACGTTTTTGCCTGTTTTGTAGATTTCGAAAAAGCGTTTGATAGAGTGAATTGGGAAAAATTAATGCGTGTATTGCAGAAAATAGGAATGGATTGGAGGGACAGGAGACTGATCCGCAACCTGTACATGTCTCAGACTGCTCAGGTGCGAGTGGGGAACGGAGAGTCCGGATGGGCAGTGTTAGGAAGAGGTGTAAGGCAGGGTTGCCCATTGTCACCGGTACTGTTCAACGTATATGTAGAGGAAATGATTAAAGAGGCATGGGAAGAACTGGAGGTAGGAATGAAAGTCGGAGGGGAATTGGTAAAATCGGTTAGGTTTGCTAATGACCAAGCATTAGTTGCTCAGTCAGCCAAGGGGTTGCAAGCATTGCTGAGTGAATTGGAGGTTCAGTGCGATATATATGGGATGAGAATCAATATTAATAAAACAAAGGTTTGTTTTATTAATATTGATTCTGACTGTAACAAACAAAAATTTTCCAGAAAGAAAAAGGCTAAGCTAAATATTAAAATAGGCGGGGAAAGAATAGAGCAGGTAGAGCAGTTTACATATCTCGGAAGTGTTTTGGACCAATACGGTCAAAGTGGTAGGGACGTAAGGAGAAGAATTGCGCTAGGCAAGGAGGCTTTCTCAAGGAGGAGGGAGTTGATGACGGGGACGTTGAGTAGGGACGTTAAGACAAGGCTCGTAAAAACTCTGATATGGAGCGTAGCTATGTACGGCGCGGAAACGTGGTCGCTGAAGCAGGAGGATAGACGTAGATTGGAGGCTTTTGAAATGTGGGTGTGGAGAAGAATGGAGAAGGTGAAATGGACCGAAAGGAAAACAAATGAGGAAGTACTAGAGATGGTGGGGGAGGAGAGGGGTTTGTTGAGAGAAATCCTATGGAGGCAGGAAAAATGGATGAAAGGCGTATTGAGCCGTAGTGGAATGTTGAGGGTAATAGAGGGGAGAATGTTGGGCAAGCGTGGTAAGGGTAGGAACAGGATAGGGATGTTGGACGGGATTAAGGGAGGAAGGAGGTACACCGAGATGAAGAGGGACCTGATGTAGATTAGTTTGCTAGGTGGGGAGTCACAAAATGTTTATTTGATAGTTGTGTCTATCCAAAAACCTACCTTAACCGGTAGATTACCTAATAATAATATAGGAAGCGTATTTTCTCGATGCCAATCCTCAGCGATACGCGCAAAATTAGGGCGAATGTTTCTTAGTTTTCTCATGGTATGTATCACCCTTTTACTGTTATTAAGTATTCACATTAGTCACAGCTCAGAAGATTTCGCAGGTTTTTCATGCACTCCTTCCTGTGTGGAAGTTATCCTTCTGTTTTTTTCGTCGAGTATATTAGCCCATAATCTTTAGGTTTTTCCAACAAATGTACATATATTTTCACACTTAACTCAATTATTTTTTAAGCAACATTGTAATTACATTTATTTATTTTCTTTCGTGCCTTCCTTGTAGTCATTATCAGAATTTCTACGCTCTTTACTACAGTGATTATTTACATATTCATGCATGAAAATGAAGAGAGGTTATGTGGAATAAGAACTGCCGAGTGTCAATCTTGCCCTTATAAAGATGTTTATTTATTACGACTAATAATTACACTCCAGTTCCTCCAGGCGTTCTTCCAATGGAGTTAATTTGTTTCGTTTAGGTGACTAAGTTCTAGTTACTTAGGATTCCCCAGGGAAAAGACGAAGTGGTCCACGGTAGTTCGCAAGCAGTATGGCGACGCACGTAATCACTTGTGGTGACTGCACAACTTGTTTATATCCTCTGAAAAGGACATCGCGGCACCGTAAAATGAGAAGTTGGTAGATTTTTAGACATTCGGGGCGAGAAAAAAACGCAGGCATAGTGGCGGGTGGCCGTTGTATTTATCACGGGCATATTTTTTTTCGCGAACTTCGAGGAGGGGTTGGGGAGCGGAGACGGTTCGTCGCAAACGGGTCAGCGTCGTGCAGGGATGGATGGTCGCAGTCGCACGCGATCCAGGAGCCTTTGCAGAAATTATAATTCAAGCGTTCAAGGGTGAGAAAAAGAAGAACAAGCGCCTGCTCTTCAGGCGCAATTTTTGCGGAGTGCACATATCTTAAACGTTCTTGAGATTTTTCTCTCGGAGATCACACTCATTCAAAATGCCGGTAGACTTCCATTTCGCCTTGTTTGTATATATACCTACACTTGCAAATAAAGGTTTCCGGTGTCATTTTTTTATCCTGGTGATATCAGTCTGGCTCGAAACTATTATTCACATATTTTTTGCTTTCCTTGACATTTTAAATTATTTCATTGAACCTGTTCTCTTTTGACTGTTACGTCTCAGATTAAGTACGTGGTTGTGGGAAGTAGTGATTGGTTGATTTAGGCGAGGGATAGGGAATGCTTGGTGATGTAATTTAAAATTTATTACTTTTTCATGTTTGATGCACACCCAATCATGTAATTAAAGGTCAAACCATCTATTGTATGAAGTACAAGGATAAACCATTACACAATCACAGTTGACTCCACCTCATATGTGTGAGTTGCTTTGGTAGTTATCTTTAATCTATCTTTAAATCTATGATTTAAATGGAACGGAAATGTAGTTCTCAAACAAGCAATAGAATTTTGTGAAGTAAAATTATTTTAATTTCTCTGCTATAACTAGTACCGTAGAGGATCAAAAATTCTTTCATTAATCCCCTATCACCCAAGCATTGACAACCGAACATCTTCAATGTACCTTTGTATTGTATAAAATAATCTTAAAATAATAACTGTATTTTAAATTTCATTGCTTGAATGGAAATGATCTTGACTTGATGAAACTTTCGCAATCTCGTTTCACAAATTGATTTAAAAGCTAGCTTAACTTGTATTTTTTATTTTAATACGAGTACAAGTGGACAAACGGTACTGCTGGAAGCGAACTCGTAACCGTCGTGTTTTCTTTAAATTTTCGATTTCTTCATGAACTTTATGCTGGTCAATGCATTGATTCCATATTTCTCCGCACACCTCCATAACGGTAACCCTCACACTGCACTGGTATTATATTGGCGTGGCATTTCGTCGTTGTTCGACTCTCTCTCGTAACACGACGTGGTGAAAAGATAATACACTTGCCTCTTTTTTAATGGAAGTCTCGACGTCATGGTGCTATTTTATGGCCTCCTCATAATGCAACTCCTTTTCCAGCGTTTCCCGATGAATTGATCGTTTCCGTGGTTATCCCGCCGCTATAGGGATATATTATTGTCTTCCGGCACGAGGGGGGAAAGGATAGGAATGAGTTTCACCCCGTTGAAACGTCCACCAATCCATAACCAGGTCCTCGGATGTCCCCCGTCGCCATTCGCCTACGCCGCCCCATTCGAAACACACCCCTTAA
Source organism: Hetaerina titia (assembly GCA_037158775.1). Taxonomy (NCBI): domain Eukaryota; kingdom Metazoa; phylum Arthropoda; class Insecta; order Odonata; family Calopterygidae; genus Hetaerina; species Hetaerina titia. The sequence goes on from CM073778.1 coordinate 37,208,727, forward strand.
CCCCCACTGACTGAAAAACCCCACCCTCCGTACCCCATTTAACGACCCATTGTCCCCTAAATCCCTTTCATCTGGACCTGTGCGATATTTCTACGTGTCGATTGTGACGTGCCCAAGCCATGTAACATCGAAATGCGATTTCGAGACACCAATAAATTCGATATATCGCTCTGCGGAATTATGTGATTTCCAGACACCAATAAATGCGATATAAGGCGATTTCGAGGCATCAATAAATGCGATATATCGCTTGGCGATATTATGTGATTTCGAAACACCAATAAATGTGACATATCGCTTTGCGATATGATGCGATTTTAAGATACCAATAAATGCGATATATCGCCCGGCGATAATATTCGATATCTTTGAAATGAAGCGACATATTTCGATATTTGATATTATGGGGTATTATAATGTGACACGCAATATTATTGTATAAACAAGAAAGGTTGAAGACATGAAATCTTGGGCGACATGCGATACCAAACGATTTCGTCCATCTCATTACCAAGTCAATCTTTTGGCAGTCATTACGATGCACCATTTACATCACATTGCAATTTTCAAATTCGAATATTGCACAGTAGTATCTTCAAGCCTCGTCCATAAGATCAACAACGACGTTTGTAAAGACGATGTATGAAACACAGCCAACCGGCCACTCCTCGCGTCTTGCCGCCGCATCTCAGGCCTCTCCCACAGCGGGAGGGAAAAATATCAATTCTCCGCCCTTCCCTTGACACCCCATTCCATCCGCGCAGGGATCCCAGGGAAGCCGACGCGCGCTCATTCACTCGTCCATCTCAGCATCCGCCGCCTCCTCCCCAACCCCCCTCCCTTTTTTATGTCCGCGTGGAACGCGCAGTCATTTTCAATCCAATCGTTTTCGACTTCCTTTGTCGTCGCCTAACGATCCCCCAGCCAATTGCACTCGTCCATCCCTACCAACCCTCCCACGTGCCCGTCCCCTTTATCGGCTCCTCCACTTACCGCCTCCCCCAGTACCAAACAACCCTCCCTCACACCCTCAATCATAATCTCCTCTTATCCCATTGTGCCGTCAATAGTCACTCCTTCCATAGCACAACCCACGCTCGCTATTGTAGAGAAGAGGTGGGGGTGAGGATATGTATGTATATATATCCTGTGTTCGTCATTTATGTGTTCCAATCCCTTTTCCTTACATCTATTTTCATTTGAATGAATATACATATAAATATATATATATATATATATATATATATATATATATATATATATATATATATATATATATATATATATATTTTATTCCTTGTATAAGTGTTTTTTAACCCCTCACGGAAACGTCTTCCGCTCCTTCGCTCCCAAACCCTCCCCATCAGGGCTGACTCTCGGAAATGTTCAAATTTTTGTGGAAAAGCAACTAAGTCGTATTGGGCATTTCAATGCGAAGCCTGGCGGCGGGCTTATAACCAAGTCAATGAGCTGGTTCGATTATATATCACCATTGTATACATTTTTTATATGACTCATGCAAGGGATAACATCGAATGGATTGGCCTTCTCAGTCTGCATACGCAATATTTGAGCGAACGGTTCCATTTTATTTTTAACTATACTTAAATGTTAAAATTCCTAGAGTTACTTTTTAGTTAACTCCTGTTGGCCTATCTTACGAGTAGATGCAATGCTCATATTCTAGAAATAGTAATTTATTCTAATGTATGAAAATGCATAATGATTTTCAAATTATTTAAATAAATTTAGCACGAAAACGCAAATGAATGTTTCTTTATTCTTTAGTATATTTTTTATTTTGCTGCTCTTTCATTTTTTAATGATTTTTTTAAGATTTAAGTAAGTGGTCATTCATTTTCCTAAGTGGCTTCTGAATTCCTTTGCTTATCTCCCGGATGATTCCTTCATCGGTCTCTTCTCGTTTTATGACTGACTATATTATCAAGTTCCTGGCTTCCTCTCCTGTCTTCATTAAATCTCACATGCCTTTCAGGTGAAGTTCCCTGAGGAATGGTTTCTTCTTTCATGCTCTTAAGCAGTAAATCGACGGGTTTCGTCCTAGCAACTGCGGCAGGGTTTATACTTTCTTATCCAGAAACCATCTTCCACTTGTACAGAATTTACTTCAGGAGTATCCTATAGTAGTTTTTATGACTGTAATTGGTTTTCAGTACCTTTTCATTTTCAAAGCGGAAGGTTATCTTCCTTTCATTTAGTAAGGATGACATTAACTTATAATAGCCTTTTGTTTTACTTGTTTAAAGGTTCATTTCTTTGTTCTTCGAGTTGTTTCACTCGTACATTATATCCTATGGTTTGGCGTGTCCATTTCGCCGCATTCTGGACATGTTGCAGTTAAGCGTTGCCCAATTCTTTTTAAATGTATTCAGAAGTTTCAGCGTCTCATTGTAATTTGGGCAAGTTCCCTATTCATGGATCGTTTCTTTTCTCCCTGTCTCTTAATCGTTTGATCCCAGCGGATTTCCCGTTTTTCAATTGTTTTTTCCCCTTTGAATATCATTATAAGCTCATCCATCATGCCTCAAAACCGTTTGGATACATTTCTACTCCGTAGATATTGACCACGTTGGTTAGTAAGATAGGCGAGAGAAGGAAATCTCAATTGTTTTAGCTATCCCTATCCTTTTTAGGACTTCCTGCAGCCTCTACGTTTACGTTCCCCCCCCTCGTAACTAACTTATTTTTATTCATATTGTTTCTCTATTGCAATTGATATAAAATTTATTGTGATTTTATGTTGTTATCTAGAAGTATTAGCATAGTGCTTTGTCTAATAGCGTTGACAGATAGATTAAAAAAATAATAATGCCCTTTTCTCTTCTAATCTCCTTGTGCCCGCATTCATATCATTCTTTTTACATTTATCAGTCCTTCAACCTTTAGCATCCGCATCGTACACTTGATAAAAGGTATACCTACTGAAAGCGTCAAAAAGCCATATGAGTAAAAATTCTGTCAAGAGTTGTTAAAATATGAAGGAAATGCACGATAGCTGTAGATATATGGAGTAACGAGGCAACTAGATATCATTGAACTTAGTTATCAGAATATATCATTGTACTGCTTGCACATACTGGTAGCGTGACAACCCATCCAGGTAAATCGTGTTTTATGAGAGTGATTGTCATTAATGAAGTCATATTTAGAAAGAAATAAGCACTTTGTGACTTCCACACTTTTAATATAAAACGACCGGTTTCGGCTGTTATGCCATCATCAGGTACAAGATACTTTCCGAAAATGAGGCATTTTCGGAAAAAGACATTTTCGGAAATAATCTTGTACCTGATGATGGCATAACAGCCGAAACCGGTCATTTTATATTAAAAGTGTGGAAGTCACAAAATGCTTATTTCTTTCTAAATATGACGTCCTTCCACAAAATAAAAGCTTCTACCTTCGATTTAATTAATGAACTCCTTTTCTCTGTAAAACCGGAGGAATTTGAACGGTAAAATTTCCCTACTAAAGGACTAAGGAAATAAGTTACAGCGGAGTGTTCCCTGTAATATATACAGGAAAATTTGTTTGAAACACGAGTACTATTTATGTGGCGAAACATTTGTCTTTATTGATTCTGCATTCTTTTTATATACGTGAATCGTGCTGACACTAGGGCATAAGGCAAAACATTCGTGATGTTGGTTTTGCTACCGAAATTTCCATAAAACATGCTCGGTAAAAAATCGGAAACATGTGCGTACCGTATTCTGTTTGTGTTGCCGAGTATTTGGTAGCACTGCCACCTCAGTTCCATCCCGCCAATTTTTCCACCGCCATTATCCTGACGCTTATTTATTATTTCTCCCCCCTTCCGCCGTTCCCCTCCCCCCTTTCAATCCTTCCCCTATCTCCTTCCCACTCCCATGGTAATATCACCATGGGCGGAGGGGGTGGGGGTTAATAGCAAGGGGTGTTGTTGGTGCCAGCGGTGGTTCGCGTGAGTGGGCAAAGGGAGGAGGGTTGGGGGAGGGAGGGAGGACGAACGGGGGCGAAGGAGGTGGTGGGAGGGGGAGGAAGCTAGTGGGAGTGGCTTGTCCACTTCCTTCCGGTCTAGCCGGGCGGAAAGAGCTGCTCGGCCAATGGCGTCCGACTGATGCACTGCGTAAAAAGAAATAGAATTATGCCGTGGCCGGAGAGGTGGGGGGAAGGTTCGCATTGCCTTTGTGGTCGGCTTGGGAAACCGAGGGTGGGACGAGTGAGTGGGGGAGCGGATAGGAAGTGGCTAGAGGGGGAGGGAGTCTCTGGGGTGAGTTTACAGTCATAGAGGGGTTTTCGTTGATGGCGGGGGAGATTTGGGGGATAGGCGGGTTATGAGAGGAGGATATAGCCTTTGTGTGGGGATACTTGGAGGGCAATAAGTATAATCTTTATCGCGTCGGAGGGGCGATCACAGGCGATTATGATTGAGCGTTGTGCGGAAAATGACTTGAAAACATCATTGAATATTTTTTATCGAGGGATACTTTTATTAATTTAGTTCTCGTTGTGCGTTCGGATCGGTGTTTTGGGTGCCCTGTTTACGTTTATGTAGTCTCGGCTGAAGGATGAAGATTGATACTGATCCTTTCTGTTTTTATGTTTCGTATTATAATGCATTCTATAATGTACGGGAAATATTTGAGTTTTTAATCAGTAGATTGCTTAAATGATGACATGATAAAAAAATTATGACATTCTGTTTATTCCACGATCGCATGAGATGTTTGCTGCTAATATTTTTTCCATTTGGGGTTGTTATCATTAGCACCAACCCCCTAGAAAAGCTTCTTTCCCAATGTTTAAGGAGCAATAGAAAAATACTGTAAGGGTCTCTCTCTTGGAGCATTCAATAACGCATTATCAGTTTGTTGTTAGCCAATGACGCCGCCATGATATTTTATAATGGTTGAAGTCTTCGTAATGGTTGCCTCCCATGACTCGGGTAACTCTTTGAACTTTCATAACTCAAAAACTGAATTAGATATCCTTGCTTGATTCCCTTTGCATTATGTTTTTGCAGAGAAATCATTAAAAATATCCATTTTGCTGTTAAAAAATAAAATTATTCTGACACTTCTCAAGTTTTCTATTAATCAATTGTTGTCATAACTGTAACATTTTTATGCGATTGGCTTGAGAAATATATGGAGGTTTCATTTAAATGGTGCGCATATATCGATAGATATAAGATGGTTACCCTTAAGTATTTGCAGACATTGTTTTACGGTGTAGAGATGAAACCAAATTAAAGTATTCGAAGCTGATTCGGACCTTCGGGGGGGGGGGACTCTTATTAGATTATAATAAGAGTTCCCCCCCAGGCATAATTGTTACATATGATATGAATTTATTCTTGTTTAGTATAAAACGGTGACGGTCGTATTCATAGAATAATACTTGTACGCTGCTTGGAAGTGGATTCAGTTCAATTCAGGAGACCATGCTAATTATATTAGAGAGATTAAGAGTGGAACAGATAGATTTAAAACGTTATTTTTTGCACGAAAGATAGGAGATTATAATAATATAGTATTGTTCCACCATGGTAGGGTCACGTTCGGGTAAAAATTATTCTGGTGTGTGTTCGCCCTGTCTCCCACCCCAGCGGTAGCTTGCAGGGTACATATAGTAAATTAAATTAATAAAAATTAATAAATTCGATCGAATACGATGCAGTTCATGTTGGCCCGATACCCTCCTTCACTTGAATTTCCTCAGTAAACTCCGTTTTAAAAAGATAGATTAATTAGGAATGATAAAATTATCTGAAGAATGTAATTGTTCTTTCTAAAATTACATTTAACTAGTAATCCTGAGTGCGTCAGTTTGATGTTTTGGATAACGATAGTGATTTACGAATAAAAACCACCGAAGTCTTTCGGAAGATAAGATGGTGTCATTATTTGGATTTTTCTTGTTTATATTCCTTTTATGGAACAACTTTTGAGAAATATTTTCCAATGTATTTGCTGGCATTTCAACGTGATCTTATTTACAGCAAATAGAGCTGCTAAGTCGTTCCGACGGCTGAATGACCCGGGACAATATTTAATATTTGTATTGTCCGGTTTCAAATTTTACCGCCGCATTTTTGATGTAATATCCGATTTGTAAAACTGGTATTTTCAATTAACACGAGCCATTAACAGTATCGTTACACAAATATCATTAATTTAATCTTCATTCACTCAGTTTAGCTTGAAAAATGTGCGTAGAGGTGGATTGTTGATAGGTGTGGATTTTTTCCGACATCTTCCAACGATGGAATCTAAGTCATAAATGGACTCCCTTCCGGTCATAGCTGTTAACTTTCGTGCTTTCAGGAATCGAGAGTAGATATTCTATTTCATGTGACTATTTCCCTATACTGAATGTTATTGAACGTGATATCGTTGTAGACCCGTGATGAAAAAATTACATGTGCGTAGGAAAATCCTGCGGCAATTTTGAAGCCAAACTGAATGCTCACAGGAATTGTTTACTGAACTACGAAAAAAAACACATTGAGCGAAATATTTAACAAAAGAGGGATAAAATTGTACGTTACTACCAAAATTACTTAATGTCGAAGACAAAGAGCACGTGCTCATTTTACTGGAACTGCGGGAGATGGCAGGAAGGAGCAAAAGTGATATACGACTTCTGAACTTTGTTTCTTTTTAATGGTCCTCCCTCGTATTTCCCCCACCAATTTAAATTCTCAATCCCAACAACGAACCTTAAGACTGCTTCCTCTCTTTTAACCTTTCCTACCGCCACCGCAAGACGAACTACCTCTTAAATATATATCAATATCCCATTCTTTTTACCGACTCTGCTTTCCTCTCCCTCATCCCTTTTCTCCCTCTCCTTTCCTCGCACCATTCCTCCTCTCTCAGCCACTACATATCTGCACCTTTCACTTGAAGAAGAACCTCCATCTTTTATTCTGCATGTTTGAAAGCAAGCTTTGAAATGCGTCGTACATTACATAAAAAAGAAGTGGGCAGAAAGAAATGTATTATCTTATATAATATTATCAGTGTGATTATCCTTCTTATTTTCCTGTTCTTATTTGTCCCTAATTTTATTGTTCATTGTATTATGGAAGGGGCATTAAACGATGATTTTGTAGTAAGGAATATTTCTTTATTATCAGCTGGTTATGTTTTACATTTTTAAAAGTAATTATTGCGTACTAAATTGCCAGAGATGAGCTAAAGTGAAGTTCTATTTGAAATATTCCATTATTTTTTACGGGAGAACATGGAATGAATTAGTATTGGGTAAACTCTACCATCACCAATCAAACAAATGCACGTGGTAGGGGGCGTTAGGACACCAGATATGAAGTTAGTTGAGAAGAATAAAACTTGTATGTTCTAAACTGTTTTCGTCAGTGCTTAGCCATTTCTGTCTTTGTGTTTCCCCCTTGTGTTTCTGTATCGAAAAATGCGTGGAAAAAATAATTCTTGGGTCTGTCCATTTGGCAGTCTCTATGACAATTTTCTTTCCTGGCGATATAAATGGGAGGCCGAATAACATCATCTTCGTCAGATGCAAAATCAGACGATTGGTATACGAATTTGCAATCAGCTTAACCTAGTGCTGAGTTTTTTCGCTTATCTAAAGGTTCCATTCGAGATTTTGTAACAATCGTGTTACGTTTTGTTCTTTTATACGAATTTTTCATGAATATGGCAGCCCTTCTATGTGGGGTCTTACTAAAGAAAAATGGCACGTCTCCTTCAGTTTTCCATCGCTACATTTTCCAACTAGACTTTTAACGAATGGCAGCTTCTTTAGGGCCTCTCCGCAAATAGTGCATACACCCTTTTCCCATGTGAGATCGGAAGCGATGGTGGTACTCGAGTACTTGGCGTGATCTGAACACCTAACTCGAGCACCTTCCAATGCGTAATTGGGTAAAGTCTGTTCGTGTTTTTTTTATTTTTTAAGAACTTCATAGCCATAACTTTTTGCATTCAATTCCAGACGCCGTGCTGACATCATCTTCGAGGTCTGTTTAAGTCATTTGTAGGACTTAATGCGTCCTTTGATATTTCTCTACAGATTGCAGGTATATTATCGGCGGCAAAAAGTCTAAGGCTGCATTTTTATTTTGGAACTGATATCATATTTATAAATAAGAATGAGTATTGGTCCTATAACGCTATCCTGAGGAACGCCGGATGTTACTTGTACGTAATTAGAGCTTGGTGCACTGCTTATTTTTCGCAAGTAGTAAGGAGGTACAGAATCCAGTTTATTAGATTATCGTTTATTTTGCACCACCGCCACTAGTGTATGAATTTTTTGTGTGGGACATCGTCAAAGACCATTGTAAAATGAAAAAAATGGAGCTACTTTTTTGTTCCTTTCCCCGATTGAAGAATAACTTTAACAAGAAATCCCAATTTTTGGACAAATTTCAAGAAACTGCGGGAGATGCCGCAACAGTAACTTTTAACGGAGTCATCCGCTATGTGTGCATTATAAATGCAACAATTTCAGAGAGTAAAAATCATTTGCCTTGACCTTCAGAGTGTAAGAGGACGTCTCGGTAGCTTAATTGGTTAAAGCACTCGGCCGGATAAGTTAAGATAAGCACGCAGCTAAAGTTATTCTCAGGATCATCAACAAAAGGATAGAGAGTAAGGCAAATGATTACTTAGGGGATGATCAGTTTGGGTTCAGGAAAGGAAGAGGTACGCGCGATGCCATTGCAGTAATGAGATCACTAGTCGAGAGGAATATAGAATACAACCAGGACGTTTTTGCCTGTTTTGTAGATTTCGAAAAAGCGTTGGATAGAGTGAATTGGGAAAAATGAATGCGTGTATTGCAGAAAATAGGAATGGATTGGAGGGACAGGAGACTGATCCGCAACCTGTACATGTCTCAGACTGCTCAGGTGCGAGTGGGGAACGGAGAGTCCGGATGGGCAGTGTTAGGAAGAGGTGTAAGGCAGGGTTGCCCATTGTCACCGGTACTGTTTAAGGTATATGTAGAGGAAATGATTAAAGAGGCATGGGAAGAACTGGAGGTAGGAATGAAAGTCGGAGGGGAATTCGTATAATTGGTTAGGTTTGCTGATGACCAAGCATTAGTTGCTCAGTCAGCCAAGGGGTTGCAAGCATTGCTGAGTGAATTGGAGGTTCAGTGCGATAAATATGGGATGAGAATCAATATTAATAAAACAAAGGTAATGCAATTTTCCAGAAAGAAAAATGCTAAGCTAAATATTAAAATAGGCGGGGAAAGAATAGAGCAGGTAGAGCAGTTTACATATCTCTGAAGTGTTTTGGACCAACACGGTCAAAGTGGTAGGTACGTAAGGAGAAGAATTGCGCTAGGCAAGGAGGCTTTCTCAAGGAGGAAGGAGTTGATGACGGGGACGTTGAGTAAGGATGCTAAGACAAGACTCGTAAAAACTCTGATATGGAGCGTAGCTATGTACGGCGCGGAAACGTGGTCGCTGAAGCAGGAGGATAGACGTAGATTGGAGGCTTTTGAAATGTGGGTGTGGAGAAGAATGGAGAAGGTGAAATGGACCGAAAGGAAAACAAATGAGGAAGTACTAGAAATGGTGGAGGAGGAGAGGGGTTTGTTGAGAGAAATCCTATGGAGGCAGGAAAAATGGATGAAAGGGGTATTGAGCGGTAGTGGAATGTTGAAGAGGGTAATAGAGGGGAGAATGTTGGGCAAGCGAGGTAAGGGTAGAAACAGGATAGGGATGTTGGACGGGATGAAGGGAGGAAAGAAGTACACCGAGATGAAGAGGGACCTGATATAGATTAGTTTGCTAGGTGGGGAGTCACAAAATGTTTATTTGATAGTTGTGTCCATCCAAAAACCTACCTTAACCGGTAGATTACCTAATAAATGATCTCACTTATCGTAGTACAATGGGGGTAATAATATATTTGCAACATCATTGGTTGGGATGATAAAACATCATTGATTGAATCAATGACCCACTAAACGCCTCACAGAGTCCCGAGAGTTCTACCCGCTACTTCACTTGCCGTCCCCACCACGTAATGGCCCGCAATCGGTTCAGCGGAGTCCTACACGACCTGAGAGTTGGAATGAGGTCCACGAAAGAGGTTCCTGCAGGGTCTGTCGCAAATATAAGTAAAAGGAATCCGGGGAAAATTTTTAGGCCCGATCATAGTACAAATTATTAAAATCTTCAAAATAACATCTTGTTCCTCGACACACCGGCACCATCTGCCAGTCGTGGCGCGCTTCCTGGCAGGCGCTGACGAGTACCTCGTTCGATCACCTCGCCACGGCCTCATTGATGTTATCCAGAGTTCCAAAATGGTTGCCTTTCAAGCTCGATTTTATTCTAGGGAACAAAGGAAAGTCCGGTGTTACCAAATAGCGAATGTATGACGACTGGGGTAGCGTTGCCACCTTGTGCTTGGCAAGGTACTCAGTTAAGAGGAAGGTGCTTTGAGATGGTACGTTGTCGTGGTTCAACCTCCAGTTAGTAAAGATCTCATTTCTGACGCGTTACACTCTTTTTCGCAGACTTTCGAGGACTTCCATGTAAGGCGTACTGCTCACTCTCCGTCCCTGACGATGGGTTAAATGGAAGAGGGGACCTGAAGGTCTCAATTTCGCCCAGAATAAAGACGTTTATCTATCTATCTATCTATCTATCCCTGAATGACAAACTGTCCACAAAAGTCCCAGTTAAGTCCTTAGTGAATGTAAAACCTAGGTATTTTGCCGTATCAACTAGTCAACTTCAGCTAATTTAAGGGTTTTTATATGAATTTATACAATGTTTTGTTTGTGGCTTGTATAAATTTGTGTCATTTGCATGCTCTTTTTCTTAATTATCGGTGGTGCCCGAACACCCCCCGCCACATGCCCTTGCGGTGGCTTGCGGGGTATTAAGGAGATGTAGATGATGTATTTTTGGGACAAGCACTGTAATTCCGAGCAGGATCTTCCCACATCTCGTGATTGAATATTTAAATGGCGTTGAGAACGGTTTTCGTACACCTCGAGGAATTTATTTCATGAGAATAGCACCCGACGGAAAAATGTTCGAAGGAGAAGATCTGAGTGCTCGAAAGAATCTCTTCCACCCCTTTCGTTTATTGTACTTTCGGGGAATGATTCCGTAGTCGGAATTGGTCGTGTTTATCAAATGACGCACGAGTCAACAATGCCGTGGGAGGTGAAGTCACTGAAGTTGGTTGGTTGAGAGATTCGCAAACACGATCATCTAGTCGAGGACTGGACAAACACTCGGCGGCTACATTCTGCCACATATTTTCCACCATTTCCGATTTATTTGAACTTTCTCTTCTTATGGTTCGAGCTCCCGTCATATGTCTTGAAGACTTGGAAAGAATCCAGCGTTCCTTTATTGTATGAGATGGATATTATAATTTTTACCATCTTCTCGTCACTGCAAATATTGATGAAGCGGCAACTGGTCGTATTAATGGTTACCTCCCTTCCCTCCGTCTCGTTTCACTCACTTCCGCGTTGGATTCTCTGGGCAGAACTATGATTTCGTGATTTTTTTATCATATTTATGTTTACTTAAGGCAGCTATGAGTTTCTTACCGGGAAACCAAATTTCGTAACTGGAAAATTGTGAAATGGTAGTAAGCCACACGCGTTGAACTGATACCTACTTTTACAAAAGTGAAGTACTTCTTTGATTGAAATGCGAGAGATCGTATATATATCGTATAAAAGAGATGTAGTTTCAATATTTCGGTACTTTGGTACATGGTCCATTTTTAGTGACAAAATTAATAAAAGTATATTTGAGTTTGAAAAAATAGCCATTAAAAATAGTTTCTGTTGAGTGAAAACATAATAAAATGCCATTGATGCAGGTTCAGTAATATATATACTAATGATATTTATATGAGCGTATCTAAAATGCTTTTCGATAAAAATATAAAAAAATTATTAGATGAAAATTGAGTAAATACTCAATTATATCGATAAATAATTATTTTAATTAGAAATATTAATGAGAAAAATGCTATACTCTTTCGTATTTAATCAGTTCCAATGGGAGATGGATGTAGATTTTAGTGAAAAAAATGAAATTTTCATTACAAAAATATCGGCTGTCTAATTTTTATGTTTCAGTTTTAGCTTTATTTTGTTTATAAGTTTGTAAAGCACCACATGATAATCTCTACCAATCAGATTAATCAAGTATTATTAATTAAATTTAAAATTATCGATCAACTAAATTATTAATTATTACAAATATTAAAATATTAAAAACCTGTATAATATATCATTAGAGGAGGTGTGAAAGCATTGATTAATATAAGATGCAATTTTGTTGAACGCATACCAATAGAAAATTCGTTCAATGCATAAATGAAGTTGTCTTCGTTACTACAGATTAGTGTGTGGTAACTCAAAACTTTTTTGCTTTCAGGAAAAACTAAAATTGCTCTGACAAGCGCTTTCTATCCGTCCTCTACCAAATGCCAAAGCCTCTACCAACCGACCACATCTATTCACAGGATTCAGCGGCCAATCCGAAGCAAGAAACCAGCCCGACTGTAAGTGTCTCAGTTTATTATTTTCCATGTTTTAATTCTGAAAATACATGCTTACAACCAATTCAAACGAACACTTAAATTTGAGAATTTATATGGAATACGTTTTGGTTCCTTTTTTTTTCAAACCTTCCACATAACGAGACAGTGAGTTTTACTTCAAAATTAGCAAATGAATCAGCAGTAGCGTCATCTTCTAATTATTTCTTTATCAGTCTGATCAGGTCCAATAGTTTCATTTTACGGAGTTCCTTTGAAGTAAGAGTTTTCAAAGTATTTTTTAAAAGCTTAACAATTTAACACATAATTTTAAGACAAATTTTTTTTAGGAATCGAGGTAACCTATTATTGCACTTAGAATTTTAAATAATTTTATAGTCATAAAATAATGAGGATAGTAAAAAATAACTCTAAATAGCCTGGCATATCTTCTGAAAATTCAACTGATTGGGGGCAAAAACGTTTATCGCTAATAATTTTAGAATATTGTTTTTAAGAATGCCTTTTTTGGAGATAAATTATTCATTGTGCCTCCTCTATTGTTATAAGGACAAAAATCTTTTACGGAGAAATATTAGATAGTAATTTATAAATTCCATATTTATTTAATATAAACAAGTTTATAATGGAAGTGAGAAATATCCACAACATTTTTGATACTGAATGCAATAGATAATACTAAAATGCATGAGTTAAGTCTATACACAACTCTCAAAGGATACCATTAATATGAATACATTGATTACAATTTTAGAGCCTTGAAACAATTAATTTCCCCTAGATTTGATAAGCGCTCAAGATTTAGGTCATGTCTTTCCGTAACATGCAGGTATACTATAAGCGATTCATACCAGGTCAGCTAAATGGATGATGGTTGTTCAAATATTTCCGTATCATTTAATACTATATGTTGCTGTGCATTCCCTCAATATTTAAAATGTCAGGATCACAATGAAGTTTCACTAGTTAATGCTCTTATTTCGGCTTTAGCAGACACTATCAGAGACAGTATCGAGGACTTAGATTCATTTTGAACTACTAAAAATGAACTATCAGGAATAAATTTTACCTCTTCGGCCAACGTTGCACGCTGGGATCATATTAATATTCCGAGAAAACTAGTGAGAAATTGAATAAGACTCCGCGTTTTGTAGTTTACACGACATCACTCCACGTTCTCAGGTGCAAGGAAGAACACGCGCCCCTCGGCTTCATCCACTTGGCTCCCTCGTGAAACGCTGAAGTGCGTCTCATCGGGTTTGAGTGAGAAATATGCTGACTGTCACGCACTGGGCGACCGGAATGTAAATCCCACCGGTGAGACAAGCGCGCGGAACGACAACCCAAAGACACTGCATGCTAGATCCAAGCCCACAAATGCATGAATATATGTAAACATACATACATGTATGTGTTTGAAAATAAAATGTGTGTATATATATATATATATATATATATATATATATATATATATATATATATATATATATATACACACTTATTTTTATATAAATACAAAATATTATTTTTTTCCAAGGGTGAAATTCCGAAAATGCGGTTTCTTCGGGACGTTTTAATAATATATTTTTTTCGGAGGGATGCCATCGGACTTGGTTTACGGTGACCCGTCCCCGCGAGTCCCCCCTGCTTATTTGTTCACGCCGCGTCGCTAAATTTATAAGTTCTCCTATAATACTCGCGCGTGTTCCGCAGGGCTCGGCACTTGGACCCGGCGAGTTATTCGCCTGTCCCGCGGGGTTGCCTACCCTCCCTCTCGCCCCGTGAGTGATGTCTGCCTCCCGTCCTTCCCTTCCCGTCCCGGCGGGGGGCTCAGTGGAGACAGGGTGGGAGAGGGAAGAGGGTTGTTAGTCGGCGAACACCTCAGGCGAGGCCTCCCGCGGCGGGGGTCATAAAGTAGGCGCCGGGAGTCAAGAAGAAGAAGCTGGAGTGTTTTATTAAGCGGGCGGCGGGCGGGCTGTGGGAGGGTGAGGGGGGGATTGGAGAGGGGTGGTATCGGTGGTGGTTTGGGTGACTTGACTGACTTACCCAACCCCGAGCTCTCTCTCTCCGAGAGCAAACAAACCGTTTCCAGGTGCCAACGATTAGATTGACGAGGCAGAGCTAAGATATCTAATTAAGGTTTATTTACGTTCCATTTACTCAGAGTTATGGGGATGAGTTTTGGCTTGGTTTATATATAAGTCCGGCGAGGCGGCCTGGGTTTACCGAGCGTCCGGTAAAAATGAGCTTCACCCCCCACATCCGAATGGCAATTTAAGTCGAGAGTAGGTTCCCTATCTATCGTTCCCACATGCAACGTCTCCTTGAATGTTATCTGTCGCTAAGTATAGTTCCCTCTACGAAAGTTACAAGAGCGGTGATAAGTTATGTCGTCCCCTTAAACACCCTTTTGCTTCACAAAAAATAGGAGTCATTAATTGAGATCATCTTTCACAGTCTAATCTATAAGAAACGGTCCATTACCTCTCCTCAAACTAACGTACTTGGTGATAAGCTTTCGCGAGGCACAATTAGCCCGTTCGAGTGCTTGTGCCCGAAGTAATAGATTTTATTAAGAACAAAAATATTAATATGATTACAAAATACTTGTTTGTGTGTCTATTCTAGTCCAATACACCTTCCCCTTAGCCAGCAGATTACTTCTTTGTGATTTGACTGGCCTTAGCAGGCACAACGTTATAAAACTTGTGGCTAACAACCAATTTCTATTCAGAAT
Organism: Hetaerina titia; assembly: GCA_037158775.1. Taxonomy (NCBI): domain Eukaryota; kingdom Metazoa; phylum Arthropoda; class Insecta; order Odonata; family Calopterygidae; genus Hetaerina; species Hetaerina titia. Next base: position 37,224,006 of record CM073778.1, read on the forward strand.
AACTTGAAATGGGGATTAATTTCATTGCGTATACGACTAACTTAGTATTATCGTGTTTCCGTGTTTTGGAAAAAAAGGATTGAGATGCATGCATGTATTGCATTGATGTTTTTCTCAACTCTATTCGAAAATTATTACCTTCTCTATTCAGCCCCTGGTGTGAATAATCGCGCAGCATTTTTCTCTCTTCTGATCCTCCCAGGTTTTGCTTATCGAACGAGATAAAAATGCATTTCACAAATTAAACGCCATATTTCGGAACCCAACGAGGCTCACTGAAATGCGCGCGCTTTGGAGATGCGGGATTTGCATCATTATTCGAGTCGGTCCCCAGTTCGCGCGTTTCCCAAGAATATTAATGAAGTTTTGCCTTTCATGAGCTCGTGATAAAGTCCTCAATATCTGGTCATGTGCGAATTCAGCGTTATCCGAGCTTACCTTGAACGATTGGCATCACGGATGTATTACGATGGGAACAGAAGATGCAGGGCAGGAAGACAATGATCTCTTTGGGCCAATTGCAGGAGCCCATGTCATGAGGAAATCACCCTAAACGGTCCATGGTGTTTTTACGATTTGACCGACGGGATTGAGAACTGCACTCTGCATTCAGATCCCAGCAGAGTTAGTAATGCTATTAATAGAACATCATACCGCCGACGGGATGCGAGAAGCTCGCCCAATTCACACGTGGTTTTAGGCATGGGTTACTGAATCGTCATTATCAATAGCAATGTATGGCAGGAGATGGCGGATTATTAGATTTATGGAGAACTTGATTGGAAACGTAAGTTTCGAATTATCATATTTATTAAGAATGCAATACTTGCATTTAATGGCAATTATTAAATTTAGGCTAAGAAAGGCCCTATTTATTACCGGTACATGGTACCAAGGGTACCAAATAATTTAGAGAATGTCGTGAATTGAAATTATCGACAAACTAGTATTTGTATCAATGGTATGGATCCATAATATTGATAAGCAGAATTCTGTGGATATGACCATTTGATATTCCGATTCAATTACGAGACGTGTTCATAAGGTAAGACCCGTTTGGTCACAGGAAAAAATATACTCATATGAAACACATTTTATTGGCACTTTTAGTTAGCTACAAACCTACTTCACTTATCTACATAATCGCCGTTCACTTCTAAGCATTTTTCGTACCGCTGCACCAGCTTCTTTAACCCCTCTGCATAGAAACTCGCCGCCTGAGGGTTGAACCAATCGACAACGCCATTCTTGAGTTGCTCTTCGGTTTCGAAACGTTGTTCACCGAACCAATGTTTCAAGTGCAAGAAGAGGAGGTAGTCACTGGGTGTAAGGTTAGGACTGTTGGGTGGGTGGTTTAAAGAGTTCCCAACGACCCAAAAACTCTCGTCCACTGGGCATCCTTTGCTCTTTGTGGTGGTCGGTGAGCATTTTTGGTACCCACCTTGCACGCAATGTGTGGTATCTGAGGTTTTCCGTAACAATATTGTAGACAGTAGTGCGTCCAAGTTGAGGAAATTGTTCAGCCAGGCCATTAATTGTCAATCGACGATCACATCGCAGTTTTTGTTCCACTTGCGAAACAATTTCATCGGTCAGAATACTGGGCCTACCACTTCGCTCTTCGTCATGGACATTTGTTCGTCCGTTTTTAAAATCACAGCACCATTGTCTAACCTTTCCTTCACTCATAACTGTAGGTTTATAAACTAGGCATAATTCCCGATGAATTTCAGCAGCCGACAATCCTTTTGCATACAAGAATCGTATGACAGAACGCACTTCACAGTTGGCGGGATCAACGATGGTCGCGGACATTGTTGTTTGCATGCACGGACAAGCAAACGACTTCTGAAACAAAACAAATGCTACTATAGCTTCTCAATGAATCAGTAGATGGCGCCGCAGGAGCAAAACTGTGTTCTGAAGCGCCAATATTTAAATATAAGCAAACGGTACTTACTTTAAGAATACGCCTCGTACATCTTTAAAATGACCTATTGAATCAAATACGATATCTAGTCAAGAGCTAGTATGAAATAATCCAGGGAAGCAAATGTTTACCTATTTAGTGATTTTTTCCGTAAGTTTTCATCTTTACTGCTAGTGGGAAGTAGTCCAACCATATTTCCCGTAGAAACTCTTTCCCTCAATCTTGGACACCCGCGTCACCAGAAGGTTACACCGTATTCTTTTCTGTCATCCAACCTCCGCCCATACCTCAGACCATTCAAGCGACCAAGTTCGGCCACCAAATTGGTTAGGGTACGACCCTGAGTTTTTTCAACTAACTCTCTCCGGGTCCGTTAGTCGAACTCTTCCGCTCTATTCTATCTTCTTTTATTTTCCTAACCATCTACTACCCTCATCGCCGCTGTCACCTTATCCTCGGTGTTGACGCCAACATTCCTTCCGAGCGCATTATTTATCCACAGTGTTAAAAAGCGCCTTGTCGCCTAAATATAATTTTCCAGAGTAAGAGTGCCAAGAGTTTTACTCAATCATAAATATGCTATCTGGTTTTATTTCATATCCCAAACACCAATTAAAGGTTAACCGGAAAGAATTTTAAGACCCAACAAGATATCATCCATAATGCAAGCAAATATTTACCCATAGAGAAAATTTTATTTATGTATTATATTATATTGAAACAGGCATCGAGACAACATTATCGATAAATGTATTTGATAATCTGTAAATGTTATTCGAGATATATATCCTATTTATTTATTGCAATAATAAAAAAATTATCGATACATGCTTATAAATAATTTTTGTATGGAATTACAAAGTCAATTTTATTTCATTTGAACATCCTTATATAGGCACAAATCATCTTTCCTTACTATCGACACACGCCAGCCACCATTATCACTCAACTCTAAGAGACATCGCGGGAGAGTAACTGATCGTAGTTTTCTTGGTCACCCATTGATTTCGATTGACACTGCGACAGGCTTCCATGGAAGTCGATCGAGTAGTAATTCGCACAGGACAATGTTATCACATTCGCATCCGCGTCGCTGTACTGATGAAGCGAGGGTTGGCCCTGGACGAATTCGACATCTGCCCACCGAAAGGGCTTCGTTCACCGTTCTGATGAGTGGAGCCCACCATCAAAGGTCAACTGACTTTATATGAACCTGATGAGGCAGTGTTATGAGCTCGTGTAATTTGTTTGAGTGACGCTTCAACTTAAATTTTAATAGGCATTTCTAAAACACAAAGACACAACGCGAAAATGAAAGAATGCAAGGTACCAATGTACAAGTACTTGTATAACGAGATAACGTCGACGAGCGGCATCACAAAATTTATTACAAAAGAAATACAAATGTTCTAAAATCGACGATATATAGCAATGATATCCGCAAGGATAATAATACTTGTCGGCGGTGTAGCCGCCTTCATCAGTCGTGAAAGAGCGTACTGACGAAGGCGGTAGGTTCGTTGAAACGCATAATTTTCTGTATCTCCTATTAATGTGTTTTCTATTAATAAAAAAATAAGATGACGGTACATTGTAATGTCATGAAGCCATACTGGTTAACTTACACACTGCCACGGGTCTTGTTTTTTAATCAAATAATTAGCTTGGTTGAGAATCAATATTAATAAAACAAAGGTTATGAAATTTTCCAAAAAGAAAAGGCTAAGCTAATCAGTAAAATAGGAGGGGATAAAATAGAGCAGGTAGGACAGTTTACGTATCGCGGAAGTGTTTTGGACCAACACGGTCAAAGTAGTAGGGACGTAAGGAGAAGAATTGCGCTAGGCAAGGAGGCTTTCTCAAGGAGAAAGGAGTTGATGACGGGGACGATGAGTAGGGATGTTAAGACAAGACTCGTAAAAACTCTGATATGGAGCGTAGCTATGTACGGCGCGGAAACGTGGTCGCTGAAGCAGGAGGATAGACGTAGATTGGAAGTTATGAAATGTGGGTGTGGAGAAGAATGGAGAAGGTGAAATGGACCGAAAGGAAAACAAATGAGGAAGTACTAGGGATGGTGAGCGAGGAGAAGGGTTTGTCGGGGAGAAATCCTATAAAGGCAGGAAAAATGAATGAAGGGCGTATTGAGCGTCAGTGAGATGTCGAAGAGGGTAATAGAGGGGAGAATGTTAGGTAAACGAGGCAAGGGCAGGAACAGGATAGGGATGCTGGACGGGATGAAGGGAGGAAAGAAGTACACAGAGATGAAGTACTCACGAGAGCAATATAACTTTTGGACTGCACAACAGAACACAGAATAAAACAGATAACACGTAAAAGGACACTCAAACTGTAGATTATTTGAGCTTTCGGCCTACTCCGAGGCCTTCTTCAGGTCCCTCATCCCCACTTAGGAAGAGCAACGAAATGACACCTATCACTTTATCACAAAAATTCTCGCGTCAATGAAGAACATTTCTTTCGAAGAAGAAGGTGGGTAAAGTGAGATTGGATGAAAAATATTCCGTTCAAAATGCATGTGGGTCACTCCTTTTGTGAAAAAAGAAATCTCTCTCTCACTGTCTCGATTATTACCTAATAACTTCCGACCGCTGTTCATAAGCTCGGGTGTGTACACACTGATGGATCTCTTTCTTGCTGCAAATCCCGTGGTGGTTGAGATCAAACATGGTGCTGGAAGAAGAACAACGCCATGGCACCCAGCGACATGTCCCTCCGCCTTTTCTTCAACGCGAAAGAGTTGGCTCAAGTGTCTCCCTCGAGCCTTCTTGCCATTTTTGCGCATTCTTTCTCTAAAGTTACATTATATCCTGCAAGCCATCTCGAGGGGGTGTGGCAGGAGGTGCTTCTCGTAAATCAGTAGAGTAATTTGTGTTGAATGGCGTCCGAGAATTTAAAACTGTCGTGCGTTATGTTTCCAGCTGTTGTGGTTTCAAATTGTGTATGGAAAAACCGATTCTATTAATTTTAATTCTCTTACTCGTTTCGGCAGTTAATTCTCCTTTAGTCTGTAAGGGGCGTGGTAACACAGCGAGAATAGGGAAAGGCTAGCGACCGGAGGGCTTAGGCTCCATTCCAGATATCGCTTCTGGGCACCCTCAGCACCCTCTAGGCACCCTCAGCTATGTGATTTTTCGGGTGCCAGTTCTTTTCGGAATACAACAGGGAAAGAAATGGGTCACAAAAACCTGTTAATGTGTATTTAATGCTAATGTAACACATTTTAAAATGGAGACAAGGAGGAAACGAGCAATTACAGACCTATTTCCCATTTTGTTGCTAGTTTTGATGGTGAGACACGTCGATGGTCAGGAGTTGTTTATAAATAACCTTCGCTTTTTCCAATAGGGTAAATCCCACAAGTCACAGCTTGCGTTTTTTGTTCATGATATCTATGGTTCGGGAGAGAGCAATGCTCCAGCGGACGCGGTTTTTCTAGATTTTAAAAACGCCTTCAACAAAGTACCTCATAGCTAACTACTCACTAAGCTAGATGCATATGGCATAGATAAAAATATCCTGGGCTGGATCAAATACTTTTTGGATGGTTTGATATAAGGAGTAGCCATAGATGGCGTTTGTTCTATTGCGGTAAGTCACTTCAGGTGTTCCCCGGGGAATTTTTATCAGAATTCTTTTATTCCTTATTTACGTCAATGACATTAACTCCGTATTTAAGAGTAAGATACCTTTCTTTGCCGACGATACAGAGGTATCCGTGCTCTGGAGGATAAAGAAGCTTAAGCAGATGGCCTAAATGCTATACAACGCTGGTGCGACATATGCCAATTAGAATTGAACTTAAAAGAATGAAATGTTCCTTATGTTGGCATTCTGTATCTGTCGGTTCTATCCGGTCTCTTAAAGCATCCCAGCAAAAGTGCCTGTCGGCCGTTGATTGTCAAGATAAAGAAAATTATCACCTTTCCTAGTATTCCAGACGCGAAGGCGGTGACTTCCGACAGAATTTTGCATATAAAGTAGCAGAAAATGACAAACGATTGGATATCACATGGGAAAGAGTGTACTGGAATTGTAACTCCGACCTAGATAGATAGTCTCTCATAAGTACATTTACACGTTTTCCCTGATTGTTTCCATGTTTGCAGGTCGCGCAACAGGACTCATTTTTATTATCAACAATCACCGTGCCAGCTTCTGATTGGTGGTCGCATGCAAATCGTACGAAAAATGATGTCCTTAACTCTTTCTCGTACAACTTCTCGCACGATTCTCATGCTATTTCCATCCAGTTCCGCTAGTCTTTCTTTGATGCGAACTGCAATAGAAAATATGCCGTCGTCTGTGACACGACCTTTATCAACGTAACCTGCAGATTAATTTCGAAGAGAATTATTTCGTTCCTCTACCCGTCATGTTTCGTGCGTCTTAGTATGTTAGACCTAAGCATCATTCGTGTAACATATCCACATAGTGGTGGCGGAAAGTGAAAATGTGGATGGAGCCTCTTGCGAAACCTTTATTCTAAATCTCTCTCCAATTTGTTCATAAATATTATCATGCATAAATTAAAATAGGAATAAACATATTCCTTAAGTTTTTTATATATTAAATTCCAATTTTGAGTAAATAATTTACAAGCGTCTTTCACGTATTTTAATATTTATTTAAAAATAAATAGTTTCCTGATGAGACCTTTGAATATAATCATATTTTATTCATTTTTATAAATAATTAACTAAGTAATATGTTACCTCTGTAAGAAAATCCAATGAAAAAACATGAAATTACGTATTATTATTATTAGGTAATCTACCGGTTAAGGTAGATTACCTAATAGTTAAGTAAGTAAGTTAAGGTAAGTTAAGGTAATTACCTAGTTTTGGATGGACACAACTATCAAATAAATATTTCTTGATTCCTAACAAAGCACAATCCAGCAACCTAATCTACATTAGTACCCTCTTCATCTCTGTGTATTTCTTTCCTCCCTTCATCCCATCCAACATCCCTATCCTGTTCCTGCCTTTTCCTCGTTAGCCTAATATTCTCCCCTCTATTACAGAAATGAAATCCCGTATATTTATTGAATGAAAAAATTATTGAAAAATTTATTGACATACTTAAATTCCGCATATTTATTTGAATTTATTTTTTGTATTGCGATTCATTTATTATTTTTATTTTGTTCTTCTTTGTAGTTTAGGAATAAATTGATTAAATATTAGCACAAATTAATTTTACGATTAGTATTGCATCAAGCCAAACATGATATAATCTGAATTCAATATTGAAGAATCCGTACCTGGTGATGAATTAATCCAGCTAAACATTTCGCGTTATTGATTGGAATTTACTATAAAAGTGAAGGATTTACAGTAGAGCTATCTTTTCGGCTATATTTAATTAAGACTAATTACTTATATGGGACTGAAAGGAAACAAATGCGGAAGTACTGGTGATGGTGGGCGAGGAGATGGGTTTGTTGGAAGAAATCCTATAAAGGCAGGAAAAATGGATTAAGGGCGTATTGGTCGGCAGTGGGATGTTGAAGACTGTAATAGAGGGGAGAATGTTAGGCAAACGAGGCAAGGGCAAAAATAGGATAGGGATGTTGGACGGGATGAAGGGAGGAAAGAAGTACACAGAAATGAAGAGGGACCTGATGTAGAGTAGGTTGCTGGATTTGGTTTTGTTTGGAGTTACAAAATGTTTATTTGATAGTTGTGTCCATCCAAAAACCTACCTTAACAGGTAGATTACCTAATAATGATAATATGAGTATAATATCGAATATGGGACGTGGTAGTCCAGCGGGTAGAGCGTTGAACTAATGACCAGGAGGGACAGGGTTAGCTTTTCGAGCACAACTCTGGGCACCCGCAATTTCGTCCAAGATGTATGATTTTTCGAGTACCAGATCTTCCTAGGAAACCACAGGTGGGACAAGAAATCCAGTCCTCCTACCCTTATGAATGAATCCACACTGTTTGGCTTAGTACTAGGTGACCTCTATCCTAACCCATTAAACTATCCTCCGGGTTAGTTTGATGGTTGAGGGGATTACTGTAGTTTACAGTTCCTAATATGCTGAATTAATATGTGATTTAGATTAATGGAATAGGAACCTGAGAAATAAATTTTCAAAATGGCTCATCTAAATTCATTGCTGCCGAAACACGACTTGGTAAGCCTTGGAGCGAGTCTCCCCCTACCAAATATTAACACCTCGCCATCGCATTTTAATAATTTCAATAAAATATTCCTCCCTGAGTGCGAGCGTCGGAATTAATATGCGTATCCACCAGTCTCCACTCCTTCCCGCAGGGTTTCTTTCTTAAAGAGGGTATGTAGCCAGCGAAATATCAAATGCGAGGTGCTCTACTCATCATTATAGCCTCGTTGCTGAATTGATTAGAATACGCGTCGGCAGTACGGCATAACTTTCCTGCGAGGAATCTGGTCCTCAGCATATTTGACTGCTAACCTGTGGTTTCGAATTTCACTTTAGAATGGAATATATATTTATTAATTTCCTTGAGACCTTAATACGTACCCCGTGGAACACTGAGGATAACTGGTGGTGTAAACATGAACACCTACAGGGTTCGTCCGGAAAATAAGTGTACTGAGCTCAGGAAAAAAAATTTATTACATTTTTACATAACCTAAGCTAATATTCCTCAAAATAGGACCCTTGTGAGTCGATACACTTGTTCCAGCGGCGTTCCCATTCCTGGAACGCTCCCGCGAAGGCATCATCGGGAACCTCTCGAAGACACGTCGTCACGGCCTCTTTGACGGCGTCCAAAGTCCCGTATCGCGTTCCTTTCAAACTCCTCTTTATCTTCGGGAACAGAAAGAAGTCCGGTGGTGCCAAGTCCGGGCTGTAGGGCGGGTGCGGCAGCGTTGCCACGCCGTGCTTGGCCAAGAAGTCCGACACGACAAGCGCGGTGTGAGACGGCGCATTGCCGTGATGCAGCCGCCAGATGTTTTTGATCGCTGGCCGGACGCGGGCGACTCGTTTTCGAAGCCTGTCGAGCACTTGGACGTAAAATGCAGCATTGACAGTTTGTCGTTCAGGTACAAATTCGTAGTGGACGACTCCCCTTTTGTCAAAAAAGACTTATTTGTCAAGACACTTATTTTCCGGACGAACCCTGTATATTTATTAATTTCCTTGAGACTTTAATACGTACCCCGTGGAACACTGAGGATAACTTTTGGTGTAAACATGAACACCTAGCTTGACTGCATGAGACAATAACAACTTTAATTTCCTACAAATATTGATTTCAAGTTGATCGGAATGAACATTTATCTACACAAACGTGTAGTTTTCAGTCGCACAATAGAGACGTATATTTTTTGTGTAATCAGTTTGTAAACAAAGCAATGGAAAAATCCATGATGCAATAAAATATGCCCACAAAAGCTCATTTCCAGAAGATTTATCATTATCACAATTTTACTGATTTGGTAAACCGAGACATATTTTTGCATATGATATTTTAGAGTTAGCGTGAGAGTAGAGCGTGTCACTACGTGGAGACTCTTCATCATTGGAACACTAACACACTAGGACCTACTGAACTAGAAAAATCATGTAACAAATATTAAATATAGCAAACTTAAAGTGCAGGTTTTCCGACACCTTATGAAAATTAATTGTTGGTATTGTTGTTTGAAATTATCGTACCGATCGATGAATTGAAAAATATAGAAATTTTATAACAGATGAAAACTGAATATGATAATCTAGGATTAGATAGCTTATAACAAGGCAGTTTAAATATTGAAATCTGGTAATTTAGTCGCAGTGTGAAACTTAATGTTGTTACATAACTAAAGGATCTTATCATTGGAATTCTAGGTGAAAAGTTGTGATTTATTATGGATATTATTAATATTTTCATCGCGTAGGAGAGAAAATATGAGACAATTTCAATGTGCCTGATGCGAAGTAAACATTAAAGGATAGAGTAGTGAAGGAAGAAATTAGTGCAAGGGAATCAGTTTCCTGCAATGACTTCCAATGTGACTATTGAATATGCGTACCTAGTATGGGATCAGTATAAAAATATACAGACCTGTTCATTGGGAACAACAGCACCTTTGCAGTCCTAATATCAGAGCTCTTATGAAAAACAGGCCGTTTCTCTAGTTTCGACGGTCTTGCATTGTATTGGTCTACTTGACTCAGGGGAAAATATATGCAGGGCAAGTCATCACCGATGTAAACGAAGAGTGTTCGTGTCTCGGCCTTGGTTGTAATTGGCTTCAAATGCTAACGGTGACCTTTTCGGCGTTACAAAACGACCTCAATGGCCGTTAATGCGAAGAGTTAAATTTTTTGTAGCGCTGGCCTAAATCTGGGTTATATTCTGCACGCGGTTGCTCGCAGGTAATCACAGAGCTATTATTCAATTCCCGTTTTCTCTTGCATGGGTTAATCAGCACTCACTCTGCTCAGTATATTTTTTTCTTTCCGATGTCATAAGTTCGCTGTTTCTCATAACGATACGCAGATTTGTTCACTGCTTGTCCTTCCCCTCCATCTAATTACGCTTTTAACGCGAGAGCATTTAATTTTCATTCTGTTATCATTATACACCTCCTTTTCCTTGCTCTACCTGTTCCCATTTCATTCTGACGTCCTATAATTGCAATAATCTCTCCCATCTATGTTACCCCTCTTAAATTTCTGCAATTGATCAAATCCATTGTTAAATCCGTACCTATTCACATTCCCTTAAGGTTCAACCTCATATAATAGCTCGAATAAAATTCGAGTCCTGTCCACGTAAAGAAGGAGCATATCTAAGGCAGGTTTGGATGGATATGTAGCCCAAGTAATGAATATAATGTCCAGCTAACTCTAGGGAAGGTCACAACTGAGTAAGTAGTGGGATTTTAATAATTTAACATGTCGGTCGCCAGCGGGGGGAGAAGCAAGTAGGAAATAGTACAGAGGATGGTGACTAGCAAAGATAGCCTTACATCACATGAAACAAGAGCTAACAGCAAGTAATAGTAATGTAGAAGTATGGAAACGACTGTTACAGGTTTATGTATGGGGTTCGTATGTATTCGTGGAATATGTTTCACAGATTTGAACGACAGGAGAAGCAAAGTACAAAAGATTGGACCGGATAGAATTGTAGTGCTGTTGAAGAATGAAATGGAAATGAAAAGAACTGAGTGATTAATAATGAGGGATTACTTTAAAGAATGGGTCAAGGCATGCAAGAGACTTAGAAGAAAAATGAAAGAAACTAATCGGAAATATCTTTTATCGTGGTGGTTTAATAATTCCCGCAATTGAAATACTCATAAAGGGAAAATAATTAAAGAGGAAGACCAAGGATAAATTAAATTGATAATCAGGGAAAGGAATGTGTCAACTGAAGATTATGCGTAAAAATGAAGATTTTGGCATGGAATATACAAGTATTTCCTAAAATGGTCGCTATGAGTGAATGTTGGGGTTACTGGGTGACCGATGATGAGTTAGGATAAGCTGTGATGATGGTAATGAATGTGAATTGTGTACGGGATGACATTTAATGATACGTGACATGAAAATGCATCCTTCTTTCCATACGATAATGCCGATACGGAACTGCTGGCCCTCAACATATTTACAGGAAGTCCAACATGTATATAACTTTGGAAGGTAACAGAGAGGATGAAATTGGAAATAAATTCGCCCAAAATCAAAGTAGTTGTGCCTAATAAGGAGAATGTGAAAATTGATCGCGTAGTAAGTGTAAATGGGGAATTCGTTAAAAATATTGTATACATTTTTATAATTTGATAGAATGTACGAGAAATATTTTAGAATTGTCGAAGAAATAAAAAAACTGCTTGTAACGGACGTAAAATGTATTGCTATTATGTTTAACTTATTAAAATAATATATGTTTATCTTAGCGAACAAAATTTTCAGTGTATAAAATTGTACTTCTGTACATGTCATTATTTGAAAGCGAAACTTGCGTATGCCAGGCTACTATGTACTAGTATGCCGACTAAACGTGGGGAGTTTGTAGTATAGTGTAGTGGGGAGGTTTGAAGTATTTGAAGTTTGAAGTAATGAATTTCATAGAAGTATTTCATTTTGTGGACCATGAAACAATGCATTTTCTTTACCTTAGTAATGGATGAATATGAAAGGAGTGAGTTATGTTTGTTTGGTTATATTAACATTATGGATTAATGCTGATACGAGAGTACTGATACATGAGAGTAGAGTGAATGGCTTGAGAGGGAGGTGTAGATCGAGAATATTGTGGCTGAATGGGGTGGAAGAGAGACTGTTTAGTCTCAATAAGCATGTTTTAAGCAGTCTAAGAATGTGACAAAAGATAAAGGAGCATGCAATGGCTGGAAAGATTGGTGAAAGAGAGTAAGTTTCCTGGGAGAATTGAAATGAGGCCTTTTTGACTTTGCCCACACCTAAAAGGGGACGGCAAGGAGGGGAAGTAGATTCCTTTATGTTAGGATACGTGATTAACTGGCTTCATCGACAAAAAAGGTTATTTATTGATTAACGAGTGTTTGAAATACGATCGATTCATTAAATTAGTACAGTTTGTATACTTACTGATGGTCGCCGACATTCTCATTCATACATTTAATAAATTGCTTGGATTTTCAGCCAATACCTTGTGAAATTATGCCGATCAGATAACGAAATTTGGGACATTTATCGCTGTTCCTGAAATGTTTAAGCGATATTTTTCGTTTTAGCGAGTTCTTCATGCAACTTTTGATTCCATACTTATAGTTAAATTTCGCCTTGATTGCGAATACTCTATTGTGACCCCATGAAAGGAGTAAATGGAGATATTTTTGCCCACTTTCCTCCATTGTAGTGGCCTTTGCTTTGTATTAAATTTGGCTGAGACATTCTCCTCACTGTCTCTACTGACCTTCATGCCTTCCTGGTGTTCATATCTCCTTTATCTTGTATCTCTCGTGCGACGCGTTAGACACTCGAAGGGATGAGGTATTAGGAATTTATGTAAATAATATGAAATTTTCTTTAATAAAGTTAATTTATTCCCTTTGGGAATTTTCGTATAAAAAATCGAAGTATAAACTTTTCCCAAAGATCGTACTTTTTTGACTAATGAAAATTTTAGTTTAGATTATATCTACTTTATTTTCTAGTCAATCGACTTTTGTGGTGTATATCTAATACAGTAATAAGGAAGGACTGGTTTTGATCATATCTGAAAAAAAATATTGAATATTGCAAAATAAGCTAAAAGCAAATGTCAAACTTGTAATCTCAGGACAATTAATTATTTTTGTCCAAAGTCAACATCGGGAATCTCAAGAGACTGTTGAGCAGGAAAAGGATCCCTGACTGCCAGGGATCTTCACGCGACGGGAGATATAATTTACGTCTCAACCAGTTCATATGCTGTATTTTAAATTATAGTTAATATAATTTAAGTAACGGTAGATAGAAATAGAATTGATAATTTTTCATACGATGTTTAATCCACAACCGAATCACTCCAATTTCATGGAAACATTCTCAAAAGTTAAGTAAAACTTGAAAAAATATTTGCCAGAGGAAGATGTGATATAATTAAAATCCCCCAAAATATATTAAAGCAATTCATTTGTTAGTTATATTACGGGAAATGTAATTTAAATGCCACAAAAGCAATTAACTAATATGAACTAATACGAATACATCAACATTTTTATCCAGTAATATGTTCTTTATTTTTATTTTTACTAAATCTCCGTAGTAAATTTATTAAATGTTATAAGTTGCTAAAATGATCTCTTAATGAGTCTTGACGAATCATCCTTAAGGTGGCTTCAATTGATCTATGTGATGTAGCTGTTTATCGGGTAAGAGCACGTGATGCGGATGTCATTTGAGGTATGATTCGATTCGACTGCGAAGGTCGGCAGATCGCGCATATCTTGTGGTCACGTCATTCTTTTGCCCCGTCACACACACACACGCACAGCTTGTCTTAGTTCTTCGCCTCCAACGAACGCACTTGGCCGCCCTATTCGTGAGCAGTCCACAAAACCGCCTCCGAGACTGCCCGGCGACTTTTACGATCACGAGCCTCCGCTATATACATATATATGTATGCGTGTTTGTGTGTTGGTGGAGAAACAAGCCGTGAGATTACGTGGACATCGAACTCGCATGGGAGTTTTTATTTCTCGACGAAAGGCCAGAGTTTCTGTTGGGAGTGGAGGGGAGGGAAAGGGTGAATAAAAAAAGAGAAGGCAAAGAAGTAGAAGGGCAGGGGCGAAGACAAACGCGCGACAGTTGTTAAAAAAATTGAGTAAAAGGACACGCGGGTTTTTCACCGAGCTGTCCTTCCCATCCGCTGGATTCGCCCTCTCCTCCCTTCCCTCCTCCCCCTACTCTCGTGCTGACTCCCTGCTACAGCTAACAAGCCATCTCCGCTGCTTCCCCACGGCCATCTCTCCGATTCTCCCATCTCGTCCTTTCCCTTTCTCCCCACACCCCACACTTCCTCCTGAGTCTCTCTCTCTCTCCATCTGCACTCCTTTCGCCTCGCCTTTAGGGAGACCCTTCGACCTTCTAAGCCAGTTGCACAGTTTCTGCAGAAGGTGCTGCCGCGACCGTATTGGGAGTCAAGGACAAATGCGTGAATGCGCAAACCTGTCGATCGGATGAAGTGATTCATCGGCGAGTAATTGAGAAAAAAGTACGCAAATGATATTACAGACAATGAAAGGCATTGAACTTCTCTCAATGACATTATCAAATGAGCTATTCATGTTCTAATTTGGATGATTAATTCGTATGGTATATTAGGCACTAGTACATTTACCTGAAAAATACTTTGTTTGAATGAAAGGTGTTTTTTTTTCGTCAGTATTTTTAAATGTTGTATTCAGTTGACACCATCTCGTCTAGCAATTTAGTAATCGCGCGAGTGTTAGCAGATAGGCTATTTTGTGGAAATCACGGACCATGACTGATGAAAGATTTTCACAAATATGTGAATAATTTGTTATCCAAAAGTAATGATTACTCCGTATACCAAAATTCATTTGAGTTTAAACGAAGCATATGCTTTTGAACTTGATCGTAAAATTAAAAACATTCATACTCCAATTATAGTTTATTTGAATGTGTGTTCAACAAAGTTACATAAGCCGCTGTAAATTTTAAACACATTCTACGGCAAGCCGAACGATGTTTAGGAAAATTGCGTAAACAAAGATGAGGGAAGAAAAAATTTCCATTTTGGGTTACACCATGCAATGCACATTGCATCTATATACAACATCACCAGCTGAAGAAGGTGGGAGAACATTGTTGGTAGTATGTTCAGTTGTTTGCATTGTTCAGTCGAGACATAGTTTTTAGGGATCGTTCCATGTTTTGATTACGTACCGGAAGACTCCACAAGGTAACCTATTTTCATTATGATCTTAAAACTCAAGCCCACTGTCTTCTTTTAAGCATCGATTGTTTATTGTCTAAATTTGCCAAATAGTTTTATTATATTCTTTAAATATTAATTTCGCAATTCATAATTATCTTTTGTATATTCTCATATATTCTTGTATATTAATCTAATTTTGCATACCTCTCAATAAAAAATTCTCGCGGATAATATCTGATAATAGATTATAATGAATGCCTTTGAAATATTTACTATTTATCACTTTTTACTCAGCTGGTTTTGGTGAGATGTGTAACTAATGGAATCGCCCCAAAATTGTTCTGAAATACGTTATACCACAGTGACGTTGATGATAGTGCAAATAAATTATATTCTGTCCCAAAATAACTGCGAAGCGTAGAGGACCACTTTCTTGAAATAATAGAGACAAATTACTCACGGCATATACGAACATTTGGCCACTCAAACTAATAAGGGGCGGGTCCGAAGGGGAGGCGGTGTCAGCCCTACTTATCTCTTGTTTGGTGGGCATTCTGGGAAAAGGAGGACGTTCGTCGAGTACGTCACGCTTCATTGGACCTTTCCAGACTACCCCTCCCTCCGTAACGGACGGCGGGTTACGGGCCTCCCCACCCCTACCCCACCCACCCAAATGAAACATTCTTATTCTTCAGGGGCAGTGTTTGATTAAGCCCTTGGCAGTCAAAACCGGGGCTCCTGCTCTAAAATTATCTTCTAATAGGATTATATTTTGCAATCCAACAAATGAAACAATAATAGTTATTATCATTGGTATTCTACCTTTAAGGTAGGTTTTGGATGAAAAAAGGCTATACGACGAGAAACATTTCATTTCCTTACCTCTCCCAACAAAACACAGTCAGACATCCGACAGCAATATAGACCCTTCTTCATTTCTGCATACTTCCTCCTTTCAATCCCTCCTGTATGCCTATCCTTTTCTCACCCCTTCCTTACGAGACTAACTTTTTCCCCTCTATCAGTCTCCAACATCTCACCGCCAAACAAAATACTATGCATCCAACTTTCCTGGATTCCTTCATTGGATATCTGCCAACACTTCCTCTCCTCCTCCACCGGGCTTAGATCTTCGGCGTTGTTTTCATTTCTTTGCATTTGAAATCTTCCGGCCAAATTCCTCCATCATAAATTCTACGAATTAGCACATAAAAACTCTTCCTCCCACGCTTTTCCAATTCCAAAAGTAGTTCCACGGGAATTACCCTGACGACTGTAGTTGATTTCAATTCCCTCAATACCTTTTCTATCTCGCCATCAAGTATGTCTGGGCCTATGCTGTCCTTATCTATGCCATTTTTTACATCTATGTTTGCTGGTCTTATGTATTTACAATATAGTTCCCCTAGGTATTCTTTCCATCTCCCATGAATCATTTCTCTTTAAATTTATAAGTTTCCTCACTTATTTTTTTAATTACCTGTACGGATTTCCCCTTCTTATTTCCTAACAGCGCTTTCACCTTCTTGTAAATTGCACCAGTTTCACCTTTCCTTCGTAAACTTTCCATATACTCGTACTGCATCTTCCACGACGCTTCTTTCGCCCCATTATCTTTTCCTCCATTGTTTATTATGTATCTCATTGTATTCTCTACTAAACAACTCTGTGACTACAATCTTCTGCATCCTTTCTTACCTAAATTCCTAATCATCTCACCCGCAATTCATGGTTTCCTTGCCTCTTTCTTATTTACTATTCATATAGTCTCGTTAGAAGTTTTTGATATCCCTTTTATGTAGAATTCCCATTTTCTTCCATCTTCTGGTCTCACTTCCCTTCCTCATAATTTCCTCTACAACTTGCTGATACTCAGAGAGTAAAAATCATTCGCCTTGACCGGGATTCGAACCTGGATCCCTCGATATCCGGCCGAGTGCTTTAGCCAGTTAAGCTACCGAGACGTCCTCTTACACTCTGAAATTTTGGGGGCTTTAAAGGAACAAAATGTTGTGACGAAATACCTGACCTCTAATTCCCCCTGATCGATTACGAATGCCTGTGACATTGTATGTACGGTATTTCGTCACAACATCTTGTTCCTTTAAAGCCCCCAAAATTTTAAAAAGCGTAAGAGGGCGTCTCGGTAGCCTAACTGGCTAAAGCACTCGGCCGGAAATCGAGGGATCCGGGTTCGAATCCCGGTCAAGGCGAATTATTTTTACTCTCTGAAATTGTTGCATTGTAATGCACACGTAGCGGATGACTCCGTTAAAGTTACTTTTGCGGCATCTCCCGCAGTTTCTTTGAAATTTTCTGATACTCCTTTCTTATCGTCCCGGGTAATGCTTATGTAATCCATTTCTTCATCCGTTTTCCTTTTTATCCCCTTGAATCTGACGTTACACTTAATTAGTGATCAATCATGATCTGAAAAAGCACTCACTCCTGGTTAACTGTGCGAATTAATCATGCTGATCATAAACCTATGCCTAGCCAATAATGGTATAAGTGATATCTATCTGAATCCCCAGGCATTTTCTCGGATTGTTTACGCCTTTTATGGTATCAAAACCTAGTGTTCGTTATGATTAAATTCTGTCTCTTGCAGAGCTCTTTTGCTTCCTCCCTGAGGTCATTCATTTTTCCTGTAATCCCTTACCTCACCACCATCTCTTCCTTCACAAACCTTCTCGTTCCAATCTTCCATCACTCTGAAACGTTTCCTTCAAGGAGCATCCGCATTATTTCATCTGATTGATTGTACACCCTATCGAATTCTTTCTCTCTATGATTGCTTGTCGACAGGTGGACCTGAATAATGACCAGGTTTCTTGGTTCAGCTTTTACTTCTACTAATAATATTCTATGCTTCCTGGTACATGTTTACTACGCTTCTTCCCACATCTTTGTTCAATATTATTGTCATCCTTTGCTGGCTCTCTTTCTCTCCATTGAATGTTACTCTATATTTATCACTTCAGTATTCCGGTATATACCTCCATCTCAATTCGAACAGTACTAAACTATCTCTATTTTCACTGTTAATCTGTTGATAAATTCAAACTTATTTGCTTTCAACATCGTCCTAACATTCCAAGTTCCTATTCTAACTGGTTCAGTTCTCTTCTGTTTCGTTTGTGGTTGTGCTGTTAATTTTTCTTTTTAAGGGTTAAATGACCTTACGACCGGGGAGAACACCCATCTCAGCAGACCGAGTCCCGCAGTTGCTAGGACTTTCTCTATTAACTTTATCCGTCATCGTCATATAATTGAGCTGGTTTTCTATTGCCTTCTTCATTCGTATTTTAAGTGGCACCATCACTCAGATAGCCGCTCTACTGGGGTTAGACGCATTTGCAGCCGCCTCACTGAGGAAAAGGCGCTGCGAGAACTACCTTTCGTTTGGTTCCTACCCTTTGACCTACGTGTGTTATCGGTGATTCTACCAGGAGCAATTATTATAGCGCCTGCAAGCACAACTCTGATGACCATCAGAATGCACATGCCCTTCTGTCTCGGCTATCCATCGTGAAGGAAATTAAATACACTAATTTTATCAAATCCAACAGATATTTTTTAACATTCCCTTTCTTTAAAGATTTTTAGCATGCAAAATTAATGATAAAATTGTGATAATTTTACCAGCAACCTTAAACCCTCATATTCCTAAAATTATTATTAGTAGTAAAATCTTACAGGGCATCTTGAAAGTCTCTCTACCTTTTGTAAGACATCGTATTCAGTGAAATTAATAGTAATCTAGCTCAGTTGATTACGTGTAGTATCAGATCGAAGCCATTTCTTTTAATAGTTTTAGCATCGAAAAGGTTCGTTCACCAGGAATTTTCAAGATCGTGAGGCATCTAGTAATTCTGTTTCACTTTGGCTCGTGTCGCGGGGCCCTATATAAGGAGTGAGGCCAAAAGAACGGTACATATTCAGTATAATTGGTGAGCCGGCACTATGCCTCACTTGAGATACCGACTCTGAACTCAGGGGATGATATTTGGGAATCATGTCGGTGAACTGTGGTCCGAAACCAATTCCTCAACGTTGCAAGCCAATTTATTATTCCTCTGGAAAATGTCAAAATACCAGATATTCTGACGATTGGAGATCTTGGCATGGAGATCGGATATATTAGAGATGGTATGTAGCCTTTTTCACCACAATTTTACTTCATCAGCTTTCCATACGCTCCATCAGCATTCATGTCCAGGAGGAATGTTATTCCTTTCATTCTTCTTCCCCAATCACAGAACATTCTTCTCTTTTCTTCGATTCTCAACATTCCACTATCTCTTTAATCCGCATATTCCGCACTTCTTGGATTTCATTTCACTTGAAATTTTCCTAACTTGTCCCATAATGTTTAGAACACTGTCGTTAGTCAACATCTCCATCCAATTTGCTTTCCTCTTTCCTTAACATACTTCCAACACAAAAAACTAAAATGTATGCTTATTCTCATGCATCAAATACCAAGTTTCAGAAATGATCCATTCAAATGTGTCATTGTTCATATTTGAGTATTTAAAAATCTTTCCCCGGAAGTCTTTAAGACCAGTTGTCCCCAGTTACCTTCTAGTTGCACATTCATACGTATCGCAGAGGTAATATATTACTTTTTGAACCATATCATCTACGATAACTCTTTGTCACTGGTTCAACGTCCATTGAATGCTCTGAATGTGCAACATTGAAGGACTTTAAAATTTATTTGATGCCTCTATAAACGGAAGCATGTTTTTCATTCTGTCATACTACGAATTAACATAGCATTAAATCCTTTGATATTTGGTATTAAATATGATTAAGAGCACCTGGGAAAGCATATGTATAGCATTGAGTGTCTTTACATATGTAAATGGGAGACTCGGATAACGTAAATATTACGTTTTAGCGCAATGGTTAGAAGCAGAAATCTTTCCATTGTTCCTGTTCCACGCTCCGCATTACTCCGCTCACTCTTTCGCACCCTTCTTGATTTCACGAATTTCCCATAGTTCCTATCCTAAATTTTCCAAATAACCTCCTTGTTACAATGTTAATTTTTCCTTCACTTTTGCTCCTCGTGGCTTACACTTTTGCTCCTCCTCAATTGTGTGTTTTCCGGTACGTCCAGTTCATTTGATTTTCTTTTCACTCTGGTTCTCTAGCATGATATCACGTTACTATTTCTCCACTACTTTCATTGTATCGTATTTATCTTGGTTTATGTTCTTACCTCCAGTACTGGGTTTAGACTTCACATTTTCCCCTTTCCATTAACACCGGCAATTGAAAATTTAATGTCCGCTTTTGCGAGTGCGAATGGTATCTATGTCAAGAGGAAGGCGATATGAGCCCAATAATTCCGTTCATCTCCATTACCTGTCTTCATGCCACACTTGTGGTCCCAAATCCTTATTCAAACTTTAAGCGATCAATTCTGCGGTATTTCTGTTAGTTCATTTGATGAGAATTTGAAACATTAAAAGTATTAATATAATTAAGTTATTACCAAGACTATATTCTGCTTTTAGCCGAGCAAAATCCTATATTATTGATGAAAAATTTAATGGACAGAATAAATGAGGGTGCGGCGTAATTGCGAGTCTATAATTGTGAAAAAATTACTTTTTTTTTAAGGAAAGAAACCTCGAACGAGCCAATAGTTGGGATGGGACACAATTCTATGAGTAGAGTGAAAAAATGAGAATGCTTGAAGAGTATCGTCCCTCAGTGACAATTATTATAAAATACCCAATGAATATTTTGAATTTTGAGCAATGCGAAATTGATTCTTCCTAATGGATTTCAATTTGCAGTCCGTCTGTCCAAGTGCTCCGACTACGCATGAGTGTATACGTAAATTGGTCATAACATGTTTGTTAAAAGGAATGATGTAGTGGTATAATACTTACAGATATTACCTACCTGTATAGTAATTTGTGTTCTAATAACCGTTTCAATTCTTGTAAAAAAACATACCTATTTAATTTTCTGTTTGATAGTGTTCACTTTAATAATAAAACGCCGAAGAAAACGTTTATTGAACCTTCGCTGTTCGTCGCAAACATATTTAATGGGATTAACTTACCAACCCGAGCATAGTTGAAACTATCCCCATCTATTCAGACCAATTTTCAACGTTTGGATTCAAAGGCCTAAGTGCACGTCAACGCTTAATTCAAAACACTTAATGCTGCCGCTTCGGTCACTTACGTGCTTTTTACGTGAAGGACGTGGGTAAGGAATTTCTTGGCTCGCCTAATATTTTTACTCCGGGAATGAAGATAGTTTAGGCGTATCTGGTTACATTTTGATCCTTATATATTCTACGAACCATCTGATGATCTTTTACTCCTACATTTCTTACACCTTGTGAGGTCCATGTAGAGGAGGATATGCTTTTGGCATGGGTTAACTATGGTACGGTTTTTTATTCGTTGCTAAAATACAATATCACCTTTCTAGTGAAGTTTTCGATCAAGCGTGACGAAGCCGTCGCTCAAACTCGAATTTTACGGAAACATTTTTGTATTTTTTACGGTATTAGATGCTGCCATTCTTTGCATCTGCCCGAAATGTTGCCGAAATCACGAGAAGGGGTCTCGTCATCATTTTGGGAGTGTCTTTCCTCATAAATAACTAAAATAATGCTGCTTCGGTGCAAGTATACGTTGCTAACATCTGCTATAAACAGTTGTTGAGACCTCTCACGCATCTCTGAGCTACTTGCGTCCGGTGTTACATCTTAGGTTCTAAATCTAGATCTACGTGGTATTATGCAAGTCTCCGTTTGTGTATGGCAGAAGGTGATTTGACTCCAGGCTTGCAACATCAAATATTAAGTTTTCACTAATTTTTAGTAGAATATATTGTTAAAATAGTCAAAATAATATGGATCATGATAACTGCAGGTGCGTTCAACACGGTATCTAAGTGGGATATACTTTTCCACGCATAGGAGAGTAACTGATAGTTAGAAGAAAAACAATAAGTAAAGCTAGATTAGTTAATGATAACATATCAGGTCGTTTAGAATGGAAAAAAGTGATACTTCTTTCTCCCAATACGGTCGCTCACAGTTAATCTGATCCCTTATCCTTTGTGGGAGAAATGACATCTTAAATCCGTCGGTTCTACGCTTAATCCTTCTCATGTTACTGTCATAATCTCTCATAGCGTTATGCGATGGCGATAATAATGTATTTTCAACATCATCAGCTAAAGAGGTTACATTACTAACAAGGATATCTCATGGTCACACTAGGTAGATTCTACGGTCACAGAAGACGATATCACTAAATATAGTGACAGAACAACCCTGTGGCATCCTTCCATTAAATTCAATTCATGATTTCGTGAAATCGGAAATACCGATGGCGCATGAGGCATGCCAATTGACCGGAAATCGAAAAATGCGTTTTTATTATTATACCCAGGTCCCTTTGCCCTTCGCTGGCAATTTTTCTCCGTGGTCCACAGCCATTTTCACAGTTATTGTGATTGATACAGTTTTTCCAAATCTAAAACCTGCATCACAGAGTTAATGATCACGTTCGGGAGGAAAGATAACGGCAATGATGATTCCAATCGTGTTTTGTGAACGTGAAGAAATTCAGTGATGACGGCAATGATACACAGTCCAATCGGTGCGGGTACTCACACCCCTTTCCCCGTCCTTCCGTCACGTACATCAAATTAGCCTTTCAACGGAGATCGATTCCACATTTCCTGGCAAGTGGTGAGGGGGGGGGAATGGACTGTTCTTACGCGAATAATTCTTAAACTTGCGAATCTGGAGAAAACATATTTTGGTATAAAAAATTATCCGCAATGGCCCATCTTCACTTTCATTTTCAGCAACGGGAATGCTGATCGGTGATTAAAATCATGCGAGCTTTTCTTTTGGCGAAAGCGACTTTAATGTCTGTCGTGATTTGACCAATCATATGGAAGGGCAGAGGGAAGGAAAAATTAAGCCGTGGGCCATCAAATGAAGACTGAAGTCTTCAGAATTAAGTGCTCACTGGGTATTTTCAGTCTTTGATGATAATGCGGTACCTACACTATCGATTTATGCGCTAATTTTTACATTGACACAAGGAAATGTCTCATCTCTGACGCAGCACTTAGGTGGTCTATATTATGTTTTGATCAGGAGACCGCAGTCTTCCAGATTAATGTCAGAGAAGATTGCTCTTCCATAAACACTGATGTGTTCTGGAGAAACTTTTCCTCCGTTCCATCGGCGTCATTTTTGTAGTTTTTTTCTCCTTCCGGCTTTTTCGTCAATGTTAATTTTTTCCCGAAAACTTTCCGAAAACCTTCCATCAAAATATAACCCTCCACCACGCCTTCACCTATTTTTTCCTACAAATTATTTTCATGTCGTAACTATTAACTACATCCACCTACGCACCCATTCTCTCTTCCCCGCTCCCCACCACAAACGCAGCAGCCTCCGCTCCTCCCACTCCTCCTCCATCTTCCTCTCGCAACAATCCACCCACTCAACCTCCCCCTCTCCTCCACCCTCCCTCTCACCCGTACTCCCTTCTCCCATCCCCTCTCCCCATCTTCTCCAACTCCCGCAGCCCATGCCATAACCCGTATCGGATTTCAGCCGGGGGTATTCCAAGCGAGGAGAGGACACATCACGGAACTGAAAACTGAAACCCGATCCGACCAATCCGAAAGGGCCTCGGGACGCGTGAGTGTGTCTGCTTTTCCCTCTCTCGCACTCTCCCTGCCTCCCTCTCTCCTAGCCGCGAGGGAGGAACGGCAGGGAATGTCGGGAAGTAGGAGGGAGAGAGAGAGAAAGGGAGGGAGAAAGATTTTTTCTCTCTCTCTCTCTCATACTCTCCCGGTAAAAAAGAAACCGTATTCTGTGGAGGTCCCCCGGGAAACGCACGTGCAAACAAAAGCGGAAAGAACAGCACAGCGGTTGGGGTTGGGGCGGAGGACTAATAAGAGTTGTTGGTGTTGGCGGAATGGGAAAGAATGAAGATGATATGCTTAAAAAGTTCTGAGGCGTCACTTTGTGGAGCATACTTATTTCATAATAAAATTTTTTTGTAGTTCACTAGAATATGTATTTATCGACCCAGGTTTAGAGGTACATATTATTATTATTATTAAAACTCACATGTGCAGATAGACAATGTCAGGTGGCACACAAGTCCCAAGTATTACAGTCAAACTTGCCTTGGAAAAATAACATGGCATCATGACATGAATCAGTATCAAAAAAGATAGTAAATGAAATCAGTCAGTAAAAAAATACACTTAAATAAAACTTTAAATCACAAAACGTTAACAGAACAAAAAAAAATCCCCTTCTCATAAACATCTGTTTCCCAGTCAACAAGAAAAAGAATCATAAATTAAGCTGTTACATACAATTTTACACAACACATCAATAAAATTATTACAGAAATTGAAATCTTTCCTTAAAAGTATTTACACTGTTAGGAAAGGGCTCGAATAGTTTTGCAGGTAAACTGTTCCAATCAACAATCATTTTATTAAGAAAAGAAGTCTTTTTAATTCGTTCTTTGTGCCCGGCATTTTGCTTTGAATTTGTGATTATTTCTCCCTGTAAAATATGGATTTCCCGCCTCTTTCCTCGGTTTTGCACAAGTTTTCTCTCCCTTCAGAATGCGGAACATTCCACAAAGTCGACTTATTTTTCTTCTACTCTGTCGCAACACTATTGATATTTGTCGCACTAGCGACACAAGGCAATTGAAATCAAACTTAAAAAAGTGCTATGTGATGAATTTTTGAAAAAAAGAGCAGTTCCCTCCCGAGGGCCTTCTGCATTAGGAACACTGAAAGAGGAAGTGTAGACTCGATTAAGTACTTAGGTATTACCTTTACTCACGACCCCTCTTGGATGAGACTTATACAGAGAATATGTGGAGAAGCTAAAAAAAAATTAGGTAAATGTGATGAATAGATTAAAGAGGAATATTAATTTTCACTTGTCATGCCTCATTTACAATATGCTGTTAGTATGTATATGGGATCCTTACGAATTTGGATTAATTGCCGAATTGGATCGTGTGCAGCGTAGAGGAGCTAGATTTGTGAAACTTTGTAATGATAAGCTTAGTGACGTATCAAAATTATTAGAGGATCTTGGTTGGTAATCACTCCCGGAGCGAGGGTTAAATTACAAATTAAATCTCTTGCATAAATTGGAAGAATGTGTCTTTAGCAATGATGTTGAAAATCTGTTATTACCCTCATCGTACTGCGGTAGGAGAGATCATGTCAATTAAATATAGAGAGATTAATTGTAGAACAGATAGATTTAAGAAGTCATTTTTCTCACAAAATATACGGGATAACAATAACATTGTCCGACCACGCTTGGAAGAAAAGTATTTCGGGTCAAAATTAGTCTTATGTGTAATCACACCCTAGTTTTGGCTTGCAGGGTACTAAAACACTAAGACTAAAGAATAATAACACTTACACTGTCCTTGACAATACCAGTTCATTCGAAGTATCAAAACCTGGTCAAGTACGTTTTTTATTGGTATGTACACATTCCTTTTCATTACAAAATAACGGTTCGTCATATCAATTCATACAAGATATATTATACGGATATATACTTGTATATACATCAACCGAGTGCACCTTTATGCGAATATGAGACGTGGATAATAGGGACAGCAGATGGAAGAAGATTGGAGCCGATGGAATTGTGGTAAACAGAAGAGTTCTGAATGCAAAACAGATAGACAAGAGTTACAAATAAGGGAGTACTCCGAAGAATTGGTTAAGATGGGAGAATAGGGTATGGACTTACAAGAAGAGGGAGGTTGATTGTGCCCACCTTAAGGCGAAACAGCATTTTGAAGACCACAATTAAAGGAAGCATAAGGGGAAAAATTATATTGGACGGCCAAGGATAAATCACAAGAAGCACGTGATGGAAAATGTCGGAGTCAGAAACTATTAGAATAATGACGACATTGACAGGGGATATGATAGTTTGGAGAGAGCTGCTAAAAACCAACTCTTAATTGAAATAATGCATGATAGTGAATATCAATATTTCCATCAGCCTTTTCATAATTGGTATGAGGTAGAGGCTGTTAATTGATTATTGGGAACTAGAGACGGCGCATTTTTCTTTGCAGTATCACTAGATCGGTGCTTGTTACATCAATTGTGTACTTAGTTGGCCAGATTCGTATGGTCTTTTCTTCATTGTGGGTATTTTCCCAACCGTCCTTCCTAAAGCTGCAAAAATTATTTTGCTACTCGATCATTCATCTTTGGTCAAGTCCTGAATCACTGAATCAGTTATTTGTTTATCCAAGATCATCATCCTTACGTTCGTAGGAAATACGTAGGTTTCTACGAATGCATGGTAAGAGTTTGACAAGGTTTCAATTTTCGATTTGTTGAGATGTCTCTCTGATCGTAATACATATATGTTCCTCGAAAGAATACTGAAAAGGATATCGTCACTTTTATCGTTTGTTAAGCTATGAGAATAGGCGGTATGGCTCTCCATATTTATGGAAATAGAAAGTAATTATAAGTATGGTAGTGTCTAAGGGGATTTCTCCCAGTTTTTTATTTTTTCATTGATGAACGCCTTGGTGGTGGTACTCAGTGTGAGGGAAAGGTTTTTCAAGGTAGATTCAAGATAGACAACAGATACACCGATAATCTTTATTAGAGGCTCATTTGATGTCAAAGAAAAGATAGAGATGAAAAATAAATTTTTAATGCAAATTTATAACAATATGTTTAGGGACGTTTAGATATTTCATTAGTGCATATCCTATTTCCATTAAGGATGACACCACCTCAAAAAAGTTATCCTTTAAAAGTTTCCACCGTTGCCACTCTTCCACGAGGAAATCCTGCAGTCATTACACCCAAGTTTCGAACTTGAGAATTGAAAGCCTTCGTCGTGGAGAGGGCGTGATGTTTCAGTCAGGCAAGCCTCGTAATTAGGGAGAAATATCATATATTTTTATCTCCAAGGCAAAAGTTGGCGAACCGTTTCATTAAATCCTAGTTTACTCATAGCAAATGATTCGAAATAATTCTGTGGTTTGACGTCAGGTAGAACGTCAATAAATCCACTCTTCTTTTAGGATACTGGTTCTTAAAACTTTTTTGTTCGCGCCTCCCTGAGCGCATAATTTGCAAGTTAAGACTGCACGAGTGTCATAAATCGTATCCTCACCGGCATCCCACTGCGCCGCGCAATTCGGGATCCTCACTGCTTTTTACCACACCACACAGTGGAAAGAAATTCTCTCACTCAAGAGATGTTGGGGACACATTGTAATTTTTGATCGTGGTTTTACTCGAGAGACCACCAGATGGATGCTTTACTTAATTATCCGGTCGTCCTGCCTGGATCACATTAGGGATGTTCGCAGCTATTCCTGATCCAACGGAGAGTGTGTTAGTTGAGGAATTAGATACATTTCAGAGAGCATCCCCTTCCTTTAAAAAAATGTTACGAGAAGAAAAATAATACGTTGGAGAAAATGAGGTAAAAGACAGTCTCGCTATGTAAAGGGCAATTGAGACGGTGATCGTGAGGTGAGGATAATTGAGTTTACTTTTGACACCGAGGAAATCATTAAGACCCCACATTATAGGCATAGGCAGTGCCGAACACCCAGGTGATTAATCTTAGGGAAGGTTCTCAGTCATGCTTAACTTCCCGATCCAACGACTCGCAACCTCAGCAAAATTAAGGATGAAAAGCCAAAGTAATATTGAAGGAGAGAACTTGTTTGGTTTTTCGTTCTTTTTTACGCTAGGATGAAATAATTTGCACACAAAATATAACATTGGTTCCCTCAATTACTGATTTACCCAGTGGATTTAAGTACCCCGAAAAACGAGGATAAAGCGAGAGAGAAATAAAGAGGTTAGAATAATGACTCAGTCACCGGCAGGTTAGTCCTTGCAAAATGCCCTATTCTCACCTTGCAAAATGCCCTATTCTCACCATGCAAAATGCCCTATTCTCGCCTTGCAAAATACCCGATCGGAAAAAAATTTGAGGAATGTATCTCAAAGAAAATGCAAATTCGATAAACTTCATTGTTTTGTGTGCGTCTGATTTTTAACAAAACTTCGCGTATACCTGAATGTACGGAAAATACATTACTTTGTTTTCCCATAGACCCCTGGTGATTGCCTGCAGTGGATGTATTCACATACATACGAGATTTTAGTTGAGGTGACGCACAAGTAAATTGAAGCAAGGAAATCAATATTCATTTTCAAAAGATTCATAATAAAACAGCATTCGAAAAAGAATAAAAGGACACCTACCTTTGGGCACCAAAATAACAATAGCTAAAATATAATAAAAGCAAAACAGGTTTACCATTAAGTCTAATATAATAGCGTATTATATTTATAAAAACTCATTTAGAATGTTAAATGTACAACTGGTCATCCAGGACGTGCATAGTGTGACAATTTGTTGATTATAATCTTCACTCATAATGAACGAAGAATTTCAAGTAAGTTTCACTCATTGAGCAAATGTCGTATATTTAGTGCATTTTCTTGCTGTGTCCCATGCTTAAATACCTTAGATCTAGTTAGTAGACTGGTAAGCTCATTTTTCTGAGTGCATAATAATTTATAGTTGTAGTCATAATTCACAAACTAATTGGTCTGAAATTGTCTATGGTGGGAGAATATTGGTGATAAGCCACAGGGCTCATATCGTTTGAATAAATACGTATTTTAAAAAGAACACAATTCTCCAAATTCAAGGGGCATCGTTTTTTTAATTTGTGTAACTTGCAAGCCACTGCTTGGGTGTGTGGCTTGGGGTGGATACACACCAGACTAATTTTGACCCGAATATTACCCTACCGCGGTCGGACAATGTTATTTTGATCCCTTATCATACGTGGAACAAATGACATCTTAAATCTATGTCCTGCACTTAATATCTCTATATTTGATTGACATGATCTCTCCTACCGTAGTACGATGGGGGTAAAAATACATTTTCAACATCACTGCTAAAGAGACATCCTTCCAATTTATGCAAGAGATTTAATCTGTAATTTAACCATACCTCCGTGAGCGATTCCCAGCCTAGCTCCTCTAATATTTTGGATACGCTACTAAGTTTATCATAATAACGTTTTACATACCTAGCTCCTCTACGCTGCACGCGATCAAATACGACAATTAATCCAACTTCGTGAGGATCCCATATACTTGCAGCATATTCTAAATGAGGCCTATCCAATGACAGATAACATTTCTCTTTGACCTTTTCATCACATTTACCCAGTACTCTTCTGATAAATCCTAATTTTTTGTTAGCTTTTCTACATATTCCCCGCATGTATTTCCCCCAGGAGAGGTCGTTAGTGAGGGTAGTGTTTAATTGAATCCACACATTCCATTTCTGTGTCCTCGATGCAGTAGGCGTTCGGAAGGGAATTGCTCTTTTTCCAAAAATTTATCTCTACGCCCTTTTTTAAGTTTAATTCTAATTACCAAGTGTCGCACCAGTGTTGTACAGCATAAAGGTCATCTGATAAGACTGCTGCTGTGAACTCAGGATCACGCATATCATGGTAAAGCACTGCATTGTCGATAAATAAACGTATCCTTCTAGTGACTATGGAAATCAACGGATTTAGATGTACATGGAAGACTGCATAGTAAGAAAGCAACAGTCGTTTATTGGGTTCCCTCAGAGAGTTTTAATTTTCATCAGTGTTTAACTTTTCCTGAAGAAAGAGTGGCAATGGGTCAGGTTATCTTAGGGGCTGTACTTCAATTACAAAAGGTTTTTGCAGGGGATTGGAACTGAGTCCCATATCATTACCTTAACTTACTGAGTATTTGGGGAGGGAGGATCAGGAGGAATCCTACCTATAGTTAACCACAGCATTATTTCGGTCATTGTTTATGAACAGAAATAATACTGATCATTAAAGATTACATTATTCAAATACATTAATGAAACTGTCGCTTCAGAATTTATAGACCTATTGAAAGAGTTTCGAAATTCATTCGTAACTTCACTGTTAGTATGCGCTCTTTTACTACCACCGCCACAGTTATCAACCAATCAATCAATCAAAGGTATGTTTGATAGATAATAGTAGAGCTCTGTTAGTATTAAGGCCAACTGCGTGTGAAATTCACACATCAGATTAGGGGTGCCAATTCCTGTGTTGACTATGGTTTCCCCGGGAGATCTGTTCTCCCAGCAAGATTGAAATTTTATTAGCACATAACGTGTTCACCTTTTACTCGTCATATCAAGGAGCTTGGGTTTAGTCGAGAGTTCTAGGGGCGTCATTCCGAAGCGAACCCGTGTTCTCCGGTCGGAAACCCAGTACCCTACCCACTGGACTAACTCGCCCCCACTTTAAAACCACTTTCATTAAAAATATTTTTTTAAGGAAGTCTTATTTCTCAGTAAAAACATGTAATTAAGTGATCAGTGGGTAGATTTTTTTTGGATTATTTCGTCGAATTCATATTCCTATTTTTTCTTATTCTGTAGAAAAAGGTATCAGTTTGATATTTAGATAAATGCAGCCTTGATATTTAGCTAAGATGAAGAAGGAGAGGGTCTCTAAAAAGAGGGAGATAGGTTGCAAAAATAGACAATTGTGTTACATAATTTAAGGAATAATTTATCATTGTGAAATTAATCATAATGAAAATATCACTTCAGAATTCTTAGGGTGATGGACAAGTGAATATAGAATATGGAGAAAAGGTATCCAACTAAGAATCTTTAGGGTGCCATTATTTTTTTAAATTACGACTCTTCGAAAAGCAGTTCAGGATTGTGCTCTTAATATTTTACTCCAGTTTAATAAAAGCAGGTCTCTTGTTTCAGAACCAGACATGTGCCTTTTTGCATGAATGGAAGTGATGTTTTTATAAATATATTATAAATATTTTAATTTTCCACGTACCTTTTATATCCACTCCCGGCACGGATCCTCTATGAAGACGACAATGGTTACTTCATATTCCACGCACAGTTCCATGCATGAAACGCCTCGTTATGTATGGACATTCAAGAAGAGAAGGGAGCTTTAAAATAACGCTTCCAACGCTCGGCTCGTGAAAAGACGTTGACGGAGTCGGATGCGAGAGCATTTCCTTCCCCCTCTTCCCCATCTCACCACCCCCTCCCACATCGCCCTCCGGGGATTCTCAACCAATGTCGCGCGCTGTGGCCAAGGTTTCCCTATCGATGGGCAGATACGGAGGCATCTTGACATCTCAGCTTTCCTGTTCGCACGATATAGTGCTTCTGGAGCTCGTTTTATGGTCCGGCGTCGAGGTTAACAAACCAGAATGACAATCTGACATCG
This sequence comes from Hetaerina titia, assembly GCA_037158775.1. NCBI lineage: Eukaryota > Metazoa > Arthropoda > Insecta > Odonata > Calopterygidae > Hetaerina > Hetaerina titia. The sequence continues at coordinate 37,255,682 of CM073778.1, forward strand.
CCAGGACACCTACGTGAAACGTAAGACTACAATTAGGGACCCGGCGTCCGAAAATCCGGCTCTTGTCTCCAGAGGGTACGCTTTCTTAGTGTTACCGGTGCAATTACTAGCGCCCACCCAATAATATATTGCTATGGGGAAAATCGAACCTTTTACATCGTATACCTTTCGTTCGTGATTCTCCTGAAAAGTATTTCAGTGTTTTCAATTCAATATTTCACAAAATGCTTATCAAAGAACTTCAAAATACTTTATGATTTAGTAGAATTTATTGGCTAACTAATCTCCGAAATCGATTGACAGATTCATGTATATAGCGTGCAAAGTATCCAAGGAAAAACAGTTAACCATATTTATTATTTATCTCTATTGTAAATCATCATTTATATTATTTATCACTATTGTAAGGTGTTCACGTCACGAAATTTTTAACTCAAACAAGAAATCGCGCGATGAGTGTTCACCTAACACGAAGCCTTTTCCTTTTTCTAGAAAACCATAAAAAAATATGAACTCTTGAAAAAGCGAAAGTATTATAGCATTGTTTTATATAAACAAAATTATGTAAACAATTATGCATAGTAACGTCAGTCAATTGATACTCTCCGGAACCCTCTACGTAATGGTCAGCAATTATATAAGCTATGAAAAGATCCACACCTATTGAATAATTTTGTGAAATTTTAATTTTTTTACTAAAATTACTCTATTTTCATCTATTATTTTATTTTAATTCTTATTTACTTCATCGGAATATAAAAACCTAGGTATTCTGAAAGTTTTCCAGGTCATAAGATGAGGATTTATCACTTGTAGGTAGAGCTAACAGTTTCAGGCTTAACTTTGTGGAATTCCTTCATGGTGAGGGTGAAAGACAGAGAAAAGAAAACTTTGCACTTCCACACACTTTTAATATAACACGACCATGGTTTCGATGCGGCGTATCATCATCAGGAGCTGATGATGATGCGCCGCATCGAAACCATGGTCGTGTTATATTAAAAGTGTGTGGAAGTGCAAAGTTTTCTTTTCTCTTTCTTTCACCCTCACTTGTAGGTAGGTTCAGATGTTTGTGTTAGACAGGGTCTTAATTTTTGCATTCCGCAATGCAATATAAAGGAAGTAAATAAAGTAAGTACGATCATAGCCATCGAAAGATCTCCTAATCTTAGTTTTCAGGGATTCCCATGTAGAAATTCTCACCGTAAGGCAAACGTGTGTGTTAATCTTTTACAGGCTTTGTGAATTAATTACTTTTACGATATTCGAATACTTTCATGAATAACTAACCGATTTACGGATGGTTAAATGAAGGATTGTTTTCATTAAAAGCAGGAATTGTAATGTAGATATTTGACGACTCATTTAAAAAAATATCCTCTATTAATTTTTCCTTGTACATTTGCTAGTATTCCTTCCCATTCCTAATTAAATACACAGTTTATTTGAAGGTGTTTTAAGAAGCTAAATATTTTTTTATATAATAAACCGTAACAAGTACTACAGAACAATATTAAAACTGATAATTTTAAAAAAATCGCTCAAATTCTGCGCATATTTCCTGTTCTCGTACGTAATAGCGTACAGGATATACATGGGTTATTATTAAAGAAATGCACATGGTCTTAATGTGACGTGACTATCTATGGCAGTGCGGTAAAAACTAGTCGGGAAATGTAGTGGGGGGTCTGCCCTTCCAACTCAGCCGGTTGCCAGTTTGCTCCGAGCAGTCTGAGCGGAAAGACATACCTCAGCGTGAAGTGTGTTTTTCGACTTTGTAACATGGCGCGATGGAGCGTTCGCTTGAATATTGATACACCATCAATTTTTGCGCGCATTTCAGCAGGAATGCAACCGAAATTTTTCCTGATGCTTCAAGAAAACTTCAAGAATTACTGAATTACAAGATTACAGTCCGGGAGGTAGCACAAGGCATTCAAGAAAGGCCAGAAGGAGGTCGCCGATGAACCCTGTTCTGGACGCCCAACAACGGCCAGAACCGACGAAGACGCGAATCTTGTGCGCTATGTTTTCCGTTGCCAACGTCGATTGAGCATCAAGCAAATTGCTGACATCTTACACAGGTCCACATTTGCGGCATATGGGGTAGTGACCGAAGATCTGGAAATACGCCAGGTCTGCACGAAAATTGTGCCAAAAGTGTTGACGGAAAACCAGAAAGAATTTCGCGCTGTCAAGAATTGTTGGATTTGATTAAAATTGAGCCGGACTTTTTTAACTTTGTCTTAACTGGATACGAATCCTGGGTGTTCGAGTCCGACCCAGAATCGAAAAGGCAGAGCAGCGAGTTGCACACAAAATCATCCCCCCCGGCCCAAGAAAGCGCGAACGAGCAAGTCTCAAATCAAAACGATGCTCATTGTTTTCTTTGACGATTGAGGAATCGTCCATTTGAAGTTTATAGCGCAGGGAGAAACTGTCAACTCAGCCTTTAGGTGGAGACGCTCAAGAGATTGAAACGCCGGGTGGCGCGGACACTGTCCATCATGACAACACCCCTAGCCACACGTCCTTCATCGTTACCAACTTCCTGGCCCGGAGCACGATGGTCCCCGAGCCCCCTTACAGTTCCCAATTGGCTCCGTGCGGCTCTTATTTGTTTCCCCGACTGAAGAGAGAGCTGAAAGGAAAGCATAGGGGAACCGAGGAAAACATCCAAAAGCGTGTTACAACGTTCCTGAGAGACAATCCCGCCGGAGAGTGTCAGGGTGCCTTCCAGGCGTGGCAGACACGTCTTCCCAATTTGAAGACTTCTAAGGATTTCTGCAAACACGATCAATAAATCTATTTTTTCCTAGAGAATTCGCATTACTTTTAACGTGGACCCTTTAAGTCACTGTCTCATGCTTCCTTGTTTCACCGACAGGTATCATTTCCTTCAATCCCTTAACGAAATATGTTCTGACCACGCCGTCAATCTCAACCCAAACTGCTCCCTTTCTTGTGCTTGTATGTCACTCACGTCCTTTCCTCTTTTCTCATGACCCCTGAATCAACGTAACTGTTTCTGAGTGAAGCTGGGAGTACGTAATTACTTTTGGACTCCGTACAAACCTTTTGGTAGGAGAAATTTCTGAGAAAAATATCATTCACGACAAAACAATTATCAAAAACAACTACTGAGGTTGGAATAATACAGTTGTGCCGAATGTTAAATTTCGATAAGCAGAACGACTTCGTCATTGCTTCAACGATAACTTGTTTGTGCAGGATTTTAGGACTGGCGGAAATCTGTCCAGCGGAAGCTCGTAAACGTTTGACACACTCACGATGTAATTATGTCGAATTATTGTAGGTAATAAGAATAATGCAATTCTAATATGAAACTTTAAATACTGACGGAAAAGTTTGTCTATCTTATGTCTCTCTCTAAGTGAGGATCGGTTTGTGTCCACGAGTGGAATGAGGGAAATACGAGCGTGTATCGTACTTATTTTCCTTAAAGTGTTTCGAGGACAAGAGTTTTAACGAGTCCGACCTCTTTTCCATAAAATGTGGGCACTTTCATCGCATTGCAAAGGTATGCATTTGGCCAGATTATAAATTTTATCATCTAATCGTAATTGGTGGTATTGAAATAATTATCTTTATATTATTAAACTATTAATGATATTTTTCCTTGCGTTTGAAATACCAATTCTTCTTATAAATCGAACATTTTGACGGGGAATTATCAACCTTAAGTTAATATTTGCATTTTGTGAATTAGACAATTTGGAGAGTGGTCGTCTAGTGGGTAGAGCGCTGGACTACTGACCGTAAGACACGGTCTGACGGGTACCGGATGACATCTTTGGACACACTCACGTTCGCCCAAGCCGTGTGATTTCTCGGCTTACCAGATCTTCATGGGAAACTACAAGCGGAACACAGGGAATAATGGAATGTCTTCCAATATAATCATTGTAAACGCAAGACTCGAACGCACTTTAGGGCTTGTGGCTCAGCAGAGGTGAACTATCTTCTTTCACCTATCAAAGTAATCAATCTTAGGGTTAATTAGATTTTTGTGCGGCTGTGATAGGGACATGATATATATTTCCCTACCTGCTATGCATTTATCCAATGGTCTTTCACTTTAAGTTGACCATGGAAGTTCTTGGCGAAGTTACTTGGCGAAGTTACTTGGCGAAGTTACTTGGCGAAGTTCCGCCTGCATTTTGGAAAAATGTTGCAACTTAGTACAAGGGAACCATGTTCACAGTGAGAAACATAATCTAGTGTGAACACTGTGACATTTTGTGAAGTAGTAAGGTCTTTTAATTCATTAATCTCCACGCAAAAGTGGCAAATTCTCTAGCCAGTAACTAAGATGTACCAAGAATAACATTATTTTAAACCACTCAAGTTTAGCAAAGTGTCCACGGAAGCCATAAACCATGAAGTTTCGTACCACTCTGTCTGGCACTCACGATCGAGCTACAAGGGGCAGACATGCACGAGCCCTCTGCGGCCGGGCAAGTTTGAAAAATTATTGTCGAACTTCGCTCGAGGTTATTATAATTTTAGGGGACACCTCTATTTCAGGCGCACCAGTTTGCTTGCTCCAAATTAAACATATACCATTCACAATGCATGCATTCCCCTGGCGATCAGTGAACAAATATTTTTGGACCCCCGTCAATTAAGCAAGGATATTTTGAAACGGAAATGATGGAATTGGCATGTATCATATTGAAATTAGGATGACCTTTCTTCAAACACATGTTTCATATCAAGTATTTGACGAGAATATTTTTTTTTTAAATTAATAATACCTTAATTGTATTTTAAGATAACCTATTTATTATATGTAGCCTATGTAACCGACATAAACATACGGGTATGAGAGATTAATTAACACGATTTCGGTCTTCATCCAGTCTTCGATTGATGACCCAAAGGTACCGCTTTCCATATAAGTATTGTTGTTACATAACGTCCTATGTATCAACATCTTTTTTTAGATGCTTTACATTTCAAAATAATAAAAGCTTTCATAAATACTTATATTATTAAAAAGTTTTCATTTTAGTCAATTTTGAAAAGACTGCTGTATTCACAATTCCTTTTAAATGGATACTGAATACATGCTTGACGTATTATTCTAAATAATATTGCGAAGGAGTCTAATCAGATAATATAAGTGATACGTATAAGTAGTATCTTAATAAACCTAAATCTGGCGGTTGCTGCCTTGCTAGCCTAATGAATATGAAATATCGAAGCTCGCGCTTCCCCCATCGCTAGGTAAAGTTGAGGGGGAATTCGGGTGGGGTGGAAACGGAGAGGGGTGGAGCTTTGAAGAAGAGGGGGGGAGGATAATGCGTCGGATGGGGGAGTTTTCGAATCTCCGTCCGTCCAGATTGATTTTTTCATCCGATCCCTTCGTTTTTAGCCGTTGTCCCTTTTTTTTAAAAACCATCGCGTCAGGAGAGAGAAAAAAAATCAACCACCGCGTCGACCTCGCTGCGAGACCGCCGCCGCCTCCCCTGCCTCAGCGGGAGGGTGAATCCGTCCCACGGGCGGAGTGGTGGCGAAAGGGAGGGGAGAGAGAGAGAGGGGGCGTTTGAGGGTTAGGGGTGTCTCCGTTAAGGGTGCGAGGAGGAGGATGAGTGGGACAAGGGAGTGGGGGGGAGGGGGAGAAGGAGGAGGCGGGACGGGTCGGGGTGTGAGTAGTGGGACGACGGGAAAACTCATCCGGAAATAAATAAGGGAAAGGGTAAAAATAATTTGTCGAGATTCGTGTTCGAGCAAACGCAGTCGGACTTTATTCGGCCCTCCGAACAAGTTTACGACCTTGGCAAAGGAATGGCTCGTTACGTTGATAGCAGAACTGGAAAAGGGAAGGTAGGTAGTGGACGGGAGGAGGGGCAAAAGGGGGAGGGGTGAGGTCAAGGGGGGTGAGGCAGGGGATGGGGGAAGGAATGAAGGAAGCGGGAAGAGAGCGTGTGGAAAATTGAAGACCACGCGGCGGTGGGAGTATGGGCGGGAGGGTGAGGGGAGCGGATGAAAGGTAAAGAGCTCATGAAATTGATCGAATTAAACGAGATGGCTGGGCTGGCGAGTCATTGAGAGGCAGTGCGGTATGTTAAAGGGGGTGATTGTGAAGGGGGAACGCGGGATAAGCGAGCGTGGAGAAAGGAGAGGATATGTGATTTAGATCGCGGGAATGGTGGCGGGAAATACGCATCAGGATAGGGAGACGGCAGAGATATTAGGGGAAATTCAACCATATATATATTGTGTGCGATGTTTTCAAAAGAGGTTTGGCCCTTTCGGGAGAAAAAATGTCTCTCCAACCATGGGTTAGCTGCAAGTCAATTGGAGGTAATAAATGAATTGACATTAAATGAGAATTTAATGCAAATGAATGGTGGTAGGAATTGTGTATCTTATTTTCATCCTATTTGAACGATAGATAAGCTTTTATTTAATTGTAGATTAAATTACCCCTTTCTCCGAGAGCTTCGTTCTGAGGGGGAATTTCGCGAATTACTTTGAGACGATTTGTTCATTTTGATTGAAATTAACAAGAACTTTACAAAATGTTTGTTTTTTTAATAAAATTAAAATATGTGAGTATTTCCCAAAATAATCTTATTTAAGAAAAGGATAATATTAAGTTTCCAATTATGATTTTTTTTAGATTTAATTAAGTGTAGCAGTATTTACCTCGGAGGTCGGGTTGATAGATAATACAAGGGCACCTTTGAATCGTTAAGGAACGATAATCATCGAAAATGCATTATATTTTATTTAGTTTAGACGCTGTAAATTAATCGATCACGTGATACATTTTTGGCTCTTCCTTCCTTTTCTTGTCTAGATATTTGGTGAGATTTATGCATATCACACAAGGTCTAAAATAGCAGTGGAGGCTGGATTTAGATAGAAAATCAAGTGCTTTCATTGGTGAAAGATTAAGTATTTCACTTTCGTTGATAAAAATAAAACTTAGTCATGCGGCATTATTAACCAAGATAGAACAATTAATCTTTTTTTAAATTTTCCTTAGTTCTACTTAATGTATTACCCATTCTGTTTAAAATTTATTATGAAAATATACATTTAATTAGCTGAATGAGTATCACTGATAAATTCTAAAAATCATGGCCATTAAATGATCTCATTCAACCTTTTAACCCGTGCAGAAAAATTGAACACTTCTTAAACACCAAATCAGACTAGATAAAACGCTATACTTTCTGTCAGTCGCAAACTAAAAACGCCTTCATGAAAAAACGTAAAAAAATTGACGCGAATGAACTAGTACGGGTTGTCGAATAAAAACAAAAGGACAAGCCTGATTGAACGACGAGGATTCGTCGGGATGATAAAATACAGTTGGTGCACTAGAAGACCTCCCCCTCCACATTTCCACAAGGTGATGCCTCGTGACTTTTCCCTTACGACCTTTATCACGCCACGTGATTTAACAGACACCCCCTTAAAGTAAAAAAAGAAACTCATTAGCATTAACTATAAGCATTGAAAAAAATTTGTATTGAGTGAGAAGAGGATTCTTACATTTCCTGATTTTTATTTGAACTGGGAAACGCACGACTATGATGTCATTATGAATAATATATATTTATTTTTAAGGGTGTCATTTTATATCTTATCATCGAGTCGATCTCAGTAAATTCATGTCAAAGTATTTTAGTCTTTTGAATGAAAATTTTCAATTTCAAACGTAAATAAAATATTTTTATGAGCACGAAATCTTCATCGAGGAATGTTTTTTCGTAATCCAGCACTTAATTTTTAGTAACAAATGATTCCGCAAAAAAAACGAAGGATATTTGGAAAAGTTAACATTCCATAAATAAATCCGACGTTCATTCAACTGCATTTTCACAATATTAATTTCACGGATGTGAAATTGATGTTCATTCACTGTAATGACACTTCCGATTTGGAGTAAGTTGGCTCAGTCGTCACAGATAAGCCCAGAGCCTGAAGAGTCCAAATAAATATGCTCAAATCGGAATAATATGGTATAATATGTCGACTTTATAGGTTGTTCAGCATAAATAGAAGAATAAATAGAATCTTCTCAATTTAGGGTCAATGAGGGGCTTAAAAATGTCGCTTTGTACTCAACTCGTCCATTGACGATGAATGAATTCGTAATCAGAATACTCGGACAATCGATTTAAACAAGTATAGACTTAAACTCCAGTACAGTGATATCCGGTTTCGTTTTGTGATTCGAGTATCATGCTTTCAATTATTGTATTCCATATTCTCAAGTACGATAGAGCGGAGTTCATTTTTATGACATGAAAAATTAACGGTGCACAGTGGAGGTTACATCTACATCTAATCAATGCCTCGCATGCCGCCGCAAGGGCGTGTGGCGGGGGGTGTTAGGGCACCACCCGTAATTTAGAAAAAAAAACCGCATCCAGAAGCCACACATTTATAGTCCACAAACCAAACATGGTATGCATCCATGCAAGAACCCTTTCACACACATGCGAACCCACAAACTACCAAAAAACATACACATGCACAATCTTTGAATTTTTAATTTTGTTCCGACTTGTAACTTAAATTTTTTTAATAGTTCTTATAATATGGACTTCGGTTTCTTACTGTTATGATTTCTGATTATTCTGGGAAAGAATGAGGTTGGTTACCTTCCTTCAATTGAATAATGAGGGAAAAAATAATTGAAAACTCAATTGCTTAAATTCTTCAACTACCACATAGACTGAAACTTTCCCGGCTTGTCGGACAGTGCGGGAATAAAACTTTTCTCCGACTGTCGTTGTAAGCCGAATCCGTGAAAATCCCAAACTTAAGTTATGCCTCCCATCCATCGCCTTGCAATAATGGCGTGTGCCCGCATTGTCATCAATGACCTGAGGGTGGTGTCGAGAAATCTCCGCCATTCTGTTCCCATCCCCTCCGCCGATGATTGAAGTTTCGGGACGGGGTCATCTTTGCTCTCGTTCGGATCCCATGCGACGGACCACCTCTCCACACTTTGTTTTTCATTTTTCTCAATCACCTCAATCGGATTTCCTTCGGTCGCCCTATCATCGCCCCCCGCCCTCGGGTAATACATTTCCTACACCTCCGCAGGGCGATCATTCCACATCGCTCCTCCCGACCCCGAGGAAAATCCAGCGGTCTTCGAAATAGTTTCCCTTCATCCTCCCCCTAAACCCCGTCTCCTCCACCCTCCCCACCCCCTCAATCGCCCATCCCTCCCCCAGCGCACGCACACGAGGTCTATCTCCCACGAGAGCCGTCACATAGTGCAGGTAACAGGTTCTTTGTTTTTACTGCCGTGGATATGGCGCGGAAGAGAAATGGTCGCTGGGCAACAACAAATCTAGCCGGGCTTGAATCCGTCGCCGCCGTGGGGGGGCGGCAGTTTAAACCTCTTATGGGAGTGTGAGGAGGGGCGAAGGACGGGGCGGGAGGGAAAAGGAAGCGGCGGGGATGGGACGGGACACCTGGGAGAGGAGGGAGTTGTGGGAAGACAGGGCGGGAGGCCATAGGCACGGCGAAACTCCGGGCGCAGGGTCAAAGGCGTCCAAGGAATTAAGGGGGTGGGGGTAGGGAATGGATGGGGAGGGTGTGGGACCGTGCGGCAGACGAGGCAGGTGACATCTGGGGAATGATGTCTTTGCGAATTTGGTGAGGAAGGAAAGGTGGCGAAGGACGGAAATATATTTTTTCTTTTTCCGATCTTCCGTTTCTAGCCTAAAATAAGTTGACTAATTTAAGGATTTCCTTTGTCGGGCTCTTACTGCCGAAATGGTGTGGTATTCTAATGGATAGAGAGCTGGGATACCGACCGGAGGGCCTGGGTTCGAATCCGTCTGATTCCTTTGCGAATACTCAGCTTCACCCTAGTCCTGTGATTTTTCGGATACACACGGAACCTTAATGGAAAACCACAGGCGGCACTGTGAACAGGGAACTGGACCTCCCTCGATGCCCTGCTGCTGTGTGAATTTCGTTCTCTCCATTTAAGGATTGGTGATAGGTGAACTTGGCCTTCGCCTTTCAAACAATCATTCTGGTTGATTAACTTGTCTTTTAAGCCTTGGGAGATGTGTGGTCCTCCTGTGTGCGAAGCAATAGCTGACGACGTTTTCATTAAGTAGAACGATACGTACAGTTTTTTGGTAAATATGTCCAATACGCAGCAGGAAATCCCGGTAAAGTTATATAGAGATATCACTGATCTCTCTGTGAACTTGTAATAAAATATGACTTAATTTTGATGCTCAATGCCTGTTGCGGAATCACCTCCCGTCACACACCGTAGCGGTAGACCCGCATGATACCATGCACATGTAGATGTAGCCATAGAATAGCAGTCTGCTAAGGTGCTTCGTGTAGTGATGATCGGTGCTTGGAAGATTAACATTGCTTCATTTCTAAGAAAGCCACAACACAGTTTGAGAGTTCAGCTTTGTACATCAGGAACACACCTTATTGGCAAACGCCTTATAACAACTTCTAAGCATAGAGTACACTCATGGTAACAGCTGTTGCGAAATTAATGTGAAAATTGCCACGTCTACAACGGTCGCAGGAATGTATCCGACACTTAGATGATACTACATCTACATAAATATGGTGCCCTGCAAGTCACCGGTGGGGTGTATGGCAGGGGGTTCCAGATGAAAATGAAATATACCTTAGATTTTAGTAGTTAACATTTCGTTTAATAATTCAGCTGATCGAAGTGATTTGGCATGAAATGAAATTAAATGCGTTGTCCACAATCATGTTTAAAATACCTCTATACGTCTGCGAGACGAGCCACAAGTAAGGGGAGCAATGATATTTAAAGGAAATAGGACATGTAATGAAATAGGTAATAGGAAATGAAATATTGACCCCACATTTCGCTACTTAACATTCTAAATATTTTTTACGTAGGCCCATATTCTTCAGTTATTCTGATTCTTCAACGTTCGTGTGTAAAATGAAATTTTTAATTTGTCGGGTCTACAGCTTCACCCAATTTCTGTGACATTCTGAATACCAGGTCTTCCTGGGAAGAAACATTAGACATGAGGGAATAAGGAACCCGCCTACTCTTTATTATTACATTCTTATAACGCGTGAATTTCACAACGGAAATTGGGCTTAACATTATATGAACACTACCACTTATCAAGCAATCTTTCAAGTAAATAGCCCTTCCGTGCGATCGAGGATTGCCATACTGGTTGCAAATTCTTTATCCTCACCTATCCAAACGAAACTTCTGTAGTACTTCCAGATATTGATGACAAGTCATATACTGACTGAGATCGTGAAAGGTGTGATCAAAGTAAAGTCTCACTCCATGAATCAAGTAAAATATTTAAAAACTCGTTAACATATACGTATCTATTAATTTCTATCGGTAGGATTAGATCGATCGATAGATAAAACGAGATTTTAAGTATCATCAGATACAATACACGCTCTAAACACGATTATTTCTATCACTTTTACAGACGAACTCAGATTAGGTGGTCAATAAATTAAGCAAAATCTTTACTGTTCCTTTCTTAGAATTTTTGTGAAATATTTATTTGAAAACACTGAAATACTTTTCGGAGGAATTTTGAACGAAAGTTATACGATGTAAAAGGTTCGATTTTCCCCATAGCAATGCTGGTTGAAAGCTAGTAAATGTGCCCGTAACACTAAGAATGAGGTTTTGTTCCCTTTTACGGGTGGTGACCTAACACCCCCCGCCACAGGCCCTTTCCGCTGCTTGCGGGGTATTATCAAGATGATATGTAGATGTAAGGAAGCGTACCATCTGGAGACAAGAGCCGGAATTTCAGTCAGCACAAGCGTATCCACTTTTGTTTCAATAAATGAGATGGGTATTGTATTGCGTGGTAAATTTCCCTCAATGAACTAAATATAAATTTTCAATTAAGTGCGTTCTTTGGGATCAACGCTTTTTTCATGTCGACGGGATGCGGTTCTAAGCTTCGAGCACATCTCAGAGAATGGCTGAGAAAACCTGACTGCCCACTTTCCGATTCTAGTTATGCTACAAGCAAACCATTCATGGTTTTATGTTGAAAACAGCTCTTAATTATGAACGACGTACATAATTTTCGACCTTAATTTGGAGAATAGTGTAGATTTTTCATAGGACAGAAGAGAAATTAGAACAGATTTAAGATGCCATTTTTTCCACGAACGATAAAGGAACCGAATAACATTATCCGACCTCGGTAGGGATCGTATTCGGGTCAAGATTAGCCTGGTGTGCATTCATGCCCTGCCACACACCCTAGTGATTCCTTGCAGGGCACTAAAATATCTTAAATAAAAGAATGCTACGATTGCCTTTTTTTACCTAATTCAAATATCGTTTAATTGCACACACTTTTAGATAGAGTTTTTTAAAATATATATGATATTGATTCTATTATGCAATGATATCACATTTTATTTTAGTATGTTAATGCTGATTATTGTTTATCTATTCTTGCCCTTGACAGTGGCAAGAAGTTTGTAGAAGCCGAGCTAGGGACCAATAAGTAGTGTGGGGAACTTCACAAATGCGTTTTCGTTACGTTATGAACATATTACACAAACTTATGCCGTAAGAATGGAAAGATATTAATTCTACTCCCAATGAGTGATGTTCAATCACACCCCAGTGTTTAGTGATCTTTACTATCACCAGGAACACCAAACTTAGTGATGTTCCCTCGGGCTATCACAGTTAATATATTTCCGTATTTTTTTACATTATTTCAGTGTTTTGACGCTCGCCTGTACCGTATGTTTTGATTTTCAGCCATCTTCAAGGTTCAATTTATATGCTAATATCCCAGTCACCCTGCTTCATTTTACTCACCTTTGGGCTCCTTAACAGAAAATGAGATGGTAATAATCACTTTAAAATCACCGAAACCATATCATTACCCGCCCGAATGTAGATCTCATATTATTCCCTGAGGTCCTCAAGCAAACCTCCCGAATGGTAGCAGACCGGAATGGGTTGCTAAACGTGGGCCCTCGCAACTCCGTGAGAATTCGAAAATTGATTAATAGTGTTATGGATGGAGTGCGTTGAAATTAAGATTTTAATGCTGGAAAACGGTGATAATAAATTGTTATGGGGGAAGAGAGAATAATATTCGGAGAAGTTCGAAGAAGGTAGGAAAAGTTGAGACAGTGGAGAATGTTGAGAAATCCGGGTTAAATATTTGGTATAGTATTGTTTATGGTTGTTTTTGGATGGATAATGGACCAAACAAGCATTAGTTGCTCAGTCAGCCAAGGGGTTTCAAGCATTACTGAGTGAATTGGAGGTTCAGTGCGATAGATAATTAATAAAACAAAGGTTATGCGATTTTCCAGAAAGAAAAAGGTTAAGCCAAACAAAAAAATAGGTGGGGAAAAAATAGAGCAGGTGGAACAGTTTACATATCTCGGAAGTGTTTTGGACCAATACGGTCAAAGTAGTAGGGACGTAAGGAGAAGAATTGCGCTAGGCAAGGAGGCTTTCTCAAGGAGGAGGGAGTTGATGACGGGGACGTAGAGTAGAGATGTTAAGACAAGACTCGTAAAAACTCTGATATGGAGCGCGTGTACCGCGCGGAAACGTGGTCGCTGAAGCAGGAGGATAGACGAAGATTGGAGGCTTTTGAAATATGGGTGAGGAGAAGAATGGAGAAGGTGAAATGGATCGAAAGGAAAACAAATGAAGAAGTACTAGAGATGGTGGGTGAGGAGAGGGGTTTGTTGAGAGAAATCCTATGGAGGCAGGAAAAATGGATGAAAGGCGTATTGAGCGGTAGTGGAATGTTGAAGAGGGTAATAGAGGGGAGAATTTTGGGCAAGCGAGGAAAGGGCAGGAACAGGATAGGGATGTTGGATGGGATGAAGGGAGGAAAGAAGTACACAGAGATGAAGAGGGACCTGATGTAGATTAGGTTGCTGGATTGGGTTTCGTTTGTAGTTATAAAATGTTTATTTGATAGTTGTGTCCATCCAAGAACCTACCTTAACCGGTAGATAACCTAATAATAATAGACCAAACGCCGCTACAAGTTTATGTGGAAAAGTAAAGTGGTTTGATTATTAAAAGTCACTTTCTTTTTGTTATTATATATTCTACCTCCCATCATTTCGTTTCACATGCCTATTCTTTTCCAAAGCCTACTTCACTTTCCTAGCATTCTCTATTTCATTAGTCTTCAACATTCCATCACCAATCACTGCATCCATATTTATTGCCTCCTTTGGCTTTCTCCCAAGAGTGATATCTCTCCGGTCATAGGGAGGCAAATAATGGGCATTTGGATGGAAGTAAGAGAATTAGAAAATGTGCAGATCTAAAGTATTATTCGTTGTAATACGTATTATGGGGTTTAATGTTGTTTAGTGTCGTGTTAGGCCGATTTTAAAATTGCAGCAGAAGTTTGCATTGCCTTTCATCCCCCCAAAAACCCAACTTTTACTACTACCAAACGCGTAAAATAGATGCCTTTTGCGTGGATTTTGGAGGGCATCCTCAGGTTCACTCTAATATTCTCTACACGGGTTTGGAGGCTGTGAAAAAAAATAATTACAATTTCTTGCATTGACGGGAGTAAAACGTGGGTGGCCGCGAGCGTCGCAAGGACCAGGGAACTCAATTGGATGGACAACGGCGCTTGTCTTAACGTTCTCCCCCGGCCATGAATTAAATGCATGATATCTGGGAATGAGGAAAGGGTATACTCAACTCTTCCAAACGGCTCACCTTTGTGTTGGACAACCTAAAAATTCGTATATTGAATAAAGTTTTCCTTTTTATAGTTTCAAATGGGTATCACGTGACGCTGTGGGCAAGATGGATAATTATATTCGGGCAAGAGAACAGAGATGGAAAGAAAAGGTGACGGAGGAGGAGGAGAAGGATGGGCGTTTGGGGAGGGGAGGGCAGTGAGTTAAGGTGGAGGGGAATGGGGAGTAGGAGGGGAAAGGAAGAGCCATGAAAATACCAGGAGGGTGATAAGGATCGGGGCGAGATGTTAATTCCGAACGGAGTGTCTAGGGTCGGCCATCAGGTGACTCCATCTCGGAACCTACCCGCCCTGTCCACCTCTACTTCTCCCTCGCTCGCTCCTCATCCTCTGCCCAAGAAGGCTGTTATTGCGCCTCCCAAGGTTTTGCCACAGCAGAAGTTTAGGCTTTCATTTCGTCGCCCCTAGTCCCTTCAGATTGTATCTACGTTACATTTAATTATTCCTTTGTGTTTATGTAGGATTGCTAAGAATAATCACTAGGCTTGTATGCTATTGTGGCAGCTTATGTTTTTTATCAATGAGTTTTAACCAACAGAGGGGCCGTGGTGCATTTTTACATATCTACGGTCTATCGATCAATAGCCTTAATTCATTATTTTGTGAAAAGACCATGCAGGTAAAGCAGTCGTATTTCCTATCCTCCGGATTTACTTTTGTGAGAGGTAATGAGTGAGGTTTTTCGATCGACTTACATGGAGTGGAATTACAATTATTGTGACATATCGGTCGTTCATGCATATACAGTGTGTGACAATAATACCTTGCCCTCCCTGGATATGCCCTTCAAGTCATATGTCAGTGGTGAAGAAATAAGGCGCCTGTGGATGCAATTTCAGGAATGGGTAAATTCGTCTTTCCGCTCAGTTCTGTCTCAGAGAGACTCGTATTTAACTCATGGCCCTTTTTATTTATGGAGATTATTTTTATCTACTGTGCTAACCATCCAGACTTTTTCTTCCCAATGTTGTCGTCAATTAATGAGTGACTGCGTGGGAATGCTATGCGAAAATTGAGGGAAATTTTAAAAAAAGAGAAGAAAATCGACAGTCCATTCATTACAAATGGATACAACACAGTCTTGTTTTAGTATACTTTGAAGACATTCAGTAAATCGCGACTTTGATCACAATAAAGATTTTTCAGTAACTTGAAGGGAAACTATCGTTGAGAGAAATTGTGCGCTATTTCGCGATAGAAGGAGGAATTGTATGCTTACCCGTATAATTCCCCTGAAAAAAGTACAATGCATTAAAATTATATCCATATACCAGTCGTCTTCATTTTCAAACTCAGAGGTTGGTTGAGTAATTGCGGAAAGAAAACTTTCAAAGTTATGGCAACATTAATCAAATAAGAACAACAAATGTAGAATCTGGAAAACATTTAAAAGTCACTTTTCATCCATTACCTATCTGTTTTGTGGTAAATTTAACGCCATATATGCAGCGAAGCGAACCAAATTTTTTATTTCATCAAGCTATTGTTAGGAAAATGCGAAAAGAAAGTGAATAATCTTTGTTCGGCGTATCCGACTCGTTAGCCCTCTCAATTGGAGCACGCAGCCAGTGTATGGGATCCTCACGAGGCTGGTTTAATAATAGCAGTTACGAGTAACACAGCAGTACAAATATAATGTTGGAGGACATATGTACAGTGTGAACAATTCCAAAGTCGCAAATTATTCAACGCTGAATCCCTATAAGTAAACTTGACATAGGTAAGTTTTTCTGAAGGGGCCCAGAACATTTTGAAAACTCCATTTTACTATAGGAAATGAGAGGATGCCTTGAAAATGGATGGATGATACATTGCAAAACAGATAATATTCAATATTTTGTCTCTTTCCGAGAGCAACGAGAGGTAGAAAATTCTGCAGCCCATAAAACTTACGGAATTAATAACATCATTGCGTAGAATGGACTTCAGAGATTTTCTTTTACTTGGTTTTCCTTTTTTCTTTTGTGTAGCTACTAGACTAAACTATTCCAACGAGCTAATAATACTATTTACTTAGAATTAGACTTAAAAAGTGCGAAGTGATTAATTTTTGGAATAGGGGAAGTTTCCTCCCGAACGTCTACTGCATCGGGAATACCGAAATCATTCGAAATTGACTTCCGAAAGGTAACTTAGGTGTTACCCTCACTTACGACCTATCTTAGGTAAAATAAATACGGGGAATTTGTTTAGAAGCTAGTGAAAAAATCGGATTTATTAGAACAAATATTGAAAAAATGTGACGAGGAGGTTAAACTGCAATTCGCTAATGCAAATTTCATTCATACGGCTAGTATGTAATGCTAGTATATGGTAACCATACGAAGACGGTTTGATTGTCGAAATAATCATGTGTAGGGTAGATAAAAAACGTTGTTGTGATAAATTGAGCAGCGTGCCAAGATTATTAGAGGAATTAGGTTGGAATCACTCACAGAGCGAAGATTAAAATTACAGATTAAAAATCCCTTGCATAAGTTGGAAGGAGTTCTCCTTAGCGATGATGTTGGGAATATGTTCTTAGCCACATCGTAATACGGTAGAATAGATAGTAAAAAGACTCTTTAAAAACTCTGATATGGAGCGTAGTAGCTATGTACGGCACGGAAACGTGGTTACTGAAGCAGGAGGATAGACGTAGATTGGAGGCTTTTGAAATGTGGGTGTGGAGAAAAATGGAGAAGGTGAAATGGACCGAAAGGAAAACAAATGAGGAAGTACTGGAGATGGTGGGTGAGGAGAGGGGTTTGTTGAGAGAAATCCTATGGAGGCAGGAAAGATGGATGATAGACGTATTGAGCGGTAGTGGAATATTGAAGAAGGTAATAGAGGGGAGAATGTTGGGCAAGCGAGGTAAGGGCAGGAACAGGATAGGGATGTTGGACGCGATGAAGGGAGGAAAGAAGTACTCAGAGATGAAGAGGGACCTGATGTAGATTAGGTTGCTAGGTGGGGAGTCACAAAATGTTTATTTGATAGTTGTGTCCATCCAAAAACCTACCTTAACCGGCAGATCACCTAACAAAAAAAAGATAGTAAAAGATAAAAAAAGAGAAATTTCTGGTAGAACAAGATTTTTTTAATTAATTAATTAATTTTTTCCACGGACGAACGATAAGGTATTTGGATAATTGTAACCGGCAGCACTAGCAGAAGGGAAAAAACGATATTTCTTTTTCCATTCTAATTAATCTATTTTGTTGTGCTATATCATTTAACATTAATTATAGTCCATCTTGTAACTAGCAGCTCCTCTCGTATCGCATATGTCGCTTATGCACAGTGTTGCATGTACCTCGGACGAAGAGCTCGGGCAAACCTCTCTGGGCACCTTCAGCTCAACCCAAGCTATGTGATTTTTTTGGTAGTAGATCTTCCTGGGAAACCATAACCGGCACAGGGAATGGAACCCCCCAACTCTGATGTGTGAATTTCTCACGGCCTCGGGCTTAGTACGAGTACCGGGTGAACTCTATCATCACCTACCAAATCGCCCTTAGGGTTGATTACTGTGTATATAGAAAACATATTTATCAACGAAAAATTATCAGTAATTATAACTTTCCCTTCTTCCTTCTACTTCATTTTCTTGGATATCATTGCATTTTTTCACATCATTACCACAGCATTATCAACCCGAAGATTAAGTTTGCCTGCATGCACAAGTATGTAAGGGAAAAGGCCGTCCCGAATTCAGCCTTTAGGCGTGTGGAAAAGTCAAGCAATCAAGGGGAACAGTTTCTCATTCCCTGCTTCAACATTTTATCCACATACGTACTAGAAACCATAAGATCGGATCACTATTCGGATTTTGGATGTTTTTGCCCAAAGTCTTGACCCAGGATTTAAACCCAGAACACTGGTCGTTCGCACATACCTCTGCCTACTCTCCTTATCATCGCTGATTCTTGGTCAATTTAAATACTAAGGCTGACGGAATTTTATACATACTATATATATATACTATATATATAGTATATATATATTATATACTAGTATACTATATATACTATATATATACTATATAACCATAAACACAGTAATCAACCCGAAGGTCGGTTTAGTAGGTGATGGTAGAACTCACCGATGTACCAAGCCCTATACGGCGCGTGAATATTCACACATCAGGGTAGGGAGGCCAGTTCCTTTCCCTGTGCCGGTTTCCCAGGAAGACCTGGTACCCGAAAAATCAACTAGCTTGGGTGGAGCTGCAGGTGCCCAAAGTGCCTCGCCCGGGAATCGAACCCGGGACCCTCCGGTCAGCAGTCCAACGCTCTACCCGCTAGACCACCGCGACCCGCATATACTATTAATACTATATATATATATATATATATATATATATATATATATATATATATATACGGACACTTATCATCCATCTGACGAGTCGTCGCATCGAAAGTCTCTCCACCATTTTCTCTCCATAAAATTTTTCTCCTTCTCAATCTTGGTCAAATCATCTCCTCCCACTTTGATGTCCTCCCTCAACGTATCTTTTCATCTCTTTATCGGCGTTCCCCTTTAATTCCCTCTATCAGTCACATCTCAGGCTCCATTCTTTGACAGAGCGTACTTTGATCACATCTTCATTTGTTCATACCAATTCATCTTCGACACCTTATTTATACCTTGTGGTTCCTTCACTTGTGCTCTCCCTTTTCACTTCGTCCTTTCTCAATCGAACCTTACAATCCTGCTTCTCACAAACCTCATCTCCGGCGCCAACAAGTATATCCTGCTCTCGCCCCTCTTTCTCGTCTTCCATGTTTCCGCGTGACTAATTATACAGGATTCCACCAAGCTTTCTGATGATCTCTTCATCAATTTTTCCATTTTGTGATATTAAACTTCCGAAATATTTGAACTGAATACCCCTTTTCAAGTCGGAGCCCTTAAAAACATGATCTTCAGAGTCCCTTATCTCTTCTCAAATCTAATATTTCTTAATTTTCTTAAATGAATATAATGTTGTTTTATCTATAACTCTCTGCCTAGGCCTCAATTTAGAACTACACCTACCAGCTGTCACCTCATATATATGAATCATCGGCAAACAGTTGTGTTCTCTCTTTCTATCCTATCCTCTGATTTTAAATGTATCTCATTCATAAGGACAACCAAGAGAGGGTGTGGCAGGTCGCCTCAACACCGTTGCAATTTGAAAGCTCTATCAGTCCAAATATAGTCTTGACTCTACTCCTTGAGGACGGTGGAAGTCATTTGTTCTATCAACCAGGTCACCTTCCACTCCTTGTCGTGGAGGGCGCTCGACACTTTCTTCCTTTCCAATGCATCAAAGACACTATGTACGTAAACACAAACCGTAACTCTTTTCCGAACTCATTAATATTTCTCCAATTAGTGACAAAACAAAGGTAAGACCCGACTACCAATCATGGGCTACGAGAAGAACAATATTGTATTCAAAGAGGTAGCGTGGCATAAGACTTAATTTTGAATAAATATAGTATATTACGCTGTTTGTCATTTTTGCGAGTAGCGAGCATTTGTGGAATAATCCACCCTTCACCTCCTCTCCTAGTATCCGATGAGATTAATATGGCTACTTAAATATCTTATTATCTAATTAGTTTTAGCACATGATGAATGGCATTAAATATATTTCTAACAACATGAAAGCATTAGCATTATGACAAAGCTATTATTTCAGAATGTTAAAACGGAATTTTGGCTCTTACACCATTAACCAATATGTTAAGAGAGAAACAACTTATATAATAACTGCGTGAAAAAAGTTATGATTCCTATAATTAAATCTATAATATGCAGCGAACGTCTATCCAAATTCTTCTAAAGAATATAAATATGGAGAATAAATATCCTCGAGTTCTCAGGCACACTTGCTAAAATAATCAAGGGATTGCTATGCCTAAATTCACTCAGTGCCTGCAAGATTGTTTTGATATTTGATAGGAAGAATACGTATTTCATTCGGAAGAAAGAAAAAAGAGATGTTTTTATGGGTACTGTTTGAGATGTATTAAACATAAGATGATCTTGATATATATCTGGAAGTTTTTAGAATTAAAATCTGTTTCTCTTCAATAGAAAACGGTAGAAACGGAGAAGTGTACTTCCGTAGAAGAGAAGTGTACGAGAAGTACTTCCGGAGAAGTGTACTTAGATAGAATATGAATCTGATTTCTGGAAAAAATAATCGGGTAAGAAGGTTTAATAATGATATGCTTGTGATTCGATTGCAGTGTACTGAAATGCATAAATGGGTGAGGGAAGGAGTAGGAGTAACGTGAAGCATGAAATAGAAGAAAATACAGAAATTGACTAAATGCGACTGGATGAACAAAACGAAATTACTTATAACAAGGGGTGGATATGGATAAAGAAATTGACGAATGACGATATAGACTGAGACAGTGATCTCATGGATTGAAGAAGAGTTATCTTAAAAGAAGGAAAAATGTGGCGAAGAAGGAAGTGGATTATTATAGATTGAGCTGAGCAGTTGGATTTACATTAAAAGGAACACTTGCAGATGGAAAGAAATTTTATGTACAGGTTTTTCCATAGCAATTAGAAATTGTATTTACGGGATATCTTTACTCGCTTTCAGAGATTTGAAAAAAAATATTGACTAATGGAACTCAGTGATATAGTTAGAAAGCGTGGAAA
This sequence comes from Hetaerina titia, assembly GCA_037158775.1. NCBI lineage: Eukaryota > Metazoa > Arthropoda > Insecta > Odonata > Calopterygidae > Hetaerina > Hetaerina titia. The sequence goes on from CM073778.1 coordinate 37,277,119, forward strand.
AAATTGAAAGTCACTATGACCCTAATATGCCGAGCAGAAAGTAAATTTAAAAAAATATTTTTTGAAGTTTTTTAACTTGGTATATAAAATTTTATATGCAGTGGTAAAGTGGTAGTGGTTAAATGGTACATTGACTCTTCCATAATGGCGTAAAAATTAAAAGTATTTCCACTATGTGATAATAATCTATTTCTAAGGAAGAAATCGACCGCTCATTAACAAATATGCTTTCGCGTTAATAACCGTAAACCCTAACTAGTAATTTTAGCTTGTAGAAACATTTTTCTAAAATTTTCAACCGAACAGTATGGCAAACGGTTCGCCAAAAACTAATAAAAAATTAATTGACTTCAGGATTCATTTCGAGGCGCATGAGATTGATTCCCTGGTATACTAAGAACTCCCTCACTGCCTATTACTGGTATCCAAGCGACGGAATCGTTCGTGAACATTAGAAGCCCTCGATGGAAGAGTCCAATTTTATTTGGGAGGGAATTGGATGTATTAAGGAAGAAGGTATTTTGGACTCGATAAAACCAAAAATAAAACGAAGTTCTATTAAGCCAAGGTGGGCCGAAAGAGAGTTCTAAAACGGAGCAGTGGACGATGAACGAGGAGGGGGGCATCACCATTCAACCGCACCGAGGAAAACGACCATAATGAATACACCCGGTTAAGTCCCCTTCTTCCCAGCCCACCCAAAGGCACAAAAAAATTTCAGAAGTCAGTCGTCCCATGCGACGCAGGTTTACTATGGAAAGGCAATCTCCCCAGGTAATGATGCAATTTGGAATGAAGATATGGACGTTAAACGGGATAAGAGAGGTGGCGAATTACCAGTTTTCAATTTCCGGTGCGGGACGATACCTTAATGGAGGGGGCGTGCGGAATTGGGCGGGCCTTGTGGTCCCCGGGGCACCTTATGGAACGCAACCTGCGCTGTGTATTGTGGGGTAAGAGGTGGGGTTTGCTTTTGAGGGGAGGAGGGGAGCAAATATTTGGCGGGAGGAAATTTTGCGAATGGGAAGGAAATGGGGGGTGTATGGTATACAAGTACTCTGCAAAGTCGGTTCTTGGCACAGTCTTTGGTATGTGTGTCATTTATCTTGCTCTAAATACACATTCAAACACGAAATCCCACCATACGGCGAACGAGTATTCATTTACAAGGAAATAGAGCGTTTTGTTTTGCACGTTCTTGTGGTGGTAGTGGTAGTTCGCCTTGCTACTTACTTGAATCTGCCTTGCACGTTCTTGGATAGATTTCTTTCTGCTTCCTAAGATACAATTTTTTGTTGTATTTAAGCATGTGTGAAGTGAGGGGAGGTGGATGTGTGTTTGCATGCGTTTAAAATTATAGGATGTTTCTATGAATGTATGCACTACTCTGGATTTGGGTTGGCATGTGTGTGTTAGTTTTGAATGCGGTTTTTCTTTTTTCATTTTTTTGGGTGGTGACCTAACACCCCCCTCCACACGCCCTTGCGGCGGCTTGCGGGGTATTATGCAGATGTAGATATAAAGAAAAGGGATAGGAACAAATATTTCCTTGAGCGGGACTTGAACACCGAATATTTCTACTTGCCGGGCCGATGCTCTAACCACTTGAGCTATTGTGGGAACATAATTTACCGTGAGATCTGCGGGTCTTTTATGTAACTAAGTCCCACGATTCCAAGCCAGGTGCCCTGATATATTATATTTTTATATATTATATCTATGCATTTAGGAAGAAGGTATTTTGGACTCGATAAAACCGAAAATAAAACGAAGTTCTATTAAGCCAAGGTGGGCCGAAAGAGAGTTCTAAAACGGTGCATATATCGTGTATATATAAATGATCTCGTTGAAATAACACGGAAGTATTGAATAAAAACAAATTGGACAGCCTAAAACAATATAAGAACACTCGCGCGTTATTTCTTAATAATTTCGACGGAATATGGCTCAGTCTTCCACAGAAGAAACGATAGTACTGCCAGTACTATTGTTGCTTCTGTGGAATATGTATGTGGGTATATCAATTTAACGAATTGTTTAATTATTTGGCAGTCTATCGTTTTAGGCTGGCTCTGGATGGACACAGATTGAACACGAATGCATTTGTAGCCAAACAAAACGTAGCCTATGATCCCGCGCTGCAATAAACCTTTCTCAATTCCGAATACATTCTATCTCCCTTCATTTAGTCCAACATACTCGAACCGAATTATACTTTGCCTCCGCTTACTTAACGTTCTCCCCTCTATCGGTCTTCAATATTACACTGCCAATTAGAATGCTCTGAATCCACTTTCTCCGTCTTATTTATATTTTTCACCACAATCCTCTCTCTTCCACGCCTCTAGCTCTTCCTCGATTCATTCATACCCATCTATTTACCTATTCCATCCCTATCCGCACTCACATCTCGATAACCTCCAATCTATACCTATTCTATTACTTCAACTACAATCTCTCAAGGGAGTAAACTGCATCAGAGTGAGAAGAGCAGTGTTCTGGGGAAAAATTTGTTTAATAATTCTTCTCCTTACGTCAAAGTAATAGGGACGTAAGGAGAAGAATTGCATTAGACAAGGAGGCTTTCTCAAGGAGGAGGGAGTTGATGACGGGGACATTGAATAGGGAGGTTAAGAAAAGACTCGTAAAAACTCTGATATGGAGCGCATGTACCGCGCGGAAACGTGGTCGCTGAAGCAGGAGGATAGACGTAGATTGGAGGCTTTTGAAATGTGGGTGTGGAGAAGAATGGAGAAGGTGAAATGGACCGAAAGGAAAACAAATGAGGAAGTAGAGGAGATGGTGGGTAAGGAGAGGGGTTTGTTGAGAAAAATCCTATGGAGGCAGGAAAAATAGATGAAGGCATATTGAGCGGTAGTGGGACGTTGAAGACTGTAAAACAGGGGAGAATATTAGGCAAACGAGGAAAGGGCAGGAACAGGATAGGGATGCTGGACGGGATGATGGGAGGAATAAAGTACAGAGAGATGAAGAGGGACCTGTTGTAGATTAGGTTGCTGGATTGTGTTTTGTTTGGAGGTACAAAATATTTATTTTATAGTTGTGTCCATCCAAAAACCTACCTTAACCGGTAGAGTACCTAAAAGACAAGGGTATCATGAGAAGGATGTGTCGATGGAACAAGCGTTTGGAGAGTATGTGTGATTTATTTTAACTGTGCTGAATAAAGGAGCAAACATTTTTGGTGAAGACTTAGAAATGTCCTGCTCTTTGTGGCAAGAGTATAAGCCTAGATTGGAGGCTAATTAGGAAGTGGAAAATATTTTTCAAAGAATGAGTTCAAGTATATTTTTTAAATATAATCAATTGAAGTTCATTTGAACAAATTAAACTAAAATTAATCATTTAGTTTTTCTTAGCCATTTTGAAGTTGAAATACAAATACCAACATCATTCTGAAATTATTATATTGCACACTTTCCGAAAAAATATCGAATTACCATCCACTCAACATATCACATTGTTGGTTGCAAGCTAGTTCAACTTTTGCACCTTTAATGAGCAAATATTAATATTTTCACCTCGATGAATTTTAAATGAGTTTGATTCTATCAAGTTCTGCCCTAACTTTACAATCTAAATAGGGTAAAAGGTTAGTTGAAGTTAATTTTTATTGTATATTCTGTAATGCGATATGATGGTGAATATTTGAACTCAAATTTAATTGCAGCTTGTTAGTTTCTATTATACATTATCAGCCCACATGTCTGCTGATAGGTTTTGAAGCTGTTCCAGTATTGTCTTCCGTTTTTATGTAATGTCTGAACGTCCTTGTAAATGAAACAATGTTGAAATGCCAACAAATGTTTTAATTTATTTAAATACTTCCCCCTTTATTTTTGCAACATCACTAAGGAATAAAGAAATGTGCAAAGATATACTTACTTTACATATTTACCGAACCATAGTGCATTATCCCTACGTAACATTATGATTAATAATTTGCTAGTTTGAAACGCCATGATTGAAATGCACACAAAATAAAATTGCATACAAAAAATGAGTTCCTCTTATGAAAAAGGATCGTGTGCAGTTTCCACAGGCGCAGTTTTCACCTTTACTTACTTCTTTTAGTTCTCGTTCTCTAGTTGCCGACCAAGGTCAGTCACATAGGAAACGCGATTCGCATATCCAGACTCGGTAATAAGGAAATGTTTCGTCCGTACCGAGTGTTTTACTTCGGAAGACACATCTTTGAAGGAAAAACCACAACTCCCTGCAGGGCGTGCTACGTCACGGCAGGTCGTCGTAGCATCGCAGGGGTACAAGGGGCGTCGCTGGGTTCTGCACTGGTACCAATTTCATATGTGCAGAGTGTATTCGACCAACCCGTGCGTCGTAGGGGGCAAGAAGGGTTGCAACGTGGATGGCGTTGGGGGAAGCGGGATGGTAGAGGGGGTGAGGAGCAATTTTCTGGAAAGGAAGACACTGTTGGGGGTGGCGGACGGATTCCTTCGCCATATTCACCCGTTCTCCAGATTTCTTATCTTTTCACGCAACGCTCATGTTCGTCGACGCAGCGGGACAGTTGAGAAGGCATTTTTTTTCTTTTAGAAGACTGGGCGAGGGAGTGAAGGAGAGGCGGGGAGAGTTAGGGGTGAAATTATGGGCGCAGGGATGTGGAGGAGAGGAGTGGGGAGGGTTGGAAAGGAGTGGTAGAGAACGGGGGTCTCTGAAGGGGAGGAGAGGGATGAGACCCGAGGAGTAGGTCGGAAGAAAAGGATTGTCGTGAGAAGAGGAAGGATTGGGGGTCTCTAACATACCTCACTTGTAAACAAGGATTGCCTTTTTATGGGTGTAGTATCCTTATTTGGTTTCTATTGGTCGATGTTCTCGTTAAAGCTATGGATACCTCTGGCGGCTTGTAAAGTGTCATACCTCGAAAGTGTGTAAAAGAAGAGAAACGGTTATATCTGAGGAAGGCAACTGTAGATATACATAATTTCAATTGAGTGCTTGAAAGCTTATTTTCGGTGATTCACTAAGCCCTGATGTTCCGAGCGAGTATAAACAAAAAGGCGTATGCAGCAGGAGAAGTTAAATTAACGCTCGTTAGAATCCAGGGTAAATGTACATCCACTTAATACCCCGCCAATCGCCCCAAGGGCGTGTGGCGGGGGGTGTTAGAGCAGCACCCGTAATTTAGAAAGAAAAAAAATCGCATGCAGAAGCCACAAATTAATAGTCCACAAACCAAGCATGGCAAACATTCATGCAAGAACCCTTTCACCCCACACACATTCAAACACACAAACTACCAACAAACATACACATGCACCTACATTTAAACCTAATATATTTGCAATTTTTAATTTTGTTCCGAATTGTAACTTAAATTATAATGCAACAATTTCAGAGAGTAAAAATCATTCGCCTTGACCGGGATATGAACCCGGATCCCTCGATATCCGGCCGAGTGCTTTAACCAATTAAGCTACCGTTAAAAGTTACTGTTGCGGCATCTCCCGCAGTTTCTTGTAACTTAAATGTTTTTAATATTTCTAAATGGACTTCGGATTCTTACTATTAAGATTTCTGATTGTTCTGGGGAAGAATGAGTATTTGAATCTATCTGTATTGGAATCTATCTCCCTTATTTTATCTTTGTGGTCTGATCTACCTAAGTAGTGTGGCGCCATTATTATTCCTTTTGTGTCATCGCTAAACACGCTGGTTCTGAATCTTTCTAAAAGTTTAAGTCTCGCTTGTTCTCTTCGTATTTCAAGCGGCTCCCAGCCTAAATCCCCTTAGAGACTTGGAGATGTAGAAGTTTCTATGAGGATAGTTTGCAAATGGGGGGTGGGGTTCCTTATGGCCTGATACTCTACGTGGTACCCTCACTAGGGCGTGATGCAGGGGTTGATTACACACCAGGCATGCGCCATCAAAAAATAAGTTCGTCTTAATTTTTAGTTACAATATATTTCTGTAAAATATTTCAAAGAAGGAAGATCATGATAACTACAGGTTCATTCAGTATAACATCTAAGTGAAATCATTACTCTCTACGCTAACTCCGCCAACATATGTTCTTCTTCTTAATTATTGAACTTTGGGCATTGTATTAATATTATAATTGTATGAGTTTAGTTTATCATTAATCGTTTCGAGTGTACATTTGTGGAATTACTCGCTCCATTTTGAATAGCGTCCAAATAAAACTTTATAATTCCACATAGAAAATATATTTTAATCAGACTTAGGTCTTACTTTAGTACAGCATTACCTGTGTCCATCACCTGGGCCATGCCTGTCATCCTGCCTAAATGATCATTTTTGCGAGCGGTACAAAATCACGCTCCATATAAAAATTTTGTCGATCCGTTTGTTAACATCCTCACACAACTACCCTGCAAATAATTTCCTCCTCCTCGTGGGAGCTTCTTTGTCTAACGCAATTCTTCTCTTCACTTCCAAGATGGAGAAACTGTTCAGCCTGCTCTAGTTTAAGGATTCCTATTTTAATTTTTCACTAAACATTCCTTTCCGAAAACCAGCTAACCTTTGTTTTTTTTTTGCATATACTATCATCCCATATATGTCACATTGGTTTCCCAATGCGTTCGGAAATGCTTGAAACTCCTTGGCTGACCTACAAACTAAAGCTTAATCATTCGTAAATCTAAATGATTTCATAAATTCTCCACCGACTCCCATTCCTGTTTACTGTTCTTCCCATGCATCTCCCTAACGCATCCGAATCGGACACAACAGCCGCCACTTGCACCTGAGCCTTCTGAGGCATCCAGGTTGTGGATAAGTATCCTATCGCTCCATATTACTCTTATTTTCTACATCAAATTAATTAATTCTACCAATCCTCTCTTTCGAATGACATCTCGTGATCTAGGAAACAAACAAATACATTCTGGTTCATTTATTCTCTATTCCTCTTTATCAGTGACCTAATTACTACTATTGCGTCACGCTTGCCTCTCCCCTTTCTGAAACCAATTTGATCTGAAAGGAAAAATTATTGTTCTGTAGCTCTCATAATTGGCTGCCGTTCCCCTGTATGGAATCGCAACTTACGCCGATCTGAGGAAATCTTCTAGCCAAGTTACTTTCAGATAAGTGCTTCAAACTGTTAAAAAAAATGTTCTTTCCACGTTTCATTTAACCCTGAAGTAGATCCGCGGAAATGATACGTATTTACCCTCACCACCTAATTTTATATCGATTCCTTTGGTTTTATACGCATTTGGCTATCCAGTTAACCTGTCCCTAAGATATTCTCATCTAATTTTTGCTTTTCCAGTAGGCAAAGATGCCTTACTGACGGGTTTCACTCTTTTTCGCGGCCTTTTGAGGACTTCCACGTAAAAATTACTCTTCACTTCACTGTCCCTGAGGTACAAAATCATAAAAGGATAACGCCCTTGAGTCGAAAAAGACCACGAATTAAAAGGAACCTATTTTTTGGACAGACGCTGTAGTTACCCCTAGAGTGAGAAGCGTTTTCAATACGCAAAATGGCGCGTTTAGTTTTTCGTGAAGAGCGTGGTCATCTCCTTTCTCAACTTGCGTGATTTAGCAACCTATCGAGATTCATCGGCAATTGAATGAGCCATGTGAAGATGGGATGGCTGCGAATTTTCCAAGAAGGCTGTGCGTTCAATTTAGGAGGACTCAAAATTGGAACTATAGTCGTATACTTTGATAAGTGTAGTATTAATTTTTTGTTTTAAATGAATATTGATGTTTATTATTTCGAAAGAATACTATTAATCATACGTGTATAGCTTGGCAATTCCTGTGTAAACTTCACGGTTCTGTCCACAAGGGTTCTTAGCTAAGAAAAAAACACCTGGACAAAATATTTTTTGAAAAATTCATATTTGTAGTGTAAAAAGTGGGCTAAAATAACCTCAGCCGTCCATCAAAACCCAATTGTCTCATTGATATTGGTGCTCTGCATCCGAGGAAGGGAATTTTATTATTATATTTAATCTCCATATAATATGTGCAATGTACTTTGCTGTCAACTCGAGCGATGGCCAAAGGCAGTAAGGGGAGGATATTTCGATTCACATTGATATATTCGTTCACGCATCATTGCTAATAATCTAGATGGCTTACGATCCCGCCTACTCGAATCGATCCAGAAGCAGGCATACTAACGCGATCTCACCGGACTTGAAGGCATGCAATCCTGAATCGACTTTTCTCCCAATTTCGATCATTTGGATACAAATTTTGGGAGGATTTCGATCTGAACCAATTTATTGGAACATGTTCAACTTCAATTCAGATATCAATCAGATCACTTGTCGTGCGAATCGGATGAAGAAATCTGATATTTGGCCAAATTTCGTGTTACCTCACAAGTTTACGGGCGTAGTTAGGACAGGGATTGGAGCGAAAAATGGATTTCAGCAACCGATAAAAACATTCCGACGGGATTTTTCGGGTTGAATAGGTTTATGCTTTTCTGTCCAGTCACAAAGCGAAATAATTGGGAAACAGTTCGCCCTCGTGCGATTGATTGAAAAAAAAATATTTGCATGCTAAAACTGCATAAAAATCAATTCGCGTGTTCTCGAATTATCACGAACGATAGGTGAATGAACATGAACGGTATCGCATCGAGTCGGTTGGCTGCGAGGATTGAGCGCTGATGGACATGGATTGTTTTGTCCACGTTAGGGCGAAAGGGTTTTAAGGGCCTTTTCCCGGGCGACGTAGGGGAGGAGAGTGGGCGACATGACCATAGATCGACACCATGTCGATCTTTTGTTTCTATTAACCATGTTGGTAAATTTCATAGAATATATATTATGGGTCGGTGGGATGGTTTATATCTTAGCTTGACCATATGTACGCAATTACAGATATATTATTAGGTAATCTACCGGTTAAGGTAGGTTTTTGGATGGACACAACTATCAACTAAATATTTTGCAACTCCAAACAAAACCCAATCCAGCAACCTAATCTACATCAGGTCCCTCTTCATCTCTGTTACAGATATATATATATATATATATATATATATATATATATATATATATATATATATATATATTATTAGGCAATCTACCGGTTAAGGTAGGTTTTTGGATGGACACAACTATCAAATAAACATTTTGTGACTCCCCACCGAGCAAACTAATCTATATCAGGTCCCTCTTCATCTCGGTGTACCTCCTTCCTCCCTTCATCCCGTCCAACATCCCTATCCTGTTCCTACCCTTACCTCGCTTGCCCAACATTCTCCCCTCTATTACCCTCTTCAACATTCCACTACCGCTCAATACGCCTTTCATCCATTTTTCCTGCTTCCAGAGGATTTCTCTCAACAAACCCCTCTCCTCCCCCACCATTTCTAGTACTTCCTCATTTGTTTTCCTTTCGGTCCATTTCACCTTCTCCATTATTCTCCACACCCACATTTCAAAAGCCTCCAATCTACGTCTATCCTCCTGCTTCAGCGACCACGTTTCCGCGCCGTACATAGCTACGCTCCATATCAGAGTTTTTACGAGTCTTGTCTTAACATCCCTACTCAACGTCCCCGTCATCAACTCCCTCCTCCTTGAGAAAGCCTCCTTGCCTAGCGCAATTCTTCTCCTTACGTCCCTACCACTTTGACCGTATTGATCCAAAACACTTCCGAGATATGTAAACTGTTCTACCTGCTCTATTTTTTCCCCGCCTATTTTAATATTTAGCTTAGCCTTTTTCTTTCTGAAAAATCGCATAACCTTTGTTTTATTAATATTGATTCTCATCCCATATATATCGCACTGAACCTCCAATTCACTCAACAATGCTTGCAAACCCTTGGCTGACTGAGCAACTAATGCTTGGTCATCAGCAAACCTAACCGATTTTACGAATTCCCCTCCGACTTTCATTCCTACCTCCAGTTCTTCCCATGCCTCTTTAATCATTTCCTCCACATATACGTTGAACAGTACCGGTGACAATGGGCAACCCTGCCTTACACCTCTTCCTAACACTGCCCATCCGGACTCTCCGTTCCCCACTCGCACCTGAGCAGTCTGAGACATGTACACGTTGCGGATCAATCTCCTGCCCATCCAATCCATTCCTATTTTCTGCAATAGACGCATTAATTTTTCCCAATTCACTCTGTCAAACGCTTTTTCGAAATCTACAAAACAGGCAAAAACGTCCTGATTGTATTCTATATTCCTCTCGACTAGTGATCTCATTACTGCAATGGCATCACGTGTACCTCTTCCTTTCCTGAACCCAAACTGATCATCCCCTAAGTAATCATTTGCCTTACTCTCTATCCTTTTGTTGATGATCCTGAGATTAACTTTAGCTGCGTGGGATATCAAACTTATTGTTCTGTAATCCTCACATAACGAAGCATTTGCCTTTTTTGGAATAGGAACTAACACCGATCTCACAAAATCTTCCGGCCAGATTCCTTCCTCAGAGATACTACGAATCAGTCCATATATAGTATGGCCTTCTTCCCACCTTTCCCTGACTATTTCAACATTTCTACAGGAATATTGTCCACCCCCACAGCCTTATTTGCTTTCATCTCCTTTAATGCCCTTTCTATTTAATCGTCGAGTATGCCTGGACCTAAGCTATCTTCTTCTACGTCATGTTCCTTTTCTATGTCTAACCTTGTCGGCCTAAGTTCTTTACCATACAGTGTTTCTATATACTCCTTCCATCTCTCTTGGATTTTTCCTGGTTCAACTATTATCTTACCCCATTAACTTTAACTGTTAGCACAGATCTTGCCTTCTTACTTCCCGATAATAACTTAACCTTGCTGTATAGAGCACCAATTTCACCCTTCTTCTGTAAACTTTCCATATCCTCGCATTGCGTTTTCCACCATTCTTCTTTTGCTTTATTTGTGGCCCTTCTCAATTTATTGTTTAACTCTTTGTACTTCATTTTGCCTAACTCTGTGTTTACATTTTTCCATCTTCTTCTCTCATCCATCTTTGCAACCATCTCATCCGTTACCCATGGTTTCCTTATCCTTTTCCCGTTAACGGTTCCTATAGTGTCTTTAGCGGCTTCCAATATCCCTTTCTTGATACATTCCCATTTTTCTTCGATAGTACTCAGTTCTTTACCGTCATCCATCATTTTCTCTACAGCCTCCTGATACTCCTTCCTCGTTAATTGATTTACTGCTTCTAAATTCCATTTCCTAACCCGCCGCCCTTGCCTTATCTTCTTGAAACGAACATTACATTTCATAACAACTAAATTGTGGTCAGAGTCCGCATCCGCTCCTGGGAAACTGTGCGAATTTATCACACTGTTCCTAAACCTGTGCCTAACCATAATATAATCTAACTGATACCTTTCTGAGTCACCTGGCATTTTCCATGTATACCTACGCCTTTTGTGGTGTCTAAACCATGTGTTAGTGATGACTAACCCCTGTCTCCTGCAGAATTCAATTGCTTTCTCCCCGCGTTCATTCCTCCTTCCTAACCCATAGTCCCCCACCTCAGCCCCATCTCTTCCTTCGCCTACCGTCGCATTCCAATTCCCCATCACTATCAATTGTTTCCCTGCAGGAACACTCGCGATGATATCCTCTAACTCATCATACATCCTATCGACTTCTTCCTCCTTGTGGTTGCTCGGTGGCATGTATACCTGAACAATGACCAAGTTCGTCGGCTCTGCTTTAATCTCTACGAGTAAAATTCTATCTGTCGCTTGCTCTATGTTGACTACGCTTCTTCCTACCCCTTTATTTAAAATTACGGCAACCCATCGTTGGCTCTCGTCCCCACCGCTGTATATCACTCTATAATTGTCACTCCAGTAATCCCCGCTATCCTTCCATCTCACCTCGCAGAGACCTAAAACATCTATATTACCTCTTTCCATCTCTCGCTTAATATTTTTAAATTTATATATATATATATATATTATATATAAATATATATGTTTGGCCCTTTCAGCTAATTCCAAGTTGAGTGGTTTTTGGGGTCGACCTGAGAATTCGCGGGCAATATTGTCACTACTACGATATTTCTAGTATGGAGAAATTACGAAGTTTTCATAAAAAATATATTTTCATATTAACGATATTGTCGTCGTTTCAAATTTTTTGTTAGAACGATGTTGCAGATATTGCCTACATGGTGATTATTTGGATATGAAGGTATTGTTGATGGTTGATATTGACGGTGTAAACAAAAATGACAGTTTGGGTAATATTCTTGACGGAGAATATATAGATGAATGAGCGTTATCTCATCAGTATTGTATATTAATCTGCCCTTGCTAGAAAGTATGTACGATGCTCTAAATCGACGTTATGGTCGATATAAAATATTGAAGTCACAGATGGTGTGTTAATCATTACCGATATTTCTCTTTATACTCGACGGTAATCATGACATGCATCACAAATTGTGGCCACATCAATGCTTATTGTATACCGACTGTCGATATTGGAAAATTGGTATCGCAAAGGCATAGAGAATGCAAATAAACAAGGAAAAGGTAGACGAAAAAAAATCTTCCTAGTGATCCAACTAGAACTCACTTGGAGTACGCGGCGATTGTTTGGGGACCTCATGGCAATCCATGGCATTTAATTGAGAGTTTGGTCGCGTGTAACATACTTCAGCGAGATTTATTGAAGAAGTTAACACATTCACAGTAGTTTGACTTTAATGTTGGAGGATTCTCAATTGAAAGAATAGTTGACAGGCTGTATCTCTTAAGTTCAGCCATCAATTTTCTGAAGATGTTCTGCACATTTTGAAAACTCTATTTGAGTATGGTAGTTAAGATTATCCGTTCATGATCATTGATTGAAAAGAATGAATATCTTTTTTTCTTTTTTATTTACTCAAAGCAGTTAATGATAACTAATTAAACCTTACAATCATTTACCTATTTTCAAAGGGTGTCAGTATTTGTCCTATCTTTCCGCTCCCAACGTTGTTGACGAGTGTTTTGTTTTTTATCTATAAAATGTGCTATATAACTACTAGAGATTGCTCTTTTGTTTTCTTGCCAACCAAATCTCTGTACTAATGATTATGCTATCTACTTCATGAATGTAACACTCGTAATCCTTCATTCCCTTATCTATACGATAGAAAAATATTGTAACTCACAGTCTTCCCTCTGTATGATAGATGACCAGAACTTTTCGCGTATCTTGCATACCTGATGTGGATCTACCTCCTGCCACACACCTTAACGGTGGCTTGCAGGGTATCTTATAGATGTAGATGGCGAGTTTAACGTCTGGGGTGTACATAGATGTTAGGGGATGGGAGAAGAATGCGGAAGGGGGCGGGGGGTTTGACGCGGGTGAGTTGGCCCGGGGGGAGGTAGGGGGATGGCTGACTGATTTGTTGGCGAGGGGGACGGCAGGCGCGTCGGGCGGCGGTGGTTGGAGGGATTTGTGCCTGACGTCCCCGCGTTCCACGAGCGCGTGTCGCGTCCGACCGCCCTCCGTGTTTCATCTCGCCCCTCCGCCGGAACTCTTCCCCCCCCCCATCCCCAGAGCATCACACCACCTCCTCGGCCATCACCCCTTCGGGGTCTCCAACTGCGTCATACCCTATTACACTCCACGGAGGACGTGTGGCAGTGGGTGTTAAGACAACATAATCAACAATTCCATCATTGGTTATCAATCTGAGGATTGAATCGTTTCAGCTCTCCGATCCATAGCCCTGCCGATTCCTCCTTCACAGCTCCTTGAACAGAAAATTTCTATTACTTGTTTCTCGTAGTCCTTCTTGTCCATCAAATTTCATTTTTCCACTTTACTTTTCATCCTGTTATGGAACGTAGTAAGATGTCGTGACTCATGATTTTAACCAATTAGTTTCCCTATTCTGCTTACAAATGTCCTCCTTCCTTCATCCATTCTTCTATTTTTTTCATGTGGCAAAATTCCGTGCATTCATTTTATTTTCATCATTTTTGTCAGCACCAAAATTTCCATTGCCTAAAATTTTATTTTCTCTGCAATTTCTTTCTCTCACATCGCATATCCATGGTTGTTTCAACTCCATATGTATGTTTGAGTGAACCTTTACAAATTATTAGTATTGTTATTCTACCGGCTCATTTCAGTTTTCTGGGCATAGCCTATAACATAGTATAACATTATATTTACGAGTGTTTATCCTAACATAATACAACCTGACATCCGACACTAAAGTAAGTGTCCCTTCAACGCCACACACTTCCATTTGTTTCTTCTGACAGAAACCCTTCTTCGCCATTCGCATTGTTTTATCTCCCTTACTGTTTCCATCGCTTGTGTGCACAGTATTCGACCACCTAACTGCAATATCTTCCTGATTTTACGAAGTCCTAGTTTCTTCATTCAAACAATCGCACTTATATTAAACAACTAGCCATCATTTTACGTCTAGAAGAATATCTCAGAATAATTATTTTTCCATGCAATTGTCAAAATAGTAATTTTGAAGGAATTAGATTCGAACTAAACCAATAAATTGGATTCATTTGTGTTTTAATATATATTTTAACTATTTAGAAATCGATTTGAAAATAAATATTGAACGGTTAAAGTAAATCCTTTTAATATTCCATTCATTTGTGATTGATCTAAAGTTATCGTAAACATTTTATGAATATTTACAAAAATTCTTGCGTTACCATGAACCATTTCCGTAGTCGAATTCACTAGGAGAAAGAGTGGAAACTTGACATTTCAAAGACATGCAAGAATAAAAATAAGTTCAACAGTGTGAACTAGTGACCTCAGTTAATTTATTTGGCGGAGGATATTCAACGCCCGTCTTAGGCCGAATTTACTCATTTTTTGGTAAACTAAACAAAAGTGCTCTTTTATTGTTCTACGGGGTATGGTTTTCCCTGTCGCTTGCAAAGTTGAGCTCCATTATTACCTTAGGAAGTAGTGTTAGTATCTATTAGTCGCGTCCGTTGAGATTTTCGGCTTGCCCGAAACTCCACCAGTCTCATTCCCAGTCGCGCCTAAGATGAACAAGATAGGTATAAATTTATATAGAATATTATCCTAATTTAATTATTTTATCTTTTGTTTCCCGATTAGTGATTTTGCCGATAATTCTGTTAGACTACTTTTAAATATATATTCAAACTTCGAAACAGACTGACTGGGATACATCCGTCAAAGTGTTCCCTTTGAAGACTCCTGATTTTCAGATAGTGTTTAAAATAAACTTGATTGAATAACAAAGTTATCCACAGGGAAGTATTCATTACTAACCACGGTAAATTTTCAACAAATTAAAATTTATTTTAATATGGCCTTAATATTTTACTTTCGAGGGAATTATACTCTATCCCTCTGCATGGATAAGTTTGACGTGGATGAAGGGTTTGTGCGTTCTGATGATCCCTAGACCATAGGCTCTCCGTGCTGATTGCTCCTGGAAGGGAAAATCATAACACATCAGTCAAAGGGTTCGTAAGTTCATCAGGCAAATTCTGACGTAAAGCAGTCCTAGCCGCGTGTGTTCTTCAGTAAGACGCCAAAAAAAGACGTCTGACACTAGTAGAAGAATGTTATTGGTGGCAGTAAAACTGAACCAAGGAACTTGGTCACTATTTAGGACGCCATGGCAACAAGCATTCATAGAAGGGCATAAACGGGGTTAAAACAATTAATTAGAGAACAGAAATGTGGGTGTTCTTGAAAGGAAACATCTAATAGATATTGGATTGGACAGAACTTCACTCGCAGCTAAAGTGGTTCTTGGGAACATCAACAAGAGGATGGAGAGCGGGGCAAATGATTACTTAGTGGATGATATTTTTGGGTTTAGGAAAGTAAGAGGTACGCGTGATGCTACGGCGGTGATGCGGTCACTACTAAATACAAATATATCGTACAATCAGGAAATATATGCTCGTTTCGCGTAGATTACGAGAAGACGTTCGAAAGAGGGATTTAGATAGAATTAATGGAGTTGTTACGGAAAATAGGATTAGTATTATGGAGGGAGAGGTGACTAATCCGCAACCTGTATATATATATATATATATATATATATATATATATATATGTGTGTGTGTGTGTGTGTCATACCGCTCAGGTGCGAATGGCGGCTGTTGAGTCGGGATGTGATGTCTAAGGAAGAGGGTTAAGACAAGGATGTCTACGAGTATTATCACCTGTACCTTTCAACTCATGCGTGGAGGGAATGTTTGGAGAGGCATGGGAATGACTGGAGATAGGAATCAAAGTTGGTGGGAATACACAAAATCAGTTGAATTTGCTGATGATCACGCTTAGAGTGGGCCATGAACTGGACAGGTGGAATACTAGTTCATCTAAAATGACATTGTTTTGAAACAAAATTATTAAAATAATAGTGATATCAGAAGACGATTTTCAAAGAGGATTTCACAAGGAGGAGGGAATTGACGATAGGGAGGTTAAGGATGTTAAGAAAAATCTGGTGAAAACTCTCATATGGATCTTGGTTTTGTATGACGTGAAAACATGGTCTTTGAACAAGGTGAATGGCGTTGACTGGAGTCTTTTGAAATGGGGATTTGGGGAAGGATTGAAATGGTGAAAGGGACACCCGCATTTACGAGATGGTATAACAGACAATGAAGTAATGTGGAGAAGGAGAACAAATTATTGGGAGAAATCCAAAGGAGGCAGGAAAGATAGATGAAGTGCATCTTTAATGGCAAATGAACGTGATAGACAAAAGAACAATAGCCAAGCAAGTTAACGTTAGGAAGAGGATAAGCCTATTGAACGGAATGAAGGGAGGCAGAATGTATGCGGAATTCTTGGAGAGATTATTGCAGTGCCGTGTGTGAAATTTTGTTGTATTCCGACTGACTAAGAAATATAGATACGTTCACTCTGTCCATCCAATACAAAATCAAATCCAATACAAATTTTAAACGGAAGATTATTTAACAATAATAATCTCAATAATAATACCTAAGGTTTGATAATAATAATGCTGTATATTTCCAGCAAAATAAAGTTTAAATACATATATATTGACGTTTAATTGGGTGTTTGAACATCCCAATTAATTATGAATGCAAATTGCCATCATAATGAAAATTATTGGTAAATATGAATGTCACAGACGAAATAAAAATATATTTAATATTAATAGTAGGTTTGGTACAAGTTTCGGGTGCCAGACATTTGACTCAGCGTTCTAACGAAAAAATGGTTCTTGTATTAAAATTATAATATCAGCAATATTTCAACGCATCGGTACATAGTATCAGTTCGATTATGTAACTGACCCTACTACGTTGCAACCCGTGATAGGATTCCCATTCAACAGTCTTCCTTATCGGATTCAATCTATTTATGTCCCTTTGTCTTCATTCTCCTGGCACCTTCTGTTCCATTTCCAATTATATGGTTGTCTCCAATAAACCAGTATGTCTCAAGGTGTATCCAATCCATTTATTTATTCTCTTTCTTATCATTATCCATGTTGGTATTTCTTCCTCACTCTGACCAGAGACCTTGGTTTTCATATCGAACTGGTCGCAACGGTTAATTTTAAGGCCAAATAATCGAGAGTAGATGATTATTGCCGACTTGACGACAAAATAGTCGATTGCATCGATACATCGCCATCGATAATTTCGATTCGGTTGCTCATCTCTTATATTTGTGCACATGCGCATGTGTGAACGGAGGGTAGGTTGTCTCCCCAGAGATTTGGCGGACTGGGATTGTGAAAAATAGACGAAGGTTATTTGTCCAATCGACCCATCTCTATCCTACTATAACGCACGCAACACCCTTCTTTCCCTCATATCCAGTCTTTTTGATTCCAAAAAGGATTGTGTCGACTATATTCAATAATTTTGAAAAGTATCTAATAGACATTCATCTGCACATTTGCACAATAATTCCCCCAATGAGACATGACGGGCGGGTTATTTGGGCTCCTGTCATCTATAAAAAAAGGTGCAATTCGATTATCTGTTACTTAACCCATATCGATGTGGTTGCATCGATATTTTTGATTCATTTTCCCTCGCATCTGTTCAGCGGTTGGTGATTTCAACATGGGAAGGTGGGATCCATCCCTCGCCGGGCATCAGCCTTCCTCATCCCTTCCTCCGCGGTGTTGGGAGGATTCCCCGTGGAGGAGGGAGAGTGGAGGGGGGCATAATTCGTGGCAAAAGGGGCGGAGAAGAGGAGGATGGACATGTTTATACTCGTCGGATGCATTGCGAGGGCGGCCGGCCGCGTGTGTTGTTCGCCCGTGGCCTTTTCGCTTCTCTCCGCCATGAAAAACGACCCTGCAACGGGAGAGGAGGCCACGCGGCGGTGGAAATATATGTATCTCTTGGAGCGAATGCGACAGGCCCCTCTCTCGACGTAAGTAAATCCCAGCCTTCGTTCTTATTTCTCGTTTCCGGAGAGAAATTTCATTCGGGTCCTCACGACAGCGTTTCCCATCACACATTGCTATTTTTTTTCCATATTTAGCGAAGTGGTTTAGGGAAGGAGAAGCCAGATTGAGGCTATGAAAGCGTTTCCCGATCTCTGCAGACCGGTTGCTACAAACTTTGATGAGCAGATATTTTAATAAAATCTGTTTGTGCCTGATTTGCTGCAAACAGAAGTTAAATTCACAACGCATCATTTGCAATTGCAACCACTCTGCTTTACACCCTGTGGATACACAACGAGCAATGAATCTGAGCGTTAAATGAGCACGTAAGAAATAGTTGTCATTATTTAAAATTTATTTCCAAAGATGGGACCTTCTTTCCCCAAAGCTCTGTAAGGCTAGGGTCACAGGTTGGGCAATGCTGACCTAAGGAATCCTCCCAATCAAAAACTTGTGCCATATTTTAAACAAATTCAAAATTACCTTGCGGAAAACGTCACGTTATGGAGTTCCCTAGTTGGCGAATTTCGTTCCCCATGGCTATTTGGTTGTAGAATGTGTTTGTTTTGGAAATGTGGCATCATTGCACGCGATTGCACTTGATACACATCAATCTACGTAAAAGTTCCGTAATGCACTACCAATCATTCTTGGGATTCAATGTTAGGTGGCAACTTAAGTCGGCAATATTAAGTTTAGGCAATGAAATAGTGAACGTTTATAACACATATTTCATTTAGGTAATTGGTTATTTGCATTGTTATAGTGTATTAATCGGTTCTGGATATTGGTTTTGGAAGGACCCGTGGAAATTTGTTCAATCTGGTGATATCGGGCATACAAATCTCTCAGCATGCATTACGTACGTATTTCGGTTCAATCAATCAACAAAGAAAACCATTACTGGAGATATTGCCATGCAAATTTAAGAGATTGATTTCATAGTTTATATTTGCAATCTCGGCTGACATTATGCAGCGAAAGATTTTGCATTGGCATGCATGCCTTTGAACATGTATTTTTGATTGTGTGTAAGTACGGAATACCGTTACTTAATTCACAAAATGAATTCCAGTGACTCAGGTCAATTTATGAGAAAGTGAAATTCACGGAAAGATTTGAATCGCATCACGGAATCATGGCAAGGAGCAGGATACGAGCACGTGGCCTTCGAATGAGTTGAATGCGTTCCTCAGCGAAATAAATTGGACCGATATTTAACCAATGTCACTCCAGTGACTCTGGACACAAGGCAATTTATTCGCCCGTGAACTTGCATCCAAAAGGAAACGCAAGATGCTCGGGAATTCATGTTTCGCGTCTTTCTGGAAGCCAAAGAGATCTACTCAAGTTGAAATGTGTTACCCGATAGTTTCAGAAAGAAATAAAGCAATGAAATCCAACCATTGGTGTTGGAAATGAAGTAATTTATTCCAGGGAAAGTCACGCGGTTGGTCTTAGAAAGGGATGGTTCAAAGGAGACGACAAATGGAAGAATGAATCATTGGAAAAGTGGACGTTTATAAATATATATTTAACTTAATAATCTAATATATAAAATATAGTGTCGTAGGGTGAGAAGCAAAACTCTTCTTCCCTAAGATTCTTTCATTACTCTGTACTTAGGCAAAGTATCGAGCTCGAGCATCAATGTGTATAAGGGCTGTAGTTCCGTCGTCACTCCACGTCTAATAAGGAAAAGAATATTGTAGCTTTAAAAATTTATCTCCAGCTTCCTTGTAGGCGAAGAAAGTTGAAATTAATACTCAAGTAGGTAGTCACTGCGAAATTAAACGGCATGATATCAAACATGTCTAAGTTTACTTTTGGAATATGCTGTTTCTCACGAATTCGATTCGATTGCTGAATTAGACTGTGTGCGTAGAAGAGGAGCTAGATTTGTAAAACGATCTTTTGACAAACGTAGTACATCATATAAATTATAGGAGGAGCTATGTTGGGAATAATTCACGGAGAGAAGGTTACTAGCATTTTAACTCTTGCATAAAATGGAAGCTGGTCTCCACAACGATGTTGTTGAAATTGTGCTATTAGCCTCTATGTACCACGGTAGGAAAGCTCATGAAAATAATATTAGAAAGATTAAGTATAGAACCGATAGAATTAAGAAGTCATTTTTCCCGCGAACCTTAGGGGATCAGAATGGTTGCAAATGAACACTCCAGGAAGTAAACTATAACTATTTAATTTCTAAGTAACCTCGAATTTTGATATTATTTCATTCAACCCTTATTTTATTTTTCTTCTTGTTTCTAGCAGCTAGTCTGCGATGTGTTGAGAAGTATTTTGGAGTTGGATACCGTCATGAATATAGGTGTAATTATTGTCATGACCGCCATTGTTTGAGATATTTTTGCATTTTTATTGGGAACTAACATTTTAGTAAAATTTAATATTGATGACGAATGCCCGGTGTGGAATCACACTTTCCCACATACCCTAGTGGTGTACTAACAGGTGTACGATGCTGATGTTGGGAATACGTTGAACATCGATAATTACTTCTAACCCGCATCGTGATTTCTTAACTTGCCTTTTCAACAGCAGGTGAGAAATGAACTGGATTTACTGCGACGTTTATTCTGGATACGGATCTCGATCATCAGATTTGTAAATGATTTATCGGAAGGGAGGGGAGCGAATGGAGACTCCCTCTTCGTTCAAAATCGATCGGGATGTGGGAGAAACAGCGCGCATACACTCCCTCATGTCGACCGACCTCTGCATCATCTTTTATGTGACACTTGGACGACGGATTGAGAGGATGTCCGGCACCCACACATTTCTCGGATCGGCGCAGCCTCCCGATAGAGGACGGTGTCTCGCCCCCTCCCCAATTCCACAACAGTCGAGGGCGGGGGCGAGAGAATAGCCATTCGACCAGGGGCATGTCACCCGCCGCATGTGTGGACACGCCCTGCCGTGTTGTTATCTCTCGAAGGGGTATGGAGTGAGGGATAAGAATAAATCGTCAAGGAAGGAGATGTCTCCATGGAAATTTCCGAGAGGGATGGCGAGGGTCGTTGGGAGTTTACGGTCTCAATCACCAACCAATGTTTCGGTAATGGCGCAAAAGGGAATGATATAAATATGAGAAGTGCACCTTTCAGATTCTGTGGGAGAAAAAGTAGGCACTGATCAGCGGTCTATTGTTCCTTCCTACCTCCCCCGAGCAAGAAACTGAAATTTGGAATTCGCACGCAAAAACAAATTTGATTGAAATATACACCTTTACGATCATTATTTTAATTTACTGTTTGGCGTTGTACCTGTTATCTATATCTATATATATATATATATATATATATATATATATATATATATATATATATATATATATATATATATATGGGTCGCGGTGGTCTAGTAGGTAGAGCGTTGGACTACTGACCGGAGGGTCCCGGGTTCGATTCCCGGGCAAGGCACTTTGGGCACCTGCAGCTCCACCCAAGCTAGTTGATTTTTCGGGTACCAGATCTTTCTGGGAAACCATAACCGGCACAGGGAAAGGAACTGGCCCCCCTACCCTGATGTGTGAATATTCACACGCCGTCGGGCTTGGTACATGGGTGAGCTCTACCATCACCTACTAAACCGACCTTCGGGTTGATTACTGTGTTTATGGTTTATATATATATATATATATATATATATATATATATATATATATATAGTATAATAGAATATTTGTACGTGAGCATGTCCAAACATATTTAACCTCTCTGCAGATGGTTGAAATAAAATATACGGGTAGGTATTAGGCCTTTTAACTCAGTATTTGCTACGAAGGTGCCTAAGAATTCCACGCAGCCATTCGTTGATTTTCATTTGAAATAGCTAAGTGATAAGCGATAATCCCCGGAAATGTCTTACTTACACAAGACACACCGAATATTTTGATTCTGCCAAGAATATTTATTTTTGTCTTTTATACTCGATAATTCGACCTTATTGGTATTTCGAGGAGCCAAAATTAATACATCTGAAATTAATATATTGGTTTCTACTTCAAAACCAAGTCGGTATTACGATTAATGTAAGAAAAACATTGAATGACATAAAAAAATATATTTCAATTTCCGCAATATATAGAGTGGATAGCAATGATAATCATTTCTTTGGATAATCTGAGCGATGGGCGGGGGAATCCAGCCAAACCAAACTGTCAAAAGTATGAAACGAGACATTGAGAATGTACATTTGTTCCGAGGGTACATTCTCTAAAGTCAAAAGTGATTCAATATCCTACAAACTAATTGCAGCTTATTTTTTTCCTTCTGGGAGGTCCGTAGTACACTTAGGCTTCTTTAGCATCTTCATACATACACAACATTCTTCTAGAACACCAGTGGCAGTTTTATCACTAACCTACATATTTGTACCTCCCAACCGGGCTAACCTGAACATAATGTGTGTGGAATTTTCATAATTGGTGCCTGAATCGATGAATTTACTGTAAATATTAACAATAATTTTATTTTTTCTAATATTTGATATTCTTAAGTGGTAGTAGTTTTCTTTATGAGGTACGTCGGCAGAGTATTTGATATTCGTATTCTAAGTTTGCACTTTTTGTGTGCATAGATTGAGTTACATTTTCAAGGTAATGTTATGATAGAGGAGTAACGGGTTATGCGGAAACAATGAGGAGTTAAGCATAATAGTTGTATAGTGGCTATTTTAAGTTTTTCAGGTTGTTGACACGATGGATTGGACTTATATATAATTTTTGGAATTAATTTGAAAAGCATAAAACCCAGACAGGCAGCAGGGAAAGTATTTCAGCTTTTATGTCCTCGATGGTATTTTCTTGGTGCTCAATTTGGTCTAAAAGAGCCTAAATACTAAATTCAAGGAAAATTTTCACAACTTTTTTTGACTTGTAGAAATGTTTTCGAATCAACGAGACAACCGTTACAACTTTTTGAAAAGAGACAAAACTTATTTTTACATCAGCAGCAGCATAAGGATTTCCCTAATGTATAAATTATTTTCCTGAAATTTATCTTCTTTCTTGTCAATGTTGAAGGATGCTTCCCAATCGGAAGACTTCCTCTGAGTAATTTGTTGAAAATTTTACATGCGTTTTAAGGTGATTACAGAATACTTTCGACCCAACCATATTCACAATAGCACAATAATTGTTAGACATCACTCTTCAGTTTATCCACGAGTGCGTATTTCACCAAGCTGATCATCCCGCTATGACGTGCGCCTTGCACACAGGTTTTAACACAGGAGTACTGTAGATTTGTTGTCGTAAGTTTATTCTAAAAAGATACGCTGAGAAACGCGTCTGTATTTTAACGTTGGTAATGGTTCATTCAGATCCGAGATCACTGGGAAGGTTTGAAGAGGATTAATTTCCTGCTGATCAACAAGCGGAGGAGCTCACACGCGTGGCTAATTAATCGTTCGATAGCGAAGAAAACGTTGTTATGGAGCGGTTTTCTTATTTCCAACGGATCCGCCTGGACACGAGGTAGTCACGGGCAGTCTGGACAAGCTTCGATTCACCCTTTTACAAATTTGGCTCGGATGGAATTCCCATTGAGAGCTTTTCCGTGTACCCGAGATGACTCGGAGACAGAGCTTGTCTGTCGCCTCGTTAAGGGAACTACACTGCTGCCGACCCCTCCGCTAACATCTCCCGCTCGCTCCTTCTTATGTTTATTTGTGCGTGCGCATCTCCGGAGAAAGATGGGAAGGATGGAGATTTTAATCTCTCACTTCACAACTTTTTTTTCTCAACCCAGCAGCGGCAAACGGTATCAATACTAGATAAGTGGGTGAGTAAGTGGAGACATAAAAAAAAAATTTAACAGAAAATTTCGCGTTCATGGCATCATTAAGAGCAGGGTCAGATGGTCTTCATTCACTTCAGATGCTAAAATCCGAGGTTTTATAGGCATGTTGGTCAGGTCGATTGTAGCAGAAATAGTATGCAAAATTTTCAGAAGTGTGCTCTTCAACTAGAGTTTTGATTCATTGAAATGGTTTTCAATTAAGATGCTATAATTATTTTCAATTTTTTTTAAACATGCATTACCCATCTTGACTTAGCATGACAATGGACGCGATTTTACCCCAAATTCAAAAGAGAAACCAGTTCCAGGTAGTTTTCAATTTGTCGTAAGTCTTCTGTCATTCTGAAAATCCCATGTGCTGTTATTTTATTACGCATGCATCAGTTTTCTAAACTCAAATTGTTTAGGGAAATAACCCTTAAGAATTATTGTTAACCAATTGAATAAATGTTAAAACTTATTCACTACCCAATCAAATGGAGGTATGAAAAAGGAGGAATGAAAGGTGTATTAAAAAAGTTATTTAAACTTCCATATGAGTGCGTGTTTATTATAATTAAAAATGTAGTATACCCTTAGCGATAACATTGTTTTTGTTGAATACAATCTAAGTATTTGACTCCAATCGTAGTTTCGTTTGAAGAATTGAATTGCAATAGGAAAATTTTATCACTGCAGTTTGCTTGTAGCGCTCTAATTTTTCCAGCGTTACAGTATGTGTGTGTTTGTTATTATTATTATTATTAGGTAATCTACCGGTTAAGGTAAGTTTTTGGATGGACACAACTATCAAATAAACATTTTGTAACTCCAAACAAAACCCAATCCAGCAAACTAATCTACATCAGGTCCCTCTTCTTCTCTGTGTACTTCTTTCCTCCCTTCATCCCGTCCAACATCCCTATCCTGTTCCTGCCCTTTTCTCGCTTGCCCAACATTCTCTTCTCTATTACCTTCTTCAACATTCCATTACCACTCAATACGGCTTTCATCCATTTTTCCTGCCTCTATAGAATGTCTCTCAACAAACCTCTCTCCTCACCCACCATCTCCAGTACTTTTGTGTGTTTATAAAAAATATATTTTGTAATATATATATATATATATATATATATATAACTTTTGGACGGCACAATTGAACACAGAATAAAACAGATAACACGTAAAAGGACACTCACACTGTAGATGATTTAAGCTTTCGGCCTACTCCGAGGCCTTCTTCAGGTCAGACTCTGAAGAAGGACCTTCGACTTCAACGAAGGACTTCAGTCTGACCTGAAGAAGGCCTCGGAGTAGGCCGAAAGTTTAAATCATCTACAGTGTGAGTGTCCTTTTACGTGTTATCTGTTTTATTCTGTGTTCTATTGTGCCGTCCAAAAGTTATATTGCTCTCGTGAGTACTTCCGCATTATCGATATATATATATATATATATATATATATATATATATATATATATATATATATATATATATATATATAAAACCATAAACACAGTAATCAACCCGAAGGTCGGTTTAGTAGGTGATGGTAGAGCTCACCCATGTACCAAGCCCGACGGCGTGTGAAAATTCACACATCAGGGTAGGGGGGCCAGTTCCTTTCCCTGTGCCGGTTATGGTTTCTCAGGAAGACCTGGTACCCGAAAAATCAACTAGCTTGGGTGGAGCTGCAGGTGCCCAAAGTGCCTTGCCCGGGAATCGAACCCGGGACCCTCCGGTCAGCAGTCCAACGCTCTACCCGCTAGACCACCGCGACCCGCATATATATACATTATATATATATATATATAATGTATATATATATATAAAATGTATATATATAATTTTTTTTCTAATTATATAAATATTATATATATATTATTTTTCTATAAATAAATATATATACATACATACACATATATACAGGGTTCGTCCGGAAAATAAGTGTCATTGTCTCATTGTCTTTTTTGACAAAAGGGGAGTCGTCCACTACGAATTTGTACCTGGACGACAAACTGTAAATGCTGCATTTTACGTCCAAGTGCTCGACAGGCTTCGAAAACGAGTCGCCCACGTCCGGCCAGCGATCAAAAACATCTGGCGGCTGCATCACGGCAATGCGCCGTCTCACACCGCGTTTGTCGTGTCGGACTTCTTGGCCAAGCACGGCGTGGCAACGCTGCCGCACCCGCCCTACAGCCCGGACTTGGCACCACCGGACTTCTTTCTGTTCCCGAAGATAAAGAGGAGTTTGAAAGGAACGCGATACGGGACTTTGGACGCCGTCAAAGAGGCCGTGACGACGTGTCTTCGAGAGGTTCCCGATGATGCCTTCGCGGGAGCGTTCCAGGAATGGAAACGCCGCTGGAACAAGTGTATCGACTCACAAGGATCCTATTTTGAGGAATATTAGCTTAAGATATGTAAAAGTGTAATAAATTTTTTTTCCTGGGCTCAGTACACTTAATTTCCGGGCGAACCCTGTATGTGTGTGTGTTATTTATGTGCATAGGAAATCGTGGCCCTTTTGTGAAGTCTGTTTTTCTTTATGATGTGTCACTCAAACTATGATTTAACAGTTCTTATTCAGTTTTCCATTAGCTTGCTTTATGACATCATGATACTTTTGTTTAAGAGTTGCTGACCTTGACTCCTCTTTTAGATGACTACTAACTTGAATTCTGTGTCATTTAATGACAATCACCGTTGCCTGACACTGGTATCTTTGAGGATGTCCTAGAAAACGGAGATAATATTGCTGCATTAAATTCACGATCACCACATTGGAAATAAAATTTATTTATTTTTACTTTTATGGGCACGTAGATAGCACCCAAGACATTCCCTTTTGAGAAAAACAAAATTGAAAAATCTATTTGAAGGTAATTCCAGCTTCTTTCTTTTATGTTAGTCTATCCTTGCATACTTCTTTCACTTCCGTCAGATTCAAGCACTCTTTGACCACGCCACCCCTGGACATTCTCGGTTAACCTAACGTCTATCAAACACTTTATCCTTCTCTCTGTATGGAAATCGTTAAGACAGATTAGCTGAGATGATTAGTATATTTAAAGTAACTAACCTTTATTGAACAAACACATGGAATTTAAATGGCTCCAATTTTCCCGCAATCTCTTGTCAAAATCATAATGTCAAGTCTCAAATGTCATGCATAATGATATTCCCGTTCATAAATATTTTTTGAAAATCAGATTCATTATAGAAATCATTGAAAAACATTTTATAATTTTGAAAAGAAAGACTGCCAAATGGAAGAGAGAAGTCTTGGTCAGAAGGTTAGAGATAGGTTAGAACCATAGAGATTTAACAATCCGGTTTGGCATTCACAAGTTTTGAAAATTCTTCTGGTGCAGCATTTAAATTATGAGTTTCTGAAACAATTTTTTTAGGACAAACCGAAAATTTTCTTATTGAGTGCCCAAATTTTACTCTTTTGTCAAAAAAACCGAATTCCCTTCGGACACTTCTGGTTTCCTTTCTGAAAATCTAATTTTATTAGGAATATTGTTCGGGAGTATTCATTTTAAATGTTAGCATTGAATTGATTATTCTGAAAGTAAGCAGATACCCTCCAAACGATTGACAATTTAACTGATAATTATAATTTTGTATAAGTTTTTCAGAAATCGCGTGAGCAATAGCGAGTAATTGATGCTAATGATTAATATCGACCGTGTAGTTTAAAAAATAAGCAGCTTTGGAGTCGTCGACCTAAACAGACGAAGAATACAAGGTCTGAAAACACACATGCATATTCTTTGGACCATTGTTGAAAAAAATGACAAGCTGTATCTCATAATCATCGTAAAAGGTCATATATCTAATCAAGATAGTTTTGGAAGGTCCCTAAACCCTATGTTTTACTAGGTATCGGATGAACTTTCCCCTTTTTAGCTCTACATTATTTCCTTCTTCAGTTTTTTATATCTACTCTCTTCTTACTTGCCTTCTTGGAAGTCTTCTTCCCCGCTTACCTAATTTTCTTCCTTCTATTAACTGCTATAACATCTCGCTCCTTGCCCATATTTCCTGTACACACTTTTCCTTCCTTCTTCGGACTTCCCCTAGCAATTTGTTTTCTTCTCCCACCATATTGAAAACTTCATCATTAGTCTTCGTCTCTGTCCAAATCACCTTCTCCATACTTCACGCCCACATCGCAAGAGCCTATAATCTAAGTTCTACGTCTTGCCTCAAAGCCAAGGTTTGGGATCCGTACAGCGACACGCTCCAATGTTCAAGTCATTACTAATCTTTTCTTTGCGTCTTTACTTTTAGCTTGCGTTTCATGGGCTCTTTCCTAGCAAATTCCTCTTCCTCCAACGCTAGTAGAGGAAGAAGCATTGGAGCATCTCATGTCCCTGCCACTAGGCTTATTTTATTTGACAACACTGCCCTAATCTTCACGCCCAAAAGTCGTTATGCACCATCTCATCTACATCTACTTAATAACTCGCAAGCCGCCGCAAGGGCGTGTGGCGGGGGGTGTTAGGGCACCACCCGTAATTAAGAAAAAAACTAATGCTAAAGCCACAAATTCATTAATACACAAACAAAACAATGTATAAATTCATGCAAAAGCTCAAAAAACCCACTTACATGCAAACAAAAAACTAAAAACTAACATACATATGCATCTTCAGAAAAACCTAATATCTTTGCAATGTTTAATTTTGTTCCGACTTGTAAATTAAATGTTTTTAATATTTCTAAAGCGACTTCGGTTTCTTACTATTATGATTTCTGATTGTTCTGGGAAAGAATGAATATTGGAAATTATCTCCCTTATTTTATCTTTGTGACCTGATCTACCTAAGTAGTGTGGAGCCATTATAAATTCCTTTTGTGTCATCGTTAAACTCGTTGGTTATTTACGATTGGTCTTCACTTCAGCTCAATCGGCATTCGTAATCCTGGGAAAGTTTTTTTGTCGTGCAATTTTGTTTTACCGAAGACCTTCTCCCTGTCCACAATTCTATCTACTTCCCTGTTTTTTCGCGAGCTATCAATTGTGGCGGTTATCTCCGCAGTCTTACACCTCATTGTAAAGAATAACTACAACTTCGATAGCTATGGTGCAGTTAATGAATTGCTTTCTTAATACGCAGAAATGGCTAATGATTAAATTGTCACAGACCAAATTTCTCTAAATAACAGATATCCAGGGTCAAATCGATCCTTCGTGTTGAATATGGAAATACATCAGCTGCCGTCTGAACCTGATTCTTTAATTCGATTCAAATTTAAAATTATTTTGCAGCAGGAGGTGTATTGGGAGAGGGAGAAAGCAGTTATTTTAGTGTGTAAGAGTACTGGATAACGTACGAATTGATAGTTAAAGGTACTAGAGAAGAAACGCGAGGGTTCAAAGTTTCATTTTTCTTAGCTCGTACTTTCTCATGAGAAAAACGTCTCTACTTTTAGCAACAACACATAGTTGCTTTTTTGTTAAAACATTTGGGCTAGCAAAAAATCACCCCAAAAATGGTAAAGTTAGTTCTTATGAGATATTATTCCCAAATGACATTTGCAAGGGTGATAGACTGGTGCGAATTATTAATTGTTATGTAAACCACTTACTCCCTAAATAATTTTCATTTGAAAATAGTTTTCTGCGCAATGTTTCTTGGGAAATTGCGGGACGTACCATCTTAAGTCTTCCTTTAGTGTTTTTTTAGAAATATTTACTTGTTATAATTTTATCTAAAAACGTTAACTTCTTTGTTCGTCGTAAGGATTGTTTTCCTCTCTGGACCGTATCTGATGGATTCAGCCATTTTCTCTAATAAGGGCTCTGGACCGCGAAGCCGTATGGATATCATGAGGTTATAATTACATGAACAACCATGGAATTGGTACTAATAACAGAATAACATAATGTCAATCATAATGATGCCCTCAAAAAAACAACGAAAGATGTGTGGCAGGAGGTGTATCCTCATCAGGCATGCAGATAACGCGAAGGGTCGCGGATACGTAGCGTTCATGGAAGGCTGGAAGTTATAAATACCTCTTTCGTACTATAAAATGAAAAACTACGTGTTCCGAGTCCGTGGAGAAGTTCATGTTTTGTTTAGTTAGGGTCATCTTAGGCGGGGTTTAGAAATGTGGCAGGGCTTCGGTTATGATACTTCAAAAATCTAACTTGACCTAGATTCGAGATTCTCAATAAAAATATAAATTAACATAAAAATTAAAACCTTTTGGAGAGTACTAAAATAATACTCGCTCCTAAATAAAATGCTTGCGTATGAACAGGCCAATTTCCTTTTTACGAACTCGGGTCTGCCCAATATGGTAAATCGAAAAATGTTTGTTTTGTTAATTATCTTGTTATTTTTGTAAATTGTTTCGCGGCAGAGCTGAGTCTTCTCCCTTATGTAACTATCTCCATTTGTGAAACAATAGCACGCAGAAGGTGGTTTGGAGAATTACTTTATAGGATTTACAATTATGTTTCAATGAAATAATATTCTCGAAGAAACTTTTGAATTCTGCCTCCTCTCATTACGTATTTTACAGAATGGATGGTTCGGTTATTTCATAATCTTCCAGATCTATCAAAAACGTTTAATACGTAACGTATTCCATGGTTTCAAAGACACGTCCATTGCGATGGAGCTTGCCAATCGGCAAAAAAATCGCGATTTTCATGGATAAATCGGACCCGCTGACATATTTATTTATTTGATGATATTCGTTGCAATTAGGCAATTGTCCTGGTGGCAACGGTCATATAACAAACAAACAAAATTTTAACAGTTATGCTGTACAATAGTACAATTAGAAAATATTTTAGTACAATTAGACAATATTTTAACAGTTATGCTGTGCAATAGTACAATTAGACAGTTACAATAGTATACAAATCACTGTTTAATGGTTTATCACCCAGTGGCTGCTTTACACTTCTTAAAGCTCCGTATGATATGACTCCGTGTAGGCAAGGGAAGGAGTTCACCGATCCACTCCAAATTTTGCACTCGTTTGTTCAATGGTAAAAACCAAACTTTTTAGAACTCTAACGCGAGAGCGAGTTCGAAAATATTTTTTTTTACGATCCACCCTCCACTACTGTGCACTACTTGAAAAGAATAAATTTTCTCTTTGAACTATCGCCGTCGATATTTCCTGAGATATGCGATGTAAAATCCTTGCGGCGATGCATCGCCAACCACTTGGGCGGTGAAAAAGGAAACCCTCCGTGCAAACCCTCGAGGAAGGAGAGACACAGGTGCATCTCCGCGAGAGTCCATCCACCTTCCTCCCGCCCTTCTTTCCCTTTGAACCCTGAAACACTTCCCACACTCGACTCTTCCTCCCACACCTCCGCGGACGGCCTAGAGAAAGAGAGAAGGGAAAGGAGAACTCCCATCCCTCGCTCGTGTCTCTCTCCCACGCACGTAACCTGGGCAACCACGGCGTGATCCACGAGCGCGGCGGGCACCTCCTCCAGCGAGGGAGGAGAGGCGAGTGGGCGGGCGCGCTTTCACCCCACACCGGAGAACATCTGCCGCCTCCGGATGGCTTTCGGTGTGGTGGTGGTGGTGGGAAGGCGGACGGCCGGGAGGAAGAGGAGGGGGGTGTGGGTGGGGGCCGCCAGCTAGGCGCGGGAGGGCAGGCTTGCGGACCACCCCGGTGGGCCTCCGGCGGAATGCCGAAAAGAAGAAGCGGAGGCGAGGAGACAAAACCTTCTTCCTGCGGGTGGTGTGGGAGTCACCGGGGTGGCGGTGCTCTTCCCTGTGCGATGGGAAGATATGCATCGACGCCGCCAACATCAGTATTTCAATCCGAAGATTGGTTCACTGCAGCCCGTGCACTCTTCACTTTCTATTAACCTCACTCCTCTTCCTCCCTGGTAGGTCTTCAGTCTTACTCCCTTCTATATTTAGGCTACGCTTGTGTGTCGCTTGTGTGCCTTCCTTTTCCGAACAAATCCATTATGCCTCAAGTTGTGAGCCCAATCCATCTGATTCTTCTTATTGTGCTTTATATCGACTTTTCCTACTTTAGCCCTCAGTCGACGCATCGTATCGATATGAAATTTTCATCAAGCCTGTCGCAATGATAATTATATGGAACCCATAAATATATCGAGTTCTCATGACTGTGGTCTACTTGGAGAAATACTATGCCGTAAAGTAGAATGCGGTTTAGCCGGTATCGATGATGTTAATAGCGATATATCTCGATTTTCCCGATATGGTTGATTTCATTCCATAATTATCTTACCGTTCATGATTGCCGATATTGTCGGCATTGGTCGATATAATCGATAATCATCTTCATGTCGATACCTCGTCAATACTTTCATATTTCACTTATTATCACTTCACTCTATTATGGAGACTGAACGTCGAATTCTCTTCAGATTGTTCCGTTCTAGTAGGGTTCTCTAGGAGAGGGACAGGTCGTGAAATCAGAATTTGCAGAGCCCTGAAGTAAACCTGTATTAGTTGGTCTGTGCTTAGCGTTGAATTCAAAAGCAAGGGCTAAAACAATCGCAAATATCATTAGGCATTC
Source organism: Hetaerina titia (assembly GCA_037158775.1). Classification (NCBI taxonomy): domain Eukaryota; kingdom Metazoa; phylum Arthropoda; class Insecta; order Odonata; family Calopterygidae; genus Hetaerina; species Hetaerina titia. The sequence continues at coordinate 37,309,833 of CM073778.1, forward strand.
GGTTCTTACATTTATATTGTATCATACTTCTACGTTAACCTCATCTCCTACGTTTACACACATACATTTCTCTGAAAGGTGCAGGAAATGCTTGCGTGCCACCAGCAGTAAAAAAATATTGTGGCGTGAACATCCTTAGTAGAAGAGCAATCATGTGTGATCAAAATCACTTTTCAATCTAGGGCCATGCTAAGATATCTTGTTAAACGATCTTAAGGATAAATGGAATACTAATCTACCGATCAGAGGTAGGTGTTAGATATACCCTGAAAACTGTTGAATTTTCCATGGCCTTATAAAGAGCTGGACAGTTCTTAGCACTATTTGAAGTATAAATCATTTTCATTATTCCGTCTCATTCTCCAGCTCCTCATAGCTCCTACCCCCATTCAATTCTATTCTAAATTACTATTATTTTCCCGCCGCTATCTCGATTTCCTCGCATTCTTCCTTCTATTACCGTATTCAAAATTCCATTACCTCTAATGATCTGCTGCATTCACTTTTCTTACCTTCTTCAAACTACTTTAACATCCCTCTCACTTCCCTTACCATTCTTAGTACATCTCCGTTTGTTCTTCTTTTCACCCATTTCATTTTCCTATTCTTCTTGACACCCTCATCCTTAGATTAATCAATCAACCAAATTATCATTAATTATTTAAAGCCTCAGAAACTAGCTACTTGTTTTGATTATAATTCAATATTACTAAGCTATAATTATGGAAATAAACTGACAATCTAAAAAACTATTTCCTATGGGATCACAATGGCAATTATTCTCTTATCTCTAGACAAGCATAAGAGAAGAGAGTTACCTCCGTTCTAGGTTAAATAAGTGGAAATACAACTTGGATCACAAAACGTCCTGACATTAGTTGTATCTATGGTCATAACTCGGGAATTTTCAGCCAAATCAAGCCTTCCCGTGCAAAAAAATAGCGCACATTCTAGACTCGGGTAGGAACATTTTTTCACAAAATATCCACGAGTTGGAATAAATAAAAATTACCCAAAGCCGTACTCTTAGGGGCACTAGTTAGGGGACACGGGGGAGGGTGCAAAGAATGAGGATAACAAAACCGCACACACTCTCTCACTCAGGTATTTGCAGTGCAAATTGGGTAATTTGTATTTATTCCATTCATTCGGCCGTAGTACGTTCCCTTTCTCTTTATCCACGAGTTGTTTTTCAGGAAATTAACCTTGCCCAGGAGTTAGGACACGAAAATACCAAACGCACCCCTATAAATACAATCACCCTGTGATTACTTATTGGTTGATTTTATGTTATTTTCTATGATTGAGTTTAGGCTACATGAGTGTATATTTCTTGCGTGCAAATTTCCTGGGTTGGGACTAAATCCTAAAGAATATAAACATAATGTCAACGACCACCCCAAGACACAAACTCATTTTAGCGCAATTGTGCGTTCCGAATTGTTACGACATCTTCTCCTATCTCCAACTACTTGTTTTTTAGAAAATTTGACGATAATCGGTTAATATAAATGAAATAGAAGATGACACAGCGTCAGGCGTAACATGGTGGAAATCCTTCATGATGAAAGAAGATATTCACAAAAATTACTTCATTTTCCAGTTTTCACAGACTGCCTCTCTGTTATGCGAGAAGAACCGAATTTTTCGTAAATAAAAATACCAACAATTTGAAGGTGGTGTTTTTCCTCACATTCGTCTGTTTCACTTACCATCCAGCGTTAGGCTACGGCGTGATTTCAACCTTCTCCAATAGATTGTTATGTTGGTATTATGTATTTGATTCTTACTAAACGAAAGATTTATTAGAAAAACTGAAATCAATTCACCGGAAAACCTCATGTTATTTAACATCATCAGAATGAAGTACAGCGATTCGACTAGTAAACCGATCAACATACAGGAATTTTTCGAGAAACGAACTCTTATCATATTCCGTTTTGGACTCAAAATGCGAAATTATTATCGAAATACGTTCAATGATGCTTCTTTAAAGAAACGTATCTTAGACTAAACAAAGCAAATAGATGTAAAAGAAACGTAGCTCAAGGGCTTTCAAACGAGGTCGTTGCACGTTGTCAATTCATTATCAGCTACACTTTAGGCATGGCTGTTTGACTCTCCTTCTCTAGCACATATGTATGCTTAGCGCTAAACCTTTACAGGTTTACTGAAATCTGTCGCTTTGTATTCACTAAATGTTGAAATAACGTGTCGTATATCATATTTGCAATTCTGTTTATCTTTACCCAAGATACAAAAAGAAGAAACTGATGAAAACTATGAAAAAATGGTATAACAAAGCCATTCTTTGGAAAAAAATAATGGAAGATAATTTTTATTCAAATCATTTTTTAAAATGTTGTTCATCGGCCAAAAGTATGGCCAAAAGTATGTAATTATTGTGCACAAATGATTTTTTTTATTTTTTCCATCATTTCTATATCTGGAAACTGATTGATTTCCCATAAGACGAAATGAAAATTTAGGTTTCGAGATAAGAAATTCTCGAAAAATGAACTGCGGACAAGAACGAATTATATTCGTAATTCGATGAGGTACTCCTGTAGTCTGTTTCTTTAAGGTATACAAAAATACCAACCTTGGGAGTTTTTTTTTAGTCTTGCGTGGTACGTGATGTGAATGCACTTTCGGATATAATCTAAACTCAACCCTGTTCACGAGTTTTGTTCTAAATTTGCAATCCACAATACGTACGCAGTTTTTCAATGTCGAATATCAAATAAAATATAAAAATATATATGATATCATCTTGTTTGTTTAATTAATTATCCTTGAACATAAAATAGCGAATGCCGACATTCATGCGCGGAATTCTCTTGCAATTTCGCTAAGCATGTTTATCTCCGCAGTTTGCGCCTCTAGTGCCGGGGCTGCCGGCCTCCCGCCGCCGCTGAGGGCAATGGCGAGAGGGATGGATGGCCCACGCGAAGAGGATAGCGTTACTCGCACGCCAGGGGACACAATGATCTATATTTAACAGGATTCCGTCCAGAAAAAAAATCCCCCTGCTTAGCCTTTCCGCCTCTTATTTCATTTCGCCACTCCCTTCTTGACGAGCGACTGCATCCAAATATTTCTCTCTTAAAATACAGTCTCTCTCTCTCTCTCTGGAGGACCGACAAACGACCCATGTTATATTACAAGGAGCTGGGCCGCGAATGGCCCTGGTGATTGTCCACACTATTTAACGCATGATTAACTTTATTATCATCATCCTACCGAATTAAAATTGGTTTTCAAGGGACCCCGGCACCACATACTGATTTATCTCTTAGGCCAGGGTAACACAATACTAATTGGCCTTATCCCATAGTAAAATCTGATATACAGGTATTTTAGCTGCGGATTCTATCCTCATTTTGTTCAAAAAGCCTACTCATTTCTTCCCTCCAACTCGCTCACCCAATATTTTTCCCACGCAGACTTCAACATCCTATTGTCGCTCAATATATCTTGCTTCCAATAGCTTTGCATTTCTTGAATTACTTTGAATTTCTCCAAATGACCATCCAACTCCCATTACCTTGCGTAGATCATCTTCGTTCGTTTCCCTTCCATCCATTTCACTTTTTCCATCCTCCTCCGTAGAAATCATGTTTCCTTAGTCGAACAAAACTACGTTCCATATTAATCTTACCTTTACATCTTCACATAAGGTATCTTTCATCAAATCGTTCCAATTTTTCAAAAGCGCTTCCGCCTGGTGCAATTCTACTTTTAATCTCCCTACCATTTGGATCATCTTCGTTCAATATTCCCCAGGGAATGGTTTATCCGTTTCATTGGGTCTTACAAATGTCCTTTAATTTTAGCGTTTACCATCCAACCTGAACTCCCTATTTCTTGAACACCTCATACATTTTATTTTCTTATGGAATCCGAAGTTTCCGCGGCGTTTATCCTCAATGGTAACGGTAATTTATTTTCTTATTTTTGATTCCCATATTGAAACGTAAAAATGTCCGTTCCGGCCACCGAGTTCACCCTAAATCTTCGCCTTACAACTCAATAGGGGCATGCGCACTAACGAGGGACTCATCTCCCGAGTAAGTGATGATCCGGGTGTTGTGGTGCTTGCATCTGTTTGATATCGAGCCGTCAGCTGGAAAGGGTTTGCTGCCACAAGCCCGGCGAGGAATCTCGTGGCGGGGCATGTTCTGGAATTTCTCTCGGAGGGAGATAGTGAAGAGGAGGGTGTGGGCGAAACGGAAAGGGAGGGAAGTGAAAAAAACGGGAGATAAGAAGCGAGCAAAGGGGGGAGGGAGGGAATGGAGGAAGAGGGATACGCTAGATGGAAGGATGTGGTGGGGGAGGAATCATATTGTGGTACGCCCACTGCTTAACCGTCGAATTAATTTCGGGAAGTCGGGGGAGGTAGGTAGTATTTCGAGTCGGTTAATAGAGCGACAGGTGTCGACTGGTGGCAGATAGAGAAAGGGTTTTACCTTGGTGGGTGCAGGGAACAATCACCCATCCATCCCCGGACGGAGAGGAAGGGGTTGAGGGGGAGTTAGGCGAGAAATGCCCGACCAAGCGGAAGGAATCTCAAAACGATCATCTCTCCGTCTTCACGGAAAATTGTTTGCGCGGAGTTCGATACACAAAACGAACCGCACCTCTCCACTGCCTTCTTTCTTTAGGACGAGCCGCAGGGGGGGCGGGGGAGATCTTAACTTTGATCTTCATGAACGCGGTAAACACACCGAAACGGAATAAATTATTTTTTCACCGCGAAAGGAGTTAATGAGGGAAACCCCACAGTCGTCTCGTCGGTATAATCTGATTGGTGAACTTAGCTCTTGGATTAACACACCTGGTTTTTTTTGTGTTTTGTATGGCCATCCCAAACTTGTCGGCTTTTAATCTTTTCCCTCCACGCTACAAAGCAAAATGAAAGCATTACTGGGAAAAGGCGGTAATAATTTCTTAAAACGAATCGAAAGTCAAGATTGCTCATTCTTAAACTTGTTAAGAGTTGAGGGGAGTTTAATTGCCTCATTGTAACGGTGATGGTTTTCAAATTATGGTGTTTATGTTCTTTGGGGTCCTTCTTGATTTTCCTCGTTAAGAGGAGTGCACCGGAATAAATTTCTTTATTCGATCTTATCGACAGGAATTCCATTTGGAACACTCGTTGTGAGGTCATACTCTTTATTCTAAATAAATAATGATCTAAAATTGAGCCATCACTTTTTGCGCAACATTTTCGCGATGCTTATTTCTTTTGTTCCACAACTGCATTATTAAAACCTAAAAATGCTTTCCCTTCCCTCCTATAATTAAAGCAGGGAATTAAAGCGAATTTTCAGAAATACGTATACCATAATCTCATTTGTTTTCTTAAGTATAAGGGTGGAATAAATGCACGCAGTGAACTTAACTGACGAATTACCACCGAAAAGAATGAAGTGAGTTTTCTTTACCATTTCTTATCGTTTTAAGTGGCAGTAAGTTTATTCATATAAGAAAATTTAATATTTCAAGATCGTTATTCTGACTGCTTTATCAATAGAAATAGACTTTACTGGATAAATGATTTAAAATACGTTAAATAAATAACGTAAATACGTTATTAATGTCATTAATCGAAGAGAATCTTATAACAGCATGTTTGAACTCTTATCCCATAGATTAGAGAGATTCCCAATCGAATAATTCAAGAAGTATGGCTCAAAGACTAACTACAAGTAAATGAATGTAATTATCAAGCTGGTAGAAAGCTACGTTAAACATTAGGAATAGGAAGGAAAAATTTAGATGAGCATTTGTAGTTTACGTACGTTGGAGGGAATTCGGCGCGGTAATGAGAAAATTAGGAGGAAAAAAGCTTTGGCGGAGGAAGGAATTGTCTGTAGGCTAATAATACCCTGTATGTCTCCGAATTCGTTCTGGAAAGTTTTAAATGTATTAGGAAAAGTACAGAACCTTCTGGGGGAAATCTGACGAAGTCCGAGAAAGTTATCAGGGTTAATATTGAGAGGTAGAGGGGTATTAAAAATCGTAACAGAAGGGAAATGCTTGATTGACAGGGGGAAAAATTTATTGAATAACCCTTCTGATGGCAAGCCGGTAGAATACAGGAAGAAAATAATAATTGTCAAACTAAAGGTAATTCGCACAATACATATTTAGTTCATAAATATTAATCTGAACGTTCAAAAACATATCTTTGGGTAATGGGCTATGGGCAATATCTAATGGGCAATATCTAATGGGCAAATGTTCCCGAATGAAAACATTCTAAACGTTATGCATGTAATTCAATTCAAAATCATTCGCGTTTTATTCTGGTGGTTCGTTGGATCTAAAGTTTGGAGACATAATTCGGCTGCATGTTTTTTTTCTGAAGACTGGATGAATACGTTTTATTGCGGTATCTCGCACAATATTTCCTTTATTGGCTTCCCTCTAAATGAATTTCCTGCCGAGAATCTTTCTGACCAATAGCCGCAATCATTCACCCACTGATATAGATAAAATCTCAACTTGACTAAATAAAAAGAAACTTAAAAATTAACTGATAGCTATGACATTTGCTGTCACACCTCAGGAATCACATCAGAATCAAAAAGAATCAAAAGGCACTGGGCTCTTCAATGACAGAATGATTTAAAATATGAATTCACTAGAGTATCGTGAGTATCTAGATGATAGATGCATACGACAATATACAGAAAAATCGCTGATATTGCTGTAAGTAAACTCCAAGGTGTTGATTTTCCCATTGAGTGTGGACATTTTGGCCACTCTAGGACAAAGACTTCAGTAAGAAGGGCCAAGTCCATCCATGAATTTTTTCGTTTGGCCACAAGAAACCGTGCCACATATTATTCTCTGAGTTCATCCAGTATATCCATGTTCACATATCCATACTATATCCAATCTATATTTCCGTATACCATTTCATATCCATGTACGTGTATGGAATATTCATATGCCATATCATATTCATCCAGTTGGCCTGTGAATTGAAAACCATGAAGATGGTTATTGTAGTGGATTTAATTTGCTCAGTATATCATCTTTACTGCATAATAAAATTTAGGCTAAATGAAGTGGAGCTCTTTCGCAAACAGGCTAGCTTTTTTACCAGCATCAAATCTAGACCGTTCTCAATATTTCCTATACAAATTATTTAAAATTTGGCTTAGTTTGCCTTCGTATATAATACTCGAGTAAAATATTGAGTCCTATAATAGAGTTTGACCCATCATCATTAGTGATATTTCCTATTACCTCGCTCCAACTGGTCCGTTGTGGGGGTGTAAGGAAATTGACTGGCTTCTCCGGTTCTATTTAGACATTTTGGAATTCAAATGCTCTGACACACTACAAGTGCTGTGCAATTACTTCAAAAAATAATTATTCAATGTGGATGGAACATATGGACAGATGGTACATACATGACTTCAGTTGGCTGCCTAGTAAAAAGGAACTCAATATAGATGCACTTGGAATTCACACACAATCAATTTTTTCGATCGTGCGGGATTGTGGGGATCCTACTTGCACCGTCGTTCCTGTTATTTTTTAATGTTTCGACATGCCCGTGGGCAAAAATATTTAAATTATCAATGGTTATAAATCTTGATACATTTCTATAATGTGAACATAACGAGTGGTTTCATGCTGTAAAATAATCTAAGATTAATTTATGGAAATAAAGCAACTACGAAAGATATGCGGTTTGAATAACCAACAATAAGCGAACGACGCGAAGTAGGTACTTGTGTGTTTAGAGTTTAAGATCATTTACTGATATTATTATCCTTATTGTAGACGCACGTAATCACTCATTCATTGGACGTCAAAATGTCTCATTTAATGCCGTGAAGCGTGAACTGGGCAGAACAATTAGCATAGATTTCGACTTGATAATGAATTATTAGCCCTGGCATTCTTTGTGCCTTATATATACATTATCTTCATTGGTGCATACATTACGAGTATATTTCTTAGAAATTATTTATGAAACGATCTGAAATCGAGAAGAATACTTCTTAACATATTAACTTTTTCATAAAATACAAGGTACAGAATTCAGAATGCATTAGTATACTCATTTCGAGGATGATATTTCCGCTATGTTTGCAAAAGCGTCTTATTTTTTCCCCTATAAGTCGCTACGAAAGAGCTGCTTCTTCTTTTGGAATATCTATGGATTCGCCGAATTCTGTCCCCTAGGATCCTTGTCTACAGGGACCCACATCACGCAAAGACTCCTGGGATTGGAGGCACATCATCTCTGTTTAATCTTCCTTCGTGAGTGCAATTAATAGCTCATTTTTAATTGCCTCCTTGTGACCTAAATTTCGCCCTTCCCGTCCAGTTGCTTATCTAAGAGTTCGAGGGTGCAGCGCAGGGGGGAGCTTTGTGGTGAAGTTAAAAAGAGAAAGGGTTCAAGGGATTCGGATCTGCATATTTTGGTACGGGTGACTGACACGCAAGCGGTGATGCTTTCCACGCGACTCTACTGTGGAACTCCAACTCACGTTCTTCTGTTATGTACTGACAGACGCTACAGACAGCACGAAATGCAGCGTCAGCATGGAGAACTGAGAGAATCAAAACGAAATCCATTTGAGCTTATACCCCATGATCTAGGCTGATGACGCGTGATATTTTAATGTGATACGACATTAACGTTATCCTCCTACTAGCGGAGTTTTAGTTGGAAAGAGACTGAAAAACAAACAAATGAATGAACTTCCATTAGCCAAGAATCTCGAGAATTCCCAAAGGATACATAAATTTGCGAAAGCCTTTACACTTAGAGACAATCTTTTTATTTAATATTTTCACGAGTGTGTTCATTGAATAACTGAAATTTGAGTTATTTGGAAAGAATTTTATTTATTCGTCTATATCAATGTTACCCACTTCAAAGTATTGATGGTTTCAGGCGTGACTTTATGGAATCGATTTCATTATGTAAATGAAAAAATAGTAACTTTGAGATTACACAGAAAATTTATTTCGATACGACCCGGATTTCGATGTTCAACATCATCTTCAGGTAACAATTCTTACAGACATCCATCTACATATATATACTACCCTCAGGTAGTGGGAAGGTCAGAGAGGGTATCTGGGGGAGGGAAGTGAGCAATAATTGTTGAAGGGAAGGGTAGAGAGCGGGAGGAGGCTCCCTATGGGGAGCACTCCTCCCAATGGCGGAGGAAAGTGGGTGGGTTTTTAAGTTGATCTTAGACATAAATACAAAGCCCTTAACATATCTCTGAGGTCGAGAGAGAGTGTCGGGAAAGTAGAGGGTTTTTTCCCTCATTAGCACAGGTGTCAAATACTGGTAGGTTTAGGAGGGGGTAGTGGGAGGTGTACAAAAGTTCGTTAACAATATTATCTTTGGAGCGAACACTTTTTTTTATTTCAGGTTGCTCTAAAGTGCTTCTAAGTTGCTCTAGTCTAAGTCCTTTCTTTTCCACGTGTAAAATTTCAAATTCAGTCACAATAGCGGTTATATGTGAAAGCTTTTCTCTCCCTCCTCCTAGCGAAAGCTTCTTTGCCTAACGCAATTCTTCTCCTTATGTCCCTACTACTTTGATGATAAACCTAGCCTACGTCTTTCTGGAAAATTGGATAACATTTGTTAATATTGATTCTCATCCCATTTCCCTCCTATTTTAACGTTTAGCATTTTTTTGTTTAGCAATTTTAGCGTTTAGCTTTCCTATTTTGCGAAAACCACAAATCCTTTGTTTTATATACATTTATTCTCATCCCATGCCAAACGCACATAGCTTGCTGGCCTTAAAGCTTGATCATTATATTTTCCTTCTATTTTTCTTGAAGCCTACCAGTTTCAATTAACAATTTCATTGATTTATCTTCGATTTTGTGTACGGATCTTCCCTTTTCAAATCCTTGCAGTTTTCATCTTCCTCTAAAAGTTACCAATTTTACCCTTCCGTTCTTATCTCTCCATATTATCGCACTCTTTTCCACTATGCTTCTTTCGGCCACTTAGTTTCCCGCCTCAGAGTTTTTTTCAAAAATTTGTACTTTTTTTATACCCAAGTCTTGAGTTCACATTCATCCATTTTCTTCTCGTCTACCTTTCTAATCGTCTACTCTGCAATCCACGTTTCCTCATTTATTCCAAAAGGTTCATTTGCAGCTTTTGATATCCTATTTTTTGTGTTACAATTTTTATTTTATTTTATCCAACTCCCTATCCTTACTCATAATATTCTCTACAGCCTGAAAATACTTATTATCCCAGTTAATGCTTCTTCAATCCATTTTCTCCTCCGTTTTCCGTATTGAGCCTCTTGAATCTAACGTTACACTTCCTTACTAATAACATATGATCGTAACCCGCACCCACTCCCGGGGAACTGTGCGATTAAATCACGCTGATCCTTAATCTGTGTCTAACCATAATATCGTCTAACTTTCTGTACCGTCGGGCATTTTCTATATATACCTAAGGCTTTTGTCATATTTAAACCAAGTACTCGTATTGATCAAACTCTATCTCCTGCAGACTACTATTGATTTCTCCCCCGCGGACATTCCCTTTTTCTCATCCTTAGTCCCATACCTCACTCCATTCGTTTTTTCGCGCACCCATTTGCGTTCCAATCTTCCATCACTGTTTAATATTTCTTTTTAACAGCACTCGCAATTATATCCTCGTTATATAATAATATTGACCGCATACGAGCTCGCACTCAGACGATTTCTTCCTCCCTATGATTTCTTGTTGCCATGTAGACCTGCAAATACTACTGATAGTGTTATATTAGTGGCTTTCTCTATGATTACTACACTTAATCATACCTTATGGTTCAATACTATTGTGGCTTGCTTTATATTTTTTGATTTCCTCTCCTTAGCCTTGACTTGAAATTCCACGTCCCTATTCTAACTGGTTCGGTCCTTTTCTGCTCTGTCTTCTGTGATCCTACTGTCGGTTTTGATTTGCAATAATTTCTTGAGGTTACGACCACGGAACTCCGACTCTCTCGTTGCCAGGATTGACGCGCGGTCCAGCGGGTCGAATCCCATAGTTTCCAGGACTCATATTCTGATCCTTGTCCATCATAGTAGCATATGATATTTAATTTAGGTGGTTTGCAGTTACCTTCTTCAATACCGCTTTTAGCATGACACCATCACTCAAATGGCCGCTCCACTGAGTCAAAAGTCTTTTCAGACGCGTCAATGAGGTACGGATGCTGCGCGGCTACCTTTTGCCTGGCCCCTACCCCTTGATCTGTCTGGGATGGATGACCCTATTAAAATCAAATATCATTGTTTCCGCTAGCACAGCTCTAGGGGTCATCAGAACGCACTTTCCATTCCAGCTTCTCAAGTTTGTAGTCCATGGGGACGGTATTCAGTAAAAATTGACCCTATTCATTTAAGAAATCATATGAATGAAAACTTCAGCCTGTACATATGATATATTAGATCGAAAAAGCTTGCAGATATCATTTGCATAGTCTTGCGTATCAATAGTTCAAAATACACTCACTTGACTCCCAGTAAAATTCCTCGACATACTTTAACATTATTTCATTGTAATAAAGAATCATTAAACTATCGGCAGTGTTATGTGTAAAATGTCAGTCGAGCCATTCAGTCTTGGCCCCTATGTTTAAGCAAAATGACATTTTTTTTAAAAATTACTTTTCATCTTTCATTAACGGAACGTCAAGAATTTTCAAATTTGATTAATATGAATCTACTTCAGAATTCCTACCCAATCCAATTCCATACCTTCCTTTCTGGTTTGCAGTTATCATGGATGCGGCGAAAAAGTTAAATAAAGAGATACTATGGCGGGACTTCATGTCTCTAGACCCACCAAATTTAGATACTTATTTTGATCATTGGTAATTACGAGAAACACTCTACATATTTTTGTGAGAGCTCCAGCGCAAGTGATCAAAAAATATTTATTGGCCATTTAAGGCTATTAGATTCATGTAAATACTTAATAATATCTTTGACAGCACAATTCGGCATTTTGATTCGTGGAGGCTAAACCCATCGCCATTGTCATCAAATTAAAAAGTCATTTTCGAGTAAAAGGTTGGGGATGGTCCATAATAGAATTTATGTACAAACTATCGAGTGGATTTCCTATCGTTTGCCTTGCATTATTTCCTCTTTCAGTTTTTCGTTACATCTACCTGGCTGCATGCCGTTCAACAAGTCTTTCATTTTCCTTCCTTTTCCTTGCTTACTGATCGTTCACCCCTTAATCACGACCATCAACACTTTATCCCACCTCTTAATATTTTCTCCACCTATTTTTCTGCTTTCTTCGGATTTCGTTCAGCTTTTTTCGCCCCTTTTCGCATCTTTTTATTTAAGACTTCACCCTTGCCCTTCCTCTCATTCCTTGCCTCATCCATTCTTCCCCGCTAACAACACATCTAATAAGCGTCTAATATCCGCTCTACCTTGTCCCGCAAAGATCAGGTTTGGGGTCCATACAGCATCACGCTCCATGATAATATATTTAGACTAAGGTTTTTTTTAAAGTATTTACATAGTTTGGTTAATTGTATCCATAGTAACTTTGTGGAATTGCTTCATATCAAAATGAAATACACAATGTTATCCCACATAAGAGCTTTACACTTTACACGACACCTGATGATGTCGATCTTCGACGAAACCCGGGTCGTACAATAAAGCTCTTATGTGGGATAACATAGTGTATTTCATTTTGATATTTACATAGATTACTTGTTAATAATTTCCTTCAATTTAAAAATGCCTCTTAGATCAAAACTTGTCTCTTCCACCCTCTTTCCTGCTTGCCTAAAGTTTTCCCCTCCAACATGGTTTTCAATACTCCACAACCTCTCAATATTTTCTCAACTAAGTCTTTCTGTCTCCATCATATTTTTCCTAGCAACATCCTCTCCCCTCTCCCAAGTTGAAAACTCACCGTTTGTCTTTCTCTCTTTCCAGCTTTCGTTTTCCATTGTTCTCCGAGTCCACCACTCAAAGGACTAATCCAAACTGATCAGAAGATCGCCATGTCTACTTTTGTACCGATATTACCATCTATATGGTATGTATGCTGGAATATAACTTTTTTGTTACATTTTAATGCTTTCATTCATAGGAGATGTGGATTTTATACTTTTTAAAGTATTGATAGGATATCTTAAAAATTGTCGTACTGAATAAAACCAAATGTTCAACGTCATTCAAGACGTGGGTGCATGATGTTACAAAAAGTATAAAAACGGGACGAGTTATAATTCACTAATTGCTAAGCAAGAAAGTTTTGAACACACATGGTTGTTGTACGGTAGTGATCTGAAATTGTAATACGTATAAATTGAGGAATCACTTCAAAAAGGATGATTGTAAATTAATTTCTGCATCTATTTGATTTCTTTGCTGAAACCACCGTATTTTGTGCATATTTTCGAGTTTTCTTTGAAGTCTGCGAGTGTGCTTGGTTGAGCATATTTCACCTATATTTCGCTTTTTATGAACGTTCAAGAGTGTGAAAAAACAAACCATCGAAATCAAATTACCGTTTCAACAAATATGCATTGCCTCGCCGTTGAACGTGAGCGATAATTACAAAGTGGAAGTTTTCGTCAGGATTGAATGTATTCTCGCTATAAAGTTAGTTTATTCCAGAAAAATAAAAAAACATAATCAGTTTGATACATTTTGCACCTCCGCTTACATTATGGAAAAAACAAGGGAGCCAAGAATGCATAACCGCCACCGTAATCCCAGAACCATTTCTAATGGAATGGTTAAAGGTTTTCCTACGCCTATCCGAAAGTTTTCTTTCGTTGCTCCCATGAGTCCGGGAGAAAATATTTATCAGAGTGCGGGCATCAGTCCCAATTACCACCGGCAGCAATGCTTTTCATCTTTGGAGCAATTTGAGGGAAGGGAAACCAGCGAGCGCCTCCTCATTCTTCCCCGTCCTTCTCCACTCAAATCTACTCATTCCCTCTCGCCGTTTCCGCACCGACAGGTGGCTCTCCTTTCATCACCGGGGTTACGGGGGAACAGGGAGGTGGAATGAGTGGAGAAAAAATGAAATGTAAAAGAAATAACCTTTCACTTATTATTGGCGTGTTATTGTGTGTGTGTGTGTGAACTGCGGCGAAAGGAGTTTTTGTAGTCGAGAGTAGGAGAGAGGAGGCCGGTGTTGCCGTCGGTGCCCGCGTCTCGGAAGGGACGAATGAATTGGTTTAACGTACGTGAGCAGGCAACGGAAGACGTTAGGAAATGATAATGAATAAGAATCTCCCGTCCCGAAAAAAAATATTTTCAAGGAGGTGGAGAGAGGGAAGATAGAAGAAGGGTTGTTGTTTGTGTGATGAAGGGGTTAAAGCCTATCTCCCTCCTCCTCCGCCACCTCCTCCCCCGCCGCCCGTGGAGGGAAATGTGGGGGAGGAGTACGTTGTGGAGAGGCGATACTATCTCTTCCTCCCCTTTCCCTCCTGCCTCCACTTTCCTTCTCCACCACTCATTATATATATCGTGGCGGCGTGCGGAGGCGGGGGTGGGGAGTGGGTGGGTTGGGGGTCGGGTGGCGGCGGCGTTGGGCGCTTCGCCCCGAGTCACGTGCTTGACCTCCGGGGGCCCATCTTCCTCCTTTAGGCGTGTGACCCCTTCACACCTTGCGAGGGTTGTGTCCGTCAGGGGGTGTGTATGCACGAAGGCGTTGGGTGATGCGGACGGCGGCGAAGGGATGGGGTGGAAGAAGGAAGGGATGGAGGAAGGGTGGAGAAGGGAGGCGCGGGAAGATAGGTGTATTATGTAGGGAGAAGGGGAGCTTTTGACGTAAAATATCTTACGTTTCGGTGCAGATGAGGGTCATCTAAGTACTCTCGTTGCCAAGACTATCGCGTTATCTATTTTGTTCACAGTACTCCTTGCCTACTTCAAATGGAGAGGCTAAAGATATAGATTTTTTTAAAGTGGAGGAAGATGACTATGTTAATCAAAAAAGTCATATAAAAATCTCGAAAAATTTCAAATGGCGGCCGTGCCAAAATCGTCTACGATTTTCACAACCATTGAAACCATTTAATGTCCCATGAACAACTCTGCGTGTGACGATTGAAGAAAATGCTTTTAGAAAACTCTATGAAAGTCTGATAACATTAAGAAAAAGAGGATGAGGATAAAACCCTGGCGCAGTATCAGCACAAGTGCCGAACATTCGAATTACAGGCGTGATATTTTGTGTAAAATTTTTGCGGTTCAGTCGTATATTGAATCCCCCTCTTCATTCCCTCCTCCCCCTGGGAGGGGGTGGGAGTGAGAGGGAGATGGGGCTTTTCAGAAGAAACAATCCCGCATCAGAGTGAGAGGATGCCGCCGATTTTTTGGGCGTGAGGTTGCTGTTCCGGGGGCGTGAAAATGATCGATTTCTGGTTCTCCGATCCCGCTTTTCTGGTATTGTTTTTCTTTTGAGGTCCAAGAAATATTTGCTCTTCCATCCAAGTGTGTTGTTATCCCGTACTCATGCGAGGGTGCAACTGCCTGCACTCATGGAAATCGGGAAGAGGCAGGAGGATTTTCTCCTGAGATTTATTTAGGCAATTTTGTCGACATTTTCGAAGTACGATACAGATATATAAAATAAAATAACTGCACACACAGTCAACACCTATTCCTGTGGAAGGCGGCTCTCACTAGTGACTTACGTGACAGCTGAACGCTAGTCATTCAAGCTTTGCTCGGGAAAACCATCCGCTCCAGTTGTATTTTTCCTCGATGTCTTAATTGTAAAGGTGAACATTCGAACAAGTGCATGATTATGTGTATATTAAAACAACGGTGTTTCGGGGTAATAATGCTGATTAAAATAGAGAGTCATGTATCATAAATCATATAATATACATTATTATTTCTTCCAGACCATTTTTTGATAAAAGTCTTTCGCAACTCAACATTTGAATACTTCCCCGAGAGTGACATATCATTCGAAAATACCTTTCAGCGGGTTTGATGGAAGCCTATCCCTGTTTCATACAAACCGATAATCATTTTATATTCAACGATCGCAATTAAAATACTACGAGGAAACTCCAAAATAAAATGGAAATGGAAAAAGGTCAAACAAAGTGTTTTAGTTTTTACGGTAGAAACGTATTAAGCAGAGAAATACATACCTATTTTTTCCGTACATCATGTCTTTGAAGAAAAATTAACCTTTTTTTGGCATATTCGATAATGTTTAGTGTTGCTACGCTGCTAGCTGTGAACTTTACGAATGCATTTTGTAATTAAAAAACCTTAAATTCGATTTTTTAGACAAATCTGAACCAGCAACATTTTTCCTCCATAACACGTAAATTGTATTTGATCTCTTAAAATTCCGTTGTTTTTAATTCAATAGGGCTGATCATGCTAGCAACAAATTTGACTAAAACTATTATTTCACAAAACTTTTTACGTAATTGAGTGAATTGCAATCAATCAAAGGTTTGTTGCACGTTTTGGCTAGTGATTATGTTTTTATATGATGAGAATTCCTTTTCATAATTTAAAAGGATTGAAAATATTTCCGATTTCAGCTTTTCGCAAAAAGTTAATAATAAGAAAATCTTTTGCTCGAATCACCAAATGGAATTTCCGACTGCTATATCGTTTGGGGTAGGTCCTTCGTGAGGATATTAATTACATCATAAAAATCTCATTTTTTCCGTTTTTTTAAATTTCCCATAGAAAATGTTCATGATAAATATGCGCATGTAGTTTAAATGTACAAGGAACGTAGCTACGGCCGTGAATCAATGTAAACAAATTTTTTTCAATTTTTTAAACTTAAAAAAAATGTTTGTCTTCTTTTTCTTATCACAAAGTGCCAATCAAGTTTACGGTCTCGGCCTTTTTTGTTTACATGCGCATGTAGTATTGTGGCCGAACGAAACAATGTAAATGTTCCATCTTACTAAATGTTTTTGGAAAATATTACAAAAATCTATGATTATGATTTGCCGACCTTTTCCTCTAGTAGTAATCTGCTGACCTATAGCCATTTCTCAATGGATAGTTTTAACTGAATCGTATGGTAAGGGCAAAGTTGCCCAAATGTTTTAATACCATCGGTGACTCTCAGTCTGTTAATTGCCTTACGGCCTACTTCCCTCGGCAGATAGTAGTCCCAGTAACCCTTCACGCAGGCATGACCGAAGCCATAATGTTGGAGGATGAATGCACAAAACCTTCATATGGTCGACCTAATGGGTACCTTTGGTGTAGGGCAACAACAATTGACGCAGCGAGAGGAAGTGGGCAAGATAGGGACTCGCAACCTGGCATTATGCTGCACACTGTACGGAAACTTTGGTCAATCTGGTATCCGAATGGAGGTATCAATGAAATTATAATGGTTTAATATCCGGTGGCCGGTGAGGCATGCAATGTGATGTGTCGGTCAATTTCCATCATGGCGGAGTCAGTTTTCCTACGAGAGAGCTTCCATTGATGCAGTGGACTCGGATTAGCGACCAGTAAAGCACGAATGTTGGATGCCCAGGTACTTCAATGCACATTAAATTCGTCATATCACTCCTTCCGAAGTACATTATGCCATTTTAACACACAGACTCATAACGTGAAAAATCTTCATAGTTTTAGAAGGGTAAACGCTAGTATCCCTTCTTTTTATCTACTATGAACACTAATATCCACGCCCAACAGTAGTATTTAAACCCTTGACGTACTATTTGTCAATGATTAATGTACAAGTATAGAGTAAAATTTGGAGAATACTCATCGGGATCAGCTTTCTTGATTTATCAATATGATGCCGTATGTTAATGTTTTTAAGTTCGCGACATTAGTAACTGTTTTGTAGGGAAATGGGCGGAGTAGTTTAGATGTGAAATAAAAGAATGGAATTGCTGTAATAAGCATTTGAGAGAAGATGGTACTTGATGACAGGTACTTTATTAAAGACAAGTAGGAAATATCAGCGAAATCATTTACTTGGAGCGTTGTGCTGAATGGGTCCGTAATGGTTTTTGACTATTTGGAGGAGACATATCTACATCTACACAATGTTCCGCAAACCACTGCTAGTACAAGTGGCGAGGGATGTTAGGGCACCAGCCGTTTATGCCAAAATATGGGCTCGTACATTTATATAAATACACAATTGCTCATCTACGCAAACACGCGTACGAGTACACACATTTCCATGGCTGCATTCATCCTTTGCTGCTTGTGCAATATTACTTTTCAAAAATATCAAAACTTGTTTGGCATTAACGGGTAAAATTAACTTGAATCTAATTAGCATAATTTAATGCTGTTTTCTTCAACGGTTTCATAGCCAACATATCAAATTATTTAATATTTATTTTACTAATTATAATGGCATAGAATAAGTTTTATTGCTTCATTCCACCACCATAGTGGATTTTGACTGAAGTAACTTTCGGAAATGCTAGCGCCATATTTTAGTCAGTTTGGTATGATCTGATGAAGAGACCTGCAGTGATTGCAAAGTGTCGTGCATTAAACACCACGCCCGCCGCCATCGATAACCTTTATCCATGAAAGTCTAATCATAAAACTTGCTGACTTGATCACCCCTCCTTAATGTCAAATATGCTCCATTTTCATAGACCATTTCGATGCGATTTGAACTCTCACCTCTCTCCAAAGAACTCGTGACGTTGGAATGATACGTTGGAAATCCATGATATATTACTGCATTCCTTACCAGCATCTCATCTCGCATGTATTTGAAATTACTTAAAGCATACATATTCATGTAATTTAAAAAAAAATCATTTCCCTTCTTTTAGGTAACTTCTCCGTGTGTCACTTACATTTTGATGCCATTTGGTCTTGATATGTATACCTAGTATGGAATCACGCCCTGCCACTTACATTGTAGCGGTAGCTTGCAGGGTACCATGTAGATGCAGATTGGTTTTATAAAGCTGATAAACCAGTTTTATTGTGTTAACCGGTCGATTCAAGGAGTAAGAAAACAATGAAATAGGTAGGTGTTCATTACAGGAAATAGTGGCGTAACTTAGCATAAATATATATATATATATATACATTTCCGTGTTACTTATATAATTATATATATATATATATAGACACAGTAATCAACCCGAAGGTAGGTTTAGTATGGGTGATGGTAGAGCTCACCCATGTACCAAGCCCGACGGCGTGTGAATATTCACACATCAGGGTAGGGGGGCCAGTTCCTTTCCCTGTGCGATATATATATATATATATATATATATATATATATATATATATATATATATATATATATATATATATATATATATATATATATGTGTGTGTGTGTGTGTGTGTGTGTAGATGATTTCTATATAAAACCATAAACACAGTAATCAACCCGAAGGTCGGTTTAGTAGGTGATGGTAGAGCTCACCCATGTACCAAGCCCGACGGCGTGTGAATATTCACACATCAGGGTAGGGGGGCCAGTTCCTTTCCCTGTGCCGGTTATGGTTTCCCAGAAAGATCTGGTACCCGAAAAATCAACTAGCTTGGGTGGAGCTGCAGGTGCCCAAAGTGCCTTGCCCGGGAATCTAACCCGGGACCCTCGGGTCAGTAATCCAACGCTCTACCCACTAGACCACTGCGACCCGCGATTTCTATAAAAAAAAATATATGTATATATTGTTTTATATAAATATATGTATATATTGCGAAATATATTATTTTTTATTGCTTTTTATTTGCTAACTTGAACAGCAACAAACAATATAAGAACATATAAAAAGAACACTCACACGTTATTTCTTAATAATTCTGACGGAATTTAGCTCCGTCTTTCTCAGAAGAAACAGTAGTGCCGATTATATAATATATACATGCATATATATGTACATATTTGTATTTATGTGTGTACACATGTATATTAAATGTACTAATATGACATTTTCCGTTCGACATTTCCTTGCGAGACCAGTGCCAATGGGAGGCTTCAAAGTGTCTTGCTTGCTGGGGGAGGGGATTAAGGATGGTTCGAGGCTGTAGGAGATAGAGTGAGAGATATAGAGAACGTGGAGTGAAGGATCAGGATGTGAGACGTGTGAAGGCAGTAATGGAGAACCGCAATTTGATTGCTGTAAATGGCGCCTTTGACGGTAATCGATTTTTTCCCGGCCAATGAGGCCGTTGAAGAATGACCGCGTGCTCGAATGGAAGTGGAATTATGGGTAAGGGGAGGAGCGGCGCCTAATGCTCCGGCGTGATAGGTGCATTGATTGATTATCTCCTTTATTAATGGTTGGCAATGAGCGGGATTAGAAAGTCTCCCCTCAATCTCCCAACGGCATTAATACACGACAACGCGTGTGTGGTGTTGGATCGTGGGGGCATTGAGGGGAAGCATTACTTCAGCCATTGGCGACTGTCAGCCGGTTGCGGCAAAACCGCGCATTTGAGCATGAATCTCGAACCCTCGAGGAAACAGAGTGGCCGTAAAACTCTGCTAAATACGTCGTAGTGATTTGAATGGTAATCATTGTCTTTTGAGTGTGGGTGCCAGATTATTTTTAAAAAATCCTTACTAGAAAATCATTAGCAGTATGTCTATCATTGCATGGAAGTTTTTGATAAAACTAATGATATAAAAAATCAAAATATTTCACGGATTTTATCAAAAACTTTTATTACAAAGAAATTTACAAAGTTTTTTCCGTTCAACAAGGGGTTTCACAAAATTTGCCGAACTGTGGAATTTTAGGAGCTCAGGGTAAGGTAATCGTAAGAACTGCTTCAACTTCTAATTTCACCCAGCACGCCAATAAATAAACTATAAAAATACATTGGGATAAACAATTTACAAACCCCAAATTGAATGTTGCATAAACTCTGGTTACTCATAGGAAAGACTAGATTCAAATAATTTTTATTGGCGAGAGTCTATCGGGTTACTGTACATTTTCGAGGAACCCAAGTACTTACATACCTATAGACTTCCAATCTGTTACCAACAGCACACAATATCCTAAAACCCCAATTCTGTACATTATAAAACCTCGTTCTATAGTAACTGAGTAGGTATGAACTACTATACTTCTTACCGCCCTTCGTTCCATCGACATGTCAATTATTTTCCTTCCAGTAACTCGCTTAACCAACATTCTCCTTTCTATGCCACAAACTCAGGTTCTATTTCCACTCGCTCTGCTCAGTATTTACTTTCCTTGATACCTTAGAATGTTTCCCAGCAACCCTCTATCCTCCCAATGCTCAGTACTTGTACTTGTTTCGCTATATTTTCCGCTCTATTTTTCGCTTCATTTCACTTTTATCATTCTTATTCACAACCGAGACAGGGAAAAGCATAGACAGGACAATAAACTTGGAGAGGACTATGGGAATAAGAGATTGAGGGGGAGGAACAAGTGAACGCTAAGAAGAGATGAGATTCCACCTGGAAGGATAAGTACCACACGGCAGTAAATAGACTTAAATACATGTATAAAAAAGCACCGGGGATTAAAGATATCATGGCGCCCAGCGAGGGCTCATACACTTATCCGGTGTCTATTCTGCTAGATATCTGAGATTAAAAAGATATTTGGCGATTTCACTGAATACGTCAAAGCTCCCACACCAAAGTAAACGGCTGCTTCCAAGTGAGAGCACTTTCGAGCAATCAGTCTAGTACAATATGCATCCAAAATCCAAACTTCAATTTTGCTCCAGAGAATTCAATGTACAAATGAGAGAGCACTACCAGATGATCGATTATGGCGCAATTGAGGTTGATGCACACACAAAGTATTCTAAATGTAAGAGTAAGTGTGGAGAAAAAAATCGGGAAAGTTTGAGATACTAAAAGAGATTGGAGTGAGATCGGTGGTAGACGAAGTCCTGGTCGCTGGCAGGGAAGGAGGGACTGATGCCAGAATTATGTTGGATGGATAATCATTAGGAAAATTGAACGGAAACGTTTGTTATTAGGAAGTAAAATAACTTCGGATGGCAAAAGCTCAAAGGAAACATTATTACCGAATTGGAACCTCCAAAAAAAAGATGGCTTTTACTTAAAAAAGAGGACAATTCACTTCTCACTCCATTCCTGTCTAGAAATTCCTTTCGATATATGAATACCGAAAGTAATAATAATTAAAAAGTATATATATTTTTATATCTAAAAAATATATTTCCCCTTACAAGGAAATAAATACGAGGAAAAGGGATAGGAACACACATAAGGGACGAACACAGGAGAGATGGGATCCCCACCTCTCTTGTGTACCATTTTCCTTATCTCTATTTCAATGTGAATGAATATATATATATATATATATATATTTATTTATTATTAAGTAATCTACCGGTTAAGGTAGGCTTTTGGATGTACACATGTACATGGAAAAAAAAATATATATATAGAAATAAAACTTAGACAGCAACACAGAACATGAGAATACATAAAAGGAACACTCACACGTAATGTCTTGATAATTTCGACGGACTCGAACTCCGTCTTCTTCGGAAGATTAGTTAGGACAGTCCTAACTAATCTTCCGAAAAAGACGGAGTTCGAGTCCGTCGAAATTATCAAGACATTACGTGTGAGTGTTCCTTTTATGTGTTCTCATGTTGAGTGTTGCTAAGTTTTTTATTCAGCACTTCCGTGTTACTTCGAAGAAATCATATTTATATATAATATAAATTGTATATTATATATATATATATATTAATATATATATATATATATATATATATATATAAAGCCGGAGATCCAGATATATTTGAAAATTTCGGCAATCCGTCCACCTTTGTCATTGAAAGTAGCTTTTTCAACTAAATCTGCCGGACTGTGTAACGGAACACATGTATGAGTCCTCTTTCCATATTTTCTTTGTTTTAAGTCTCTTATTCAGATCTTATGTAATGTGTGCCTCTGTTGCATACATGCAAATACACAAACATGTACACATAATCATAAACACATTTGCAAGCATGTCCGATCCGTTCTCCTTTTCTTATTCAACGGTGTCTCTTCGCCCCTTGCTGTTCCTCCCTCCTCTCCTCCCCTCACGTGGCTTCCCTTACTTTCGGCCCCCAAAATTCTTTCGCACGCTGCCCCCTATGACCTGCGAGTGCGAATCCAACGGGGTAGAAGGAACCCCTACCCTCGCACACCCCGCCAAACAATCCCTCCCCCCCTCAACTTCTCCCTACCCTTATCCCGCGAAAGAATTGGTTGCATCACGAAGTCGCGGGCACGGATCGAGAGGCAGAGGAAGAGGACGTACTCGAGTGGGGGTGGGGTGAGGGATGGGGGCATGCGTGGGCGTGGGTCAGCGTCGGATCGCCCGTTGTTTTCGGAACGAGGGGATGGTGTGGGAAGGGTTAGCGTCAGAGGGGTCATACTCAAGGGGCGCCCTGGCAACGGCAATTTCGCAAGAGAGGGATGGAGGAAAGGTGGGAAAGAAAGAAGAGGGTGGGATTAGATAGGGGGAGGAAGATGAAGGGTTATAAGCGCGGGTGTGTGTGTGCGTCGGCTCCGGAGGGCACCGCGAGGGTCTCATTCGCCGGTGCAAATGATGACAGGCCGCGGCGGAAGGCAGGAAAGGTGTTGGAGGGAATGGAAATGGTGGAAGGAGGGGAAGGCGTGGGAGTTGAGGAGGGGGAGGGGTGTGCTTTGGTGTTTGGGGGGAGGATAGGAAGGGTTTGATGGGAAGTTATCCTTCCTCTATCCATCACAATTCACAGTTCTAATTTACCCCGCGGGATAGAAACTTCGCTCCATGCACACATGTGACTATCTTCATTTACCCGACAACTGAATCTAAATTGTCGATACACAGACTATTATTGCTCATATCGTCAATTCGTTGGTAATCGTCGGCCTTCTATATGCCAATCAATGACGTAATATTATCCGTTGGCTCCTGCTCGATGTCATTACGATATCGACGTGATTTTTCGACAGAAGCGTAGAGGAGGAAAATACAATATGGAGCACGATAACGAAGAGCCAGATGGATCGGGCACATCTTGAAACATAACGGATTTCTTGCCGGCAAAATACTATTTGGGAAAATAAAAGAGAATATGCCACGAGCAAGAAGACCAAGGGACTCAAATACATTATGAGCCAGGTCTGAGGAATTTTGGACAGAGCACATATGAGGGGGTCCATTGGAGAGAGAAATGGCAACTTAATTCGATTTATCGAACGTTATTCATCGATGTATTGAAATATCGCCAGCATGATAATTTGGTGAGTTGATTAATCATTATCGACGCAATAGTTTATCGAAATTGGTACCAATATGAAATATACCGAATTTTGTTCTCTCCGTTCCCCGTTTTTGTATTCATGTTTTTCCGAAAGAACGCATTTTAGCAACAATTTAAAATAGGGAAAAAAGTAATAAGTTTGCTCTCAAAATACGTTGCGAATACATAAAACTGCATATGTATTACAAAATATTGCAGTGCAGTCGATGTACATAATAATAGTAACATCATTGGATGTATTGCCAAATACAGAGTGAGCTTTCCGAAAAGTGAAATCATTAATGGCACATAGGTCCTATTCTAATTTATTGAATTAATTTCATTTTGACTGTTTTGTCGCAATTTCAATTTTTATATTTACCTCAGTCAAGTATATTTTAAAAAGCGTCTGAATACCATTTTTTTCTTTTCCCTCCACACTAAACCCCCCCTCCCATCCCTTTCCCCAGCCCTAGAGTGTTAATATAGTATAGAGTTCGACCCCAACTTCCATTCATAGCATATGCCGATTTCGCCAATTTCATTGCAAATTTTGATGCAATTCCAGTTGAATTCCACCATTGAAACTCATCTCCGCAAGTAAATTTTACACTCGTGGAAGAGCAAAAATAGTTACATTTAAGCATAAATTTCTATCGTCTTTTGTTTCGTTCCCTTCACACCAGTTAAGGTCTAAGGTGTAGCTTAATACCCGAAAAAAGCTCCTTCCTTAATGCATGTCTGTGTTGATTACTTTTGAAACATGGTAAACATACGTATCAAATAGAAATTGAGACAAAATTATCGATATATGGATAATTGGGAAGCATTTAATTAGAAAGATATTAAATGATTTTCGAACAAATAGGGGTAAGGAGTGAGCATTAGGAAGGAAAATCGAAATTATTCGGAATTGATGAGCAGTTTAATGTATAGCGAGATGATATACTGTCTTGTTAAATGAAACTAAGTAATGTAGCGATAATAAGTCTGTGTCCATCCAACATCTGCCTTAGACTGTAGGCTATCAATAAAAGAAAGAATGAAAATACATCAATAGGCTTAGACCGATACACAACGCCCATCTTTGATACTTACCCTCCCCACAATGCGAGGAGGGATGTGGAATTCTCTTCCTTCCTCCATCGCTTACCGCAAACAATTTCCGAGATACTTTATACAGCCTCACTCCGAGTGTATTCTCCTCCTCTTTGAGTGGTTCTTAACTTCCCCAAGAACACCATTTTATGGCGTGAATTACTCAGTGGGGTCGCCGCGATGAATTATGGAGGCAACCTCAAGAGCTTCGAGCTCCATGCCAATGCTTGTTTTCCACCACTGCTTCGTAAAGCGGTCCGAAAATTTGGCAGATGACGGGTGCTTGTTGGACAGCGTGGGCATTAAACACGTGAGGGTTTTCGGCGAGCATAAGGAGAATAATTTGCTATTCGTATTTCTTTCTTCTCTTCTTCTGGTTACCTGCCACTATTCCCAAATTTATTTGCTGCCAAATCCGAAAATTCGTCAACGTACCAAACGGTGTTTGATTGGGGAGAAAGTATCGATAAATTTATGGTAACTGTCGTGGATACTTTAAACTGTTTTGGGTTCGTCTTCGATGTAGTATATAGCAGGTAATAAGCAGGTGTGCATTTAAAAGTAATTGCTTTTGCGGTCAAGAAAATTGGTGATTTCATTTTATGTCTCATCATGCATGGTGAAAGCTCTAGAAATATGCAATATTCATATGACTATATATATTTTTTCCCTGCTCCATTCTAGGCACTGCACCGGTGTTGATGAATAATTATATGGCTAACTGTATCCGTTGAAACGTTGTGGGCTGCATGTCTTAAGTTATTTTCCCACATAGTAATTATTTTACACGACCTAGGTCTTATTGAGAAACATCATCATACGATCGTGAATAATAAATGTTACATGGGAAAACTGTGTTACTCCTTTCATTTCAAGGCGCAAATGTTTATTTTTGCTTGTAGGAATTCAAAGTAGTCACATAATGAGACATATTTTATTATCAATGTGCGTCAAAATTGTTATGTCCATTGTGAAAAACAATTAAAAAGCTCCGATGTTCTTTTTCGGAATAAAATATTAGAATCGTTTGGACAACAGATTAAACAGCGCATTATTAGCGAAATACAATAATTTAAATAGCCATTGAGAAATTCTCACAACTGGGTTGGAAATAAATCAGGCACTTTACACGCTGTCACGCAATTGTTTATCCCATTCGTCTCCTCAAGTTTCAGAATTTCCAAAATAATTTGGATGACTTTCAACACTAAAAGAATTCGATTTTTAAAATGAATCGGAATTGTTTGACGCGCAAGTCAAAATGCCATTATTTAACTTTTTTTCACCCTAGACATTGATAGAAATTTCCGTGTTTCATGATGTTACATTCTCCTTGGAACAAAACAAATTGTTTACAATTTTACTCAAAGAAAAACTATTGGCTTTCTTAAAGCATTTTACCATCTGGTAAGTGTGTCATAGGTTTTTCATTCCTGTGCTAGACATGCTGTAGTCAATGAAAATATTTAAAAAATAAAGATTTAGGGTTAAACTTGATGTTAGGTGTGATAACTTGGGCAACTAACATAGTTATTAAGCGGTTAAGTTAGGTTTTGGCTGGATACACTAATCACTCCTACATTACTGTTTCACCTAACTCGACACAAGCTAATACTATAAAGCTAAAAAGAACCTATTGTGCTTCTATTCAATATATATTTTCATCATTCCTTCATTCCATTCCGTACCTTTTCCTTCCTTTCCCTTCACTCGCTTGCCAAACATTCTTCCCACTATCACAGTCATCAGCGTTCCATCGCCAATAATATCCTGCGTCAATGTTTTCTACTAGTTTTGGATTTCTACCAACAATCCTCTTCCTCGATCAGCATTCGTTGAACTTTCTCGTTTGTTTTCATGTCCGTCGATTTTACTTTTTCCACCCTCCTACACAACCACATCTTGGAAGGCTCCTATCTACACTTGTCCTATTGCCTCAACAGCCAAGTTTCCGTGCCGTACCAAACTACAGTATCTTCCTGTCGCTCTCCGTACCGTACCAAACCCCTGTATCTTCCGTGTCAACATTTTCACTAATAATTTCTCTACATTCTACCTAACGATTCTTGTCACCAACTTCCTTCTCGAGAAAAAGGTTTCTTTACGTGTCGCAATTATTCATTTATTGTCCTTACTACGAGTACATTGGCCATCTTCGAATCGTTTGCTAAAAAAAAATGAATAACACTTCGTAATAATCTCTTTGTAATAATAATGAAACACTTTGTATTCATAATAAAGATCCAGATATCTGTTTATTCATTTTTTGTGCTAGGTAAATTTTTTTATTAAGAAATGTGAGTTATTATTGGGTGTTTTTCATTTCTTAAAGAGTTAAATTGATACGTTTGGCTCGAGGGAACTAAATGGATGGATGTGGAGGTTAACGAGGCTCCAACAAGTATGCCATTAACGCCGGCAACTGGAGGAGAGGCCAAAGCAGTGCCGAAGGACTTTATACGGTTTTAAGCCGTCAAGGATATATCGTTAAGTATGGCTAAGGATAAATATTTAAAATATTAAAACTTTGATTGGGCCTGATTTCGGCGTTAGCACTACTGCCAATGAAAAGATGTCTCAGCGGTTTGACAGCCCAAATCATCGGCGTAGCGATGCCGATACCAAGCTATCGGCCAGAAAGAATCGAATAAATTTGGGTTTTTGCTGCGTGAAAGTTGGTTAAATGCGTATCACCTTCGGGAATATTTTTTCCACTTATCTGAGAGCATTTCTATTCCATCGCTTTCGAAAATACACTTTGATAATTCTGAACTTTTGACCTTATCTCGAAAAAGATCAAAGAGCAATGCTCTTGTTCTCGTCTCTTCAAGTGCTGGTTGGTGATTTCCGTTCTCGTAATGCTTATTCTTTCTCGTTCTTTCTTAGAGAAAGTGGGACAAGAGGTGCAGTGGTGCAAAGAGTGTGGAAGTGGCCAGTTTTCTTGTAAGGATTATAGGACTGCGATTACAAACAAGATAACTGACTAAAACCAAAGGTTTCGGTAACGACTAGGTTGGAAAGGTTTGAGTTGAGTACACATTCAGATACTGACATATTTTCAAGAACAGAGAGCTGAACGCACTTCAAAGGTGTAACAGTTTTCAAAAATAGACTACAGCAGCATTCTCTCAGTGGCAACTCAGACATAATATCATACCTTTTGCCAAATAACATCATAAATTTTCACTACCCAGTATGCATGGAGTAAATATAATGGCGGTTTCAAACTTTTTTTAAAATTTGGCGACCTTGGTGGAGGCGAGATAATGTTATAGCTCGCTAATCGACTGGTTATCTAGACGTAGACGTAGTTATGGGTACGATTCCCGCCTAGATGGATTTTTCTCCACCTAAGACTTGGGTGTTTGTAAGCATCCTTGTTCTTATATCACGTTGATAATCCAGCATAAATTGTCAAAATATTGCATATTTTTGGTTATCATTAAATGCATAAAAAAGGATAATGAATGTAAATGACAATATTTCCGATACGACATCCAGAAACCTCGAATTCTTTAAATTATACACTAGGGTCAATAAGGGTGCAAACCAGCTCATTGTGCTATTATAGAGAATAAGCGTATTAACCAATATCAGTAGCGTAACGAAGGATTCTAAATGTATATCATGCGTAAAATAATTACAAATAATGTTTATTTAATTACCTATTTCATCATTCAGCGTAGTATATCGAAAATGCAGAAAGTTCAGTGCGTAAAAATCATCCACATTCGCTATAAGCGCTATAATTATTCATTATTATTCTTCTCATTATTATTTTCACGGATGTGTATCATTCAATATATTTTTTGATGGACGAAGAAATTGAGCTCTGTCACACCAGTATGACTGATAAAGCAACATTAATTAGAACTTTATCATCTCACGTTACAGTATGCTTTTTTTCGCTTTGTCTACCACCCTTAAGTTCGTTCGAATTGGTTATTCTTTTCCTCCCTTTACTTCGCTTACACAATATTTTCTCATCTATTCAAGTCAATGAGCATCCCATTACCCCTCAATATTACCTGCAACCACTTTTTTTACCTTCTTATAGTTTTCCCAAAAAATCTACCCTCCTCCTTTCCCATGCCCAGAAATAATTATTTTGTCCATTTTATTACGTCCGTTTTAATGTTTCCTCCCATCCACACTGGGACACAATTTCCACACATTCCACACTGCCATCTCAGGCTGTAAAATGTCTATATTAAATATGTATGCCTAATTCTAAGAAACAAATGAGGAAGTACTGGAGATGGTGGGTGAGGAGAGGGGTTTGTTGAGAGAAATCCTATGGAGGCAGGAAAGATGGATGAAAGGCGTATTGAGCGGTAGTGGAATGTTGAAGAAGGTAATAGAGGGGAGAATCTTGGGCAAACGAGGAAAGGGCAGGAACAGGATAGGGATGTTGGACGGGATGAAGGGAGGAAAGAAGTACACAGAGATGAAGAGGGACCTGATGTAGTTTAGGTTGCTGGATTGGGTTTTGTTTGGAGCTACAAAATATTTATTTGATAGTTGTGTCCATCCAAAAACCTAACTTAACCGGTAGATAACCTAATAATAAAAAATAATTCTAAGAACTAAACAGTTTTGGATATTATTTTTTTTAACGCAGCCTTTCATAGAAAATTTCCTCATGAAATTTCATGTGAAAAAAGTTGCTTTTGATTTTCAGCCGTCGATTATAAAATATGTGTCAAATTTTACGAAACTGGGATGGGTTTTTCCAAAACTCCTGTCAAGTGCGCTTTAGAGATGGTTTTAAAGGGCTTTCTTTCGGGAAAGTATCGAGCCAATCGAGCATAAAAGATTAACATACAAAAATACGTGCTGCGGAAATAATACAAAAATGAATGAATGATGATGCTTGTGCTATGGTGGCCTTCGAGTGAGATTGCATTTGGAGTATTCCCTTCTGATGACGCTTTTTGCAAGGGATGGACTTCTTGAGTCGTACACGTTGTTGTACCACACTCAGCCACGCAAGAGAGTCACCGCTCTGGATCATCAAAACCGCTACGGACGACCACGATCTATGATAACGCAAAATTTAATCGAAGAGGGTACAAGGATCATTCAATTATAAAACTTGGCTCATAAGTATTTTCCTAAGGTGTATGTGTTAAATTTAATGACGGAAATGTTTTGATGACTGAGCGAGGGAACATTCCTGCAGAAAGCACTGAGCGTCCGATGTAATTCTTGGATTCGTCATGTTTTTCGCAGCCCACATTTTTTCAAAATTTTGTTCATGTTTTATTTTTACATAACCTTCTCGACAGAATTGACAATTGCTATAAGTTTTCAACTTTAGCGTAACCTTCGCATCTTTTCAGCGTCAAAGTCTGGTAATTCTTTCTCCATAATTTTCTCATAACCCGTCTTTTTTCATTTTTTCCCAAATATACATATATTTTATTTATTCTACGTAAAAGCCTTTTTTTGGATTTCGTTGGCTGTTCCATACTGTTTGAGAAATAATTTTCTCAGTAGATTAAATTTTTAGCATCTTGTAGTAGCCTGATTTGCGACAAATAATGGACAGAAAGGCACGATGTCTCCCAGCTAATTCGAAAAGCTCAATGAAGACAACGGTGAATTAGAGTATAAACAGCGAAGTTATATGAAGTTTCATATTTGTAGAATAAATCGTATTGTCCGAGGGTGTTTCATTATGCTGGTATCTTTGTGAGAACGCTTAATTTATTCCCACGTACTTATCCATATTTCTCTCTTCGCAAGCAAGACGAGAAATTAAATAGAACGTTTTAATCATAGCAGTGCATATTTTTAAAATGACAGTCACGAATAGCATCAGAGTTTTTCGGCATGATTATTTATTCGTACGATACTAGGTACATAGAGATTAATTTATGTATTAAAAATGTCCATAGAAACACATTTACCAGCGCATTAATAACATTAATTACTATCCATGTCGTCAAATTATTAGTGAAAATGTATCACCATATTATACCAGATGATTCACCAAATGATTTTATAATTCACATCATTATCGTTGGTCTTCAACACGTGGATTGTTAAAATGGAGCCTCCAATTCCTATATATTGTACATTAATTCATTAGCTGAGTGTAAATCAGCGTTCGAAAACTCTTTAAAGTAGACACTTTTATCGTAACTTCATCGATCATCCTCTTACTGAATTCCTCTTTTCTCATCGAGAACACTACTAAAAATGTATTAAATCTCATCCAGCATGTATTGAAGCTTACAAAATGACTAGCGAAATTTCGAAATTCATAGATTATCTCTGAGAAAGCAATCGATCCCCTGTGTGGTGTTCAAAAGTAATGAATGGGCGTGGAGCGGCAGTTGGAGTGTGTGCAACACTCGCAAATCATAAAACGGTAATGCGATTAGGGACAAGGCACCTCCGGGGGGAGAATGAGAAATAATTATGCCGAGAGCGATCGCATGCAGGCCGCGAGTCGAGAGAGGGATGGGGAGAGACAGGGTTTGCATGGGGATGGACGGTGTGCCCGTGGAGCGGAGTGGGAGGAGTCTAGGGTGGGTGGGGGAGGGGGAGAGGTGTGGTTTCAGTGGTGGGGGCGAGGGAGGCGGTGGAGTAGTGGGGGGTTGCACGCGCGGGCATATTGTCTGAGGGGGAAGGAGGGGGGGACGGAGGTAGGCGGTGTGTATTGAGGTCCCTAACAAGTCACGTCCGGTTGCCCCGGTGATGGAGGTGAGAGGAGAGGTGGAGGAGAAGGGGGTGGGTGTGCTGGATGAAAAATCACCTCCCTTGCCCCCAGCACGCACCCCTCTGATCGTGCACTTTCCTCCTCCTCCTCCCCCTTCCTCCCTCCCCTGCCCTCCAATCTGATATTCCGGACTCCTTTTTCTCCCTGCCGCTCCCTTCCGTTTCTCTCTCTCGACCCTTGGCCCCCCTCACCCTTCCCCCGATCGGGAGCGCAATACAACCATACCGCTATCCTGCGTCCATTGCACGCCCCCACGTCCGAGAGTCTGCTCTGTTCCCTTTTTTCGTTCATTTGAAGCACATCTAATGCGCTGGCACAGATTGAAACAGCAGACAACGGACCGCGAGTGAAAAAGTGTACAGCAAAACTTCAAAATATTGGATACACTCAACTACAGCATGAAACTTGTCCGTTCTTATTTGCCTGTTGTTGTGAGGGAGACTTATGACGTATTCCAAACTTTTCTTGGTAGTAAAAATATGAAGATTGATCTTTTTCTCTGATATTTTTACTACGTAATGCTCCTCGCTGCAAGGAACGTGGTAGTACATTAGATACAGCGCTGGGCGGGTCCGGGTTCGACTCTTGTGGTTACCTTCAGCCTAACCCAAAGTGTGTGAGGACTCTTAATTGGCATGTATCTTTGGGGAAGTGGCTCAAGGCTGATTTAACAGTTTTCAATGTCCTCTTAACCCAATTGTCAGATTCCTGCTGGACCTTTATTAGTAAAAATTAGCATTATTCAATGAACACTTATTTATGTAAATAAAAAAGGAGAAATTCGTCAATTAATATAATGGTGAGTGAGGCATAGTATCGTAGTGGCTGAAGTGTTTGGCTACTGACCGAAGGTACTGGAGTTCAAAGCCGGATGACGCTTCCGATGTCGACCGAAGACTCACTCAAGCTGTGTGAGTTTTTTAGGTCTCATGGGAAACCACAGCCGACACAACAGAACTGATCCCCCTCATTAGTACCCTAATATGAGTGAATTTCACACGCTATACGAGGTGATCTCCGCCCTCCCCTATCAAACCAACTTTCGGGATGATTACTGTGGTTTGGTTTCTCGGAGTAACGCATTGGAAGTTTGACGGCAAAGGCAGTTGTAGGAAAATATCTTCCAATAATGATTATCATATGTTTTTACATACGAGATATCTGCAAAATTATAATTTAGACGATGAATGTTGTATATCTACTTGATAAATAATGAGGAAGTAAAGTGATGTGCACGATTTTTTTGCGACATATCCCGAACCAAGAGCAACGCATTGTTATTTGTTGTGACAGGTGAAGGTAAAGGAATGGCAAAATATTTCGATAAATATTTGCGAGCAGTATCAAAGTACTTGCAATGAATTTTTGTTAAATGGTCCATTATCCCCTAATCGTCATGAGAAATATGGAATGTTAGAAAATGGAACACAGAGGACTTCACTGTGGCAAAAAGCAACAAGTAACAGGAGAGAGTTGCCACAATGCTGGGAGAAGATAAAGGGACTGGTACGGTAAAATTAAGATGACATTTTCACAAGGAAACAATGGAGAAAGCGACGAAAAAATTATAGGAACGGTAAATGGAAAAAGGGTTAGAAATAAATTAAGTAAGAAATGACCAGGAAGATGGATGGGAAAAAGAAATGGAAAATCGTGGACACAGAGTTAGGGAGAATAAATTATTAAGAGATAGAAAATAAACCGAAGGGGGAAATATGGCTAAGGAAGCGTGGAAATAACAGTGCGAGGATATGGAGAGTTTATAGAGACGGGGAGATACAAAGGATGGCGAAGAAACTATCAGGATGTGAGAAAGGAAATTCCGTTTGCACTAGTAGAGGTTTGACGGATAGAATTAAATCAAAGAAGGATAGGTTCTGAAAATATGGAAAAAATATACATAAGAACTATGTGATAAACATATTATTTTGGCTAAGTAGTTTGGATATGGAAAAGATAGGACCAGGAATACATGACTACGAGATAGAAAAAAACATTAAGATAAACGAAATCGAAGAATATTGTGGGAATAGTAAACATCCTTGCAGAAATACTTAAGCTTAGGAAAGCAGGAAAGGAATAGTTTTTACGGGCCCATTCATAGAGCATTTATGAGGGAGAAATTTTACCCGAAGACTTTCAGATCAGCATTAATGACCATTCCCAAATAGAGAAAAGCAGCAGTGTTTGAGAACTATAGGACTATTAGTTTTTATTTTATTAACGGCAAAGTTATTGGCTTAGGCTCACCGACGAAATGGTGGATAAGAGAACAAATACTTGGAAGATCAGTTTGGCTTTAGAAATTGTCTGGGTACGCGTGATGTCATGACAATAATGAGGTCATTATCCGAAAGAGACATGGACAATAATCAGGATGGATGTATTTGTGTACTCCGTAGATTTTGAGAAGACGTTCGACCGGGTACATTGGGCACATTAAATGGACTTTCTGAAGAGGATAGCAATGCGTAGATTGGAGAAAAATGGAGGATCTGAATGGGCACTTCTGGGCAGAGGAGTAAGACAGGGGAGTGCCTTATCGCCTATTCTTTCAATATATTCGCGGAGAAAATGGTAGCAGAGGCATGGCTGTAGGCTGGAGTGAAAGTTCGTGGGGAACTTTGCAAATCAGAATTTGCAAAGTCCCCTAGACTAGTTATTTAGCCACTCAGCCAAATGATCATAGCCATAATTTAGTGCATTGCAGAATCAGTGTGATCGGTGTGAGATGAGAGAATGTCAGGAGATGAAGGTAAAAAAGTTCTCAAGAAAAAGGAAGGTTAAGATAAATATACACATGTTGGGGGGCACTAAATAGAACAGTTGAAACAGTTCACCTGTTTGGGAAGTGTTTTGCGTGACGATGGGCAGAGTGAAAACATGAATGTGGATAGTGGTTTTGTATGGCTGAGAAACTGGTCACCGAGGCAAGAGGATAAGCGTAGATTTTGGCGAATAAATAAATTTATAGATGGAGAAGAATGGAGGAACTAAAATGGACGGAAAGAAAAATCAACGAGGAAGTTCTAGAAATGGTAAGGGGAAGAGAGAAGTTTGTTAGAAGAAGTCGAAAGAAGGCAGCAGATGGAGTAGATAGATATTGAGAGTCATCGTGATATTGAAGACGGTAACAGAGGACATGATGCTGATAGTTACGAGTGAGGAAAGGAATAGGCATTTCAAACGAAATTAAGGGAGGTAGGAAGTATTCAGAGGTTAAGAATTTATTATTGTAATTTGTGATAAATCTGGATACTTTGTGTTATACCTGTATGAGATAGGGTTCAGGATTTCAGTAATATGCAATCCCAGGGTCCATCAAAAACCTCACTTAACCCGGTATATTTTCTGCTATTTTTGTCCATGTTCTAGATGCCCGTCATTATTCAATTCTATGTTCGCGAGTAGGCAGCTGATAAGAGTATGCTGAAGGAAGTCACATCCTGTAATTTTCCCTTTAAATTCCACGAGCAAAAGCCTCTGATCCTTCTCTGAAATCATTCAGACATACGATAAGATACATCAACTCTGTGTTGGATAAAAAAGATTTGCGATGCAGCGATTGAAATGTACTAACTGTATATAAATGCACTCCTGTCATGCGATATTCATGTGCAGAATCGAGATTAATGGCAATCCAAACAAATTATTTAATCTTTACTATCATGACTTGAACATGAAGAATTTTATGAGAAATTCTGCCAAGCTTCTAAGCATTAATTAGAACACCTTTGTCAAATGATGATAGTTAAATATTATTTACGAAGTAACTATGTCCTGTATCAATGAAATATTACAATACTTACCTGTATATTGAAAACCTGTATCAGTCGATATAAAGTGTACTGGCATATTTGTTATATAAAAATGATTTCTTGCTAAAAATTTATCTATGAAGTCTATTGATTGGATTCGGGTTTTAAACGGCTTCTGAAACTTATTGCACAGCTTCTTGACCTTTAAACTATATTAATTTAATCAACGACCTTCTCTCTCTCAACAACATATCCACAAAGCCCGAAAACATTGAATATAACCACACTTGGTTCGTTCTCCAGTCAATTTTTCTTTAGTCGCATTAGGAATTCCCAATTCTACGTCCGACTCCTTTCCATAAAAAACCTGGTTTCTGAACGCTGTGCTTTCTACGTCCCATATCCGTCTTTATTTTCATTTCCTCGCTTTTTATGACCAATATCCGATGATTAACTCTTTTAACGTTGACCTACTATAAGAGTTTTAATAATAACTTTTGATTAAAATACAATTTATTGTACGGCCCACCACTTTTAACCTCGGAACCACTTTTCCTGTAACAATAGAAAAGTTTTTCCCTAAACATCGACTCCAAAATTTCTCGTTAGATCTTGCGTATTATTTTATCTTTTATTTATTTATTTATTATCGAATTAATTGGGCGAGGTTGAGACTTAATAGTCCCTTCTCCCTTTTGTGGGATCAGCGTAGAAAGACCAGATCCGGCAATATTGTCAACGTAAAAGTTTTAAAAATGGAGTCAATAGGATACATTTTACCTGAATATTCTCAGTTATTATCACTAACCTCACATTCAGTAATTTTTGTATACTATTGGCGTATGTTGATTCATTCTTTTGTAAACAATTTTCTAGCTACCAGAAAAACTATTGAGTGATCGTAATTTTACGACCGCCATCACAGTATCCAACCCGAAGGTTGGTTTGATAGGTAAAGGTAAAGTTCACCTCGTACTAAGCAAGATGCGGAGTGTGAAATCCACACATTAGATTGGCTGGGGGACGTAAGTTCCTCCCCCATGTGCACCCTGTTTTACCAGGAAGATATGTTACTGGGAAAATTGCGCAGTTTGGATGCTTTCTTTTGTTTTAAGCTCAACTTTGTGGAAGTTCATGTTCAATATTTATTTTACTAAGAACACAATGAAAACAGAATGTATAAAGAACAGTGGATGTATACATTGTTCTTAGTAAAATAAATATTGAAGCTGAGGATACCTAGACCCGGCATTGAATCCTGATCACTAGTCCACCACTCTATCCAACATCCATATTTTATGATGCTAATAAAATAATATGACTTTTCTTTACTAAAATGACAGTTTGAATACGGATATATGGGAAAATCTTGTCTGAAGCATGGGGGAATCACGTTTCGTGCCCTCGACGTGTTGTCAACTTTGGTGGGCAATCTTCCCGTGAGTAATTATTATTATTATAAGGTACTCTACCGATGAAAGTAGGTTTTTGAATGGACACAAGTATCACATAATTAACTTGCGACTCCAAACTAAACCCAATCCAGCAACCTACTCTACATCGGGTCTCTCTTCATTTCTGTGTATCCCGTCCGACATCCCTATCCTGTTCCTGCCCTTTCCTCGTTTGCCTAACACTCTCCCCTCTATTACAGTCTTCAAAATCCCACTGCCGATCAATACGTCCTTAACACTCTAATTTCCGTAACCTGTAACATAGGTAGTTCTTTAGAGCGTTCCTTAAATTCCACATCACACATCTCCTCTTATCATTATCGGTATATACCTCCCTGTACTCTACATGGATACTTGCTATCAACGTCTCGTTCCGACCCTTTATTCCTTATTCCCTCCTCGTCCTTCATCCTTCACTCCCTCACCGTTCACCCTACCCCACACTCCCGGTCCCTCTCCTTTCCTCCGCCTCTTTCGAAGAGCGCCCCCTATCATCCGTGATGGGCCGACGATGAAATGGCGTATTTTTCCCGACCTCGGAAGGTGGCTTCTCACCAATCCCCCCTTTACCGATCCCCCATCGCTTCTGCCCTCACCCTTCCAATTCTTTCCACCACCCTCCCCCCCCCGGTTCCGAATGGACGTCGGATTGGGGAAGGGAGAGGGTTCACGTGCGAGCCTCCGCGGCCGTGCCTCCGCTCCCCCGTATTAGGATTAGGCTGCATTAGAAAATAAAACTATTGACCCCGCATACTGGAAGGAGATGTCTTAGGTCTTAGAAATTACACACGCCCTCCCGGCGGCGTGGGTGAGTTTGATTGCCTCCTCTTGCTACCTCGGGGTGTTTTTCCGAGCGAGTTTCGAGAAACTTCGGTCTAAAAGAGATCTGGAAGCAGGAATGGAGATACCGCCTCGTATCGGAGGTACGGTCTTTTTCCACAAACTATACACGTCTTGTATATGCAATAGATTAGAAAAAGTGAGACACAAATGCATGTAATAAATTCATTCATTAAAGGTATTCTACTGATAAATCAGCATCGTCATCGTTATTATCTCGTGAAAAAGTAACTTCGAGTGCAGAGCATGTTTTTCAGTCGCTAAAAACGAACATTTCCGATATTGCAATCTATTTACTTTCTTAATTCTAAATGTTATTAAATATTTCTATTGCTTTAATCTTTGTAAAAAATGTGACTTTATTGTGGTTAGTAATGTGATAATATAGTCAAGTTGCCGGCTCAAAAGAAATTTTTCTCTCAAAACCATATTCTCAAAGAGAAAATGTACGAACGAGATGCAAATCATTCCACAAAATCAAAACTGTGGGTAAGATAAGACATTTATCGTAATCATTAGTTGATATATCGGTAAATTAATATGATATTCTGTGAAATGTTGCCTAGAATCGTTTAAACCGTATTTTTCACCCATTTTTATGGAAATAAAGTTTTCTGGTACCCTACAATGTAGTATAAGAAACGTAGCGTGACGTTTCGTAATTTTTTGTCGAATGTGGTGTGAAAACTATCACATTTCAACTTAAAGGACTTTCTGCAATGAGGCTAAATATTTTTGAAGGAAAACATTAACACAATCATTTATGTACAGAAATCAAACGTACGGCAATAATCCTGCACAAAGGATTACGGTGTCTTATCAGTTGTTTCAGCTAGGAAACCAATACGAATTTTATAGTGATCTAGCGGCGACAAATTACCAAGCTTCCAAGCAACATTTTAGTGTCTTCGTCTTGGTGTTGACCATTCACAGAAATATTAAAATAATCTCTCTGAACGGCATTCATGGAGCGTGAAGGGTTGGCTAAGAGGGACTAGGACACAATTGTATGTGAAAGCTTGATTTTTATAATGAATTCCTCTCCCATCATCAAATCAGCTAATTTGGATACGATCTCGTATCTACTATAAAATATTACTAATATTAAGACGATACAGCTGTTCTTTCGTCTTTGCCAAAGTTTTTGTTAAACATTGCGATTCACGGACCTTTTGGTTCTCATTATCAAGGTGTAAGTTGTAATTTGATGAGACTGTTTTACATGACTACGTAATACTTACTACAGTTATTTGTGGGAACGGAAATTAACACTTTTCGACTCAAATGAGCTTATCTAAGGATGATAATGAAATAATGTTTTACTTTCCTCTTAAACGAATTTCAAAGTGTAATGAGGTAAATGATCCGCTCAATGAAAGCATTCATTTGTTCCTCCCATTATTAGGAAGGGTTAGGTGGAAGAAGGGACTATTTAGTCTCAACCTCGCCCAATTAAGTCGATAATAAATAAATAAATAAATAAATTATTATTCCTAGTGATTTCTTCAACTCATTAAAGATTTGAGGCGATTTACTGTTCCTCAATAGATGCATTGTTAAATTATTAAATGAATTAGAATAATCTAATACTTTTCTATCAAGATAATATAATACGTAAATTACCCAAAGAAGGCCATCTGGATTTTATAGCCAGTCGATAATAGTTTTTAACCTTGTTTGAAAGAAGTTGTGTGCATTATTTGCTATTAAAAATAAATAAATAGGTAAAGAGTAAAAATTATGGATGATTAATATGCAATGATTTCGAAATCTCATAAGTATTGCTAGATTCAGCTAAATGAGATATTTCTTTGTACATTCATCTGGTTTGAGATTGTTTAAAGAAAGCGTCCGATGGTTTAAATGATATTACCTAAGAATGGCATCAACTGGTAATTAATTCTCTGCGTGCCATGAAGTCACTTCCGTAGACGGAAGCATTCGTTTCCGTTTCTAAAATTAGAACCGTAACAATGGTTTCTAACGTAATTCTGAGCATCACCGATTGAAGGATACGATGTAATAATTTTCATAGCGGTATCAATGAATGAAATGAGGAAGTACTGGAGATTGTGGGTGAGGAGAGGGGTTTGTTGAGAGAAATCCTATGAAGGCAGGAAAAATGGATGAAAGGCGTATTGAGCGGTATTGGAATGTTGAAGGTAATAGAGGGGAGGATGTTGGGCAAGCGAGGAAAGGGCAGGAACAGGATAGGGAGGTTGGACGGGATGAAGGGAGGAAAGAAGTACACAAGATGAAGAGGGACCTGATGTAGAGTAGGTTGCTGGATTGGGTTTTGTTTGGAGTTACAAAATGTTTATTTGATAATTGTGTCCATCCAAAAACCTAACTTAACCGGTAGATAACCTAATAATAATAATTAATGAATGAAAGTTAGCCATGAGGTAATCTTTTAAATATGATTCTAATGCAATGAATACAAATTACCCAAAGCCGTACTCTTGGGGGCACTAGTTAGGGGACACGGGGGAGGGTGCAAAGAATAAGGATAACAAAACTGCACACACTCTCTCACTCCGGTATTTGCCCCCGTAAACCCTGAGTGCGTGTGTGTTTGTGACTTGCAACGGTCAATTTGCACTGCAAATACCGGAGTGAGAGAGTGTGTGCAGTTTTGTTATCCTTATTCTTTGCACCCTCCCCCGTGTCCCCTAACTAGTGCCCCCAAGAGTGCGGCTTTGGGTAATTTGTATTCATTGCATTCATTCGGCCGTAGTACGTTCCCTTTTGCTTTATTAATGATTCTAATCGTAGAACATAGAAAATCAATTGGAATCGGATTCATTCAAAACAAATATGGTAAATTTATTCATAGGAAGGACAACTAATAAAATGATTTTGAATTCATTTTGGCAGCATTAGCCAGCTTTCGAGATTAGTTCAATCAAGGGGAAAGTTGAGGTTACTGAACGGTTTACCCACTACGGTGTAACGTCAAACTAAACGTGCATAAGGCAGCTAACTGTTTGGGACCCTCCGAAGAGAGGGTTATAATTTCAGAATTAAATAGGAGAGAGAGGAAACTTGACTTTTCCGAGGATAAGTTTGGAGACACTGAAAACACGAAGGTTACATACACGACTCAAGCAATTGGATAAATACAAAATCATCCAGGTTTTAGGTAGACTCTAAAGGAATATCCCTAGCGCCGCATTGTACGTATTGTCAGGCGTGAGACCGCAGTGAGAAGTTAGGGGGAAATTGACTCCATGAGTGATCGATCGATATTAGGAGTTATTTTTCTCTCAAACAATCCGACACCACAACAGTAGAAAACATAAATTAGGACAAATTAAAGTTCCCGGGTGTTATTAATCACCAATCAACGCTTACGTACTCCATCGGTTGGTAACGTAACACCCCTGACATATGCCATAGCTGCAGATTTCAGGGGAAGTTGTAGACGATGTAGATAGCGCCACTTAAATATCTCAATAAAATTACAAATAGCCAATGCGTAATTCACAAATTTGGTTAAAATACGATGAGACCTCATCGAGAGTACGAGAGCCGATCAAGGGATAACGCGGAAGGGAGTGAGGGCCATACAAGCAGTTGGCCGGAACCTAATTGAGTATTCCTCAATGAATTGGCAGTCGGAGGATAATCCCGTTTCTTGTATATTTATTGAGTCATTGGATAAAAAAATTAAAATTGTTTAAAAGTTAAACAATTACAATCACCAAATATATGTTAGAATTTTGATAAGGTTTTTTTTGTGATTTGAAGAGCAGGAATTTTTCTGTAAGTGTGAACGAGTCGTCTTTAAATTATTTACTTTTAGCATCGGTGTTTATGTTTTAATTATTGTGTTGAATGTAACCTTTTTTTTTTTGTTGAAATATGATGCGATAACTGGAAACCGTTAAGGCATGGGCATAATAGATGTGTCAGAAGTAACTACTGAGGTGCGTGGGTGGGAGAGAGTGATTGCTCTTGTGCTGTAATAAATAGTGCGTGTCTATGCTATGATTTTCCAACTTATTTTTATTTTTTTTGGGTAATTTTTTATCTTAATTTTCTCCATGAACAGCTAAGTGTAAAAAGCATTACAGATATATGCACTGCATTTCTCAAGGGCCGTGTCCACCTGAGAAAATGGACATTATTATTATGTTTTATGCTTTGTGTCGTGTGACCCTCCGGACCATTTTTTTATTTGTCTTTGCCTTATGTATCCCGCCACAGTGCCATTTTGCCGACGCATTTGAAGGATTCCCGTTAGGGAGGGAGGGCGAGATGGAGGAGTGAGGGGGGAGGATATCGGGAAACGGGGGATGGGGGAGGGGGTGCAAAGCATTTCTCTCGAAGGTGAATCGATGCGCGGCTGAGCGTGCTTTTCCCCACCCCAAACCCCCTTATTTCCCCCCCCCTTCCACCCTCTCCTCCTTGCTCCCCCACCCACCCTCCACTCTCTCCTCTTTTCAATCGACCTGCTCCGTCAGCACATGATATTCAGCGCCATCTTGGAATAAGGTGTCGGCCATCCAAGCTGGAAACCGCCGAAATTTTCAGGGCGACCCGAAAATTGTGCCTGTGAACGTCTATCGCGGTCACCGGGCGGAGCTGCGGTTGATAATGGTCGCGATCATTTTTTGCCCTTTCGTCGACATTGGGAGTTTAGGCTGATTTCATTGCGCAAAAATTTCGAGTGCATGAATTTGACCATATGTTTGTCGTCTCGGTCGCGACAGTGCACTGCTTAGACCAACATTACGCTTCGGTTCATCATAATGGGTTTCAATCCGAGGATTGATTGGTAGCAACTCACAAAACTATATTCTATTTCCTACCAATCCAATCTCTTAATCACCGTATAACTCCTTGCACTGACGTATTCAGTTCCCTGCCCCTCGCAGTGCATCCTAGGCCTTTCACATGTATTTCATTTTATTTTCAAAACGATGTAATTATATGAAATTCTTATCAAACTCGTGATTGTAATCCTAATGTTTCTACGCAGAGCGCGTAAATATTGGCGAGTCCGTGTTCCATTTTTTTCAATGTGAAACTTCATGCTTAGTCAATAGATTAAAAACGATCTTCTTTTTTATATTTAATGTTGGAGTTGAGAATTAATTTAACATTAGCTGAGTGTAATGATCAAAAGTAAGAAAAGAATGACAATATTATCTTTGGAACGAGTTGGGTTCGATGTTCAGAAAATTCGTATTGTAGCAGGTGTGTGCAATTTACTGCGTAAAATGTTTGGGGTTGAAACACATACGGTCGTTTTTGTTCAAACGTTAGAATGCTATTCAATCTCCAAAATTTGATTGCTCGTCAAACGAATGCTCTTAAAAGAAGGGTATTTGAAAAGCCACATAGATAAAATTGTGACTGCAACGAAGAGTAAACTAAAGTTTCTCCACCCCCGCGTGTATTTAATGCCAACATTTTCTCGAGCTTCGATTGCCTCAAAGCATAAAAGTAGTTGGCCCTAAAATACTGACTTCCAAAAAATGTAGGATTACACAGAATTCGGATTTTGACTGATAATTATTTTTGGGGAGAAATGCACAAAAGAAATAATGCGTACCTGCATACAGACAAGTTCTTGTGGTATTACTTGATACTACTAATCAGGAATGGTTTCTTTTCCAATGGTAATATTTGTGTTCCATGTTGTTGAAACACGCCATCATAATGGCCTGAATTGTTCAATACGTGTGCCAAATTAACCTTTCTCGATTTAATCATTTGCTATTGAATAACTTTTTCAATATAACAGGCATTAATATGTAATAATTCGAAAGTTTATTTGTATTTTTTCTGCATACTGGATGGACGTGATTATTTAGCTAGTGGTTATCTTAAAGCGAATGTTTCCTAAAAAACTTTTGATACATCAATTAAATTCCAATGTTTTCCGCAATTGAATGAGCAATTTGTTTAGATATTTTTCTCGTTCTCTTTGATTAAGTTGGCAGCTAACTATTTGGGCAATATTGGGATTTATGTTTCTCGTGACGCCATTTTTTTACCATTAAATTTCCGCATTAGTTCGGGAATGGCAAAGTCAAAGTTCTTTGACATTCATGGAATTAAATTTACATGATACCATGGAGGTATTTTCTTGCTCTGTGATGATCCATACTTAGATAGCGCCTTT
Organism: Hetaerina titia; assembly: GCA_037158775.1. Lineage (NCBI taxonomy): Eukaryota > Metazoa > Arthropoda > Insecta > Odonata > Calopterygidae > Hetaerina > Hetaerina titia. The sequence goes on from CM073778.1 coordinate 37,354,080, forward strand.
TTTGGATTGTGAATTTAGATTCGGTCGGATTTAGGTTAGAACCGGTTTCAATGCTTGACGAATTCTCAAAATTTGACAAATCGGTTTCTCCCTTGAAATTATAGCAACCGGCAATCCGTTTTGTTGATTGGTGTACAAAGCGCGAGCGAATGAACTTGGAAATGCTTAACCCACTGGAGGTAATTGTAATTGGTAGGCGCGGTTGCCTTGTAAGCAGAGCATTTGGCTACTGCCCAGATAAATCAGGTCCATGCACCGAATGATTCCCATTAACAACTAATGCTTCCTCGAAGCGGTGCACTACTTAGTATCCACTGGGGAAAACCTCAGGTAGCACAGAGAAAAGATCTTCCCCCTTTATACTTCATGTATGAATTTTAGGGCCCTTGAAATTTCACCAGAGGTTCACTCAATCCTTGAATATCACGATAATCTTCTGGTAGATCACTCAAATTTAGCCACCGCAGTAAGTGACGTAGTAGGAATTTTCGGTGGTGACCGACGAGAGCACACCCCACGCCATTCACCCCTGCGGCGTCATGCGGAATATTGTCAAGATGTAAATTGCATTGTATAAATGTTCTGATCAGGACATATGTATGTCGAATATAATTTAGGGAAAATCAGACTATTAGCAGAATAACTAATACAGAGCTTTTAATGATAATAGCTTTACCTATTTGACCGATTTCCACACGGTTACTAATGAGATATTTTTATCATAATTTGGAGTTATCAATGCAATGATCATTTTTTAGTAGTTCTCCTTTCAATGTAAACCCTGCTCCCTGCAAATTCTTCATTCTATCGCAGCTCCTTCCATTTGCATCTTCCATTACTTGCGTTTCGTAGTTATCTTAGTCCTTTCTCTGTTATTCTTCCCATCCATGTTTTCTTGAGTCATGATCTTCAGTAGGCTATCAAGCCTCAGGACATGTCCAGTTCTCTCCACTTTATCTTTTATTTATCCTCCAAAGGGGTTTTCCTTCACCCGTCTCTTGACGTATTTTAGTGACGTATAACGTTTATGTGGCTTGCTTTGTGTAGAATCCACTCAACGTAGAGGTGGCTTGCAGGCAGTCTCAGAGGGGTGATTCAGTCTTTGTAATTTGCTTCGTCAAAAATGTACTTTTTTCTAATACATTTTTACTTAAATAGTTAATTTATTTTTCTGCTGGATTCTTAAGTAAATTATTTATATTGCTAATGAGAAACGAAATGTAAACTTGATTCTTTTAAAGTTGACTCATCGAGTGTAAGTGGATCCTCATACGAGTTAATTCTAGATTGGTGACTGTTCCACACAAGAGGTGGGAGAATAAGAAGTCTTCTTCGATTTTAACACATCACTTCTACCTTAATAACTATAAAAAGTATACTATATAATTATAATAATGATAATAAATCGACTTTATTCGGGCGAGATTGAGACTGTCAGTCCCTTCTTCCATCTAACCCATCGTCATATACATTCAATTAAAATATTATTACATTTCATGACTGCATAATATAAAAAAGAACTAGGCAATCACAATGAATATGCATGAGTACATAGAGTGTAGAAAGGTATGCAAAATTGCCAGTACTTATCCAGAGGACTGCGCTTCAGCTACCATAATTATTCATTTATTGTGTAATGGACATTTTATTGCACAAGGTTTCTCAGAAATACAACTATTTCAGTCAAATTAACTTGAGGTTAAAATCGAATGTTACGTCTGATTCAACTTATTGAAATTAATTTTATTGAAGGTGAGCTTGACTCAGTTAACTCATTACTTTTTAATTAAATCAACTGTCTTTTACAGTTAATTCTGCCTACTTTCTGTCACTCTGCCTGCGGGGGAATACGCGGATGTAGATTCACAGAGCAATGAAGAGCGATAAGTCCTCTCTCACCCCCCCCCCCCACCCCATCACAAGCAGGAGGAGCAGTTAAAAGAATCCGACATGGGGAGAAAGCGATTGCGTTGACGCTGCTTTCGTTAAAATGTATCGCACACGTCGTTTCAGTCCGTACACCATCACGCCGACTTGTCGAGAAACTTTTCGCCCCGGGCTTTAACATCCCGTCGAAGACTGGAAGGAACACCCCATTCCTTCCCACTCTCTTCAGTCTCTGACATTACAAATGGTTTCCATGACAGTAGCACTCTGTTTACAAGTGCGTTACGTGTTAGGAGAGATAGGTGCGCAACGGGGGGTGGGGGAGGTAGGCCGGAAGAGGGTTTATACATGCAAGTTGGGTGGTTGGGGGGGAGGGGGGAGTCGGCTATTGGTTAGGTGGGGGGTGGGTGGAGGCGGTTTCAAAGAAACTGATGAGCCTCTCTCTATCAGAGGGGTGGCTTGCACCCCACCCCACCAAGCGCTTCCATTGTTCACCGTCCCGAGGGAGAGGGAGGGGGAGGAAGAGGAGAGTTTGGTTTAACTTCCGCGTGGGAGAGAAGTCACCTGCCATCATTTAACCGAGGGTCGTTTTTCTGGCTCATTTAATTCAAACCGCTCTCCTCTACTATATCTAAAAACACCCACTCTCGCTACATCCTATCATCCTCCCGCTCTGCCCTCTCCTCCTCACTTGCCCTCTCCTCCCTTCTTCCTTCCGTTCAACACTTCCTTCACCTTTCGCCCCTCCCACGCCAAGCTCACGTTCTGACCCTCGACGCATTGGACGCTTCTCATTTCCCCCCCTCTCTACATCTACATCTTACGCTTTATATTACCGTAAGGCTATTTTCGACTTTTTTTATTCCTTCCCTCCTGTATAAGAATCCGTAAGATGTGAACGCCCCCTCTTACGTATATATCGGCGCTGTCATCAACATAAAACAGGAAGCTTTTCTAATATAATAGTTAAAAAACCTCATACATATCTACATATACGTATTTACACTCCCGCAAGCCGTCGCAAGCACGTGTGGCAGGTGGTGTTAGGTCACCAGGCACTGTATTTCTACTAAACTACTTCCTCATGTACATGGAATCCCTTAAGGGAACGTAGAATGGGACATCCAAAAGGGAACGACGAGGAAGGAGACGACTAAACACATACCTCATGCAAAAACTGCTATACATTAACAAAATTATGCTATTAGTAACTACTCCTATGATTACAATAAAAATTAGAAAACCAATTAAAAAATATTAGCACACATGAAACAGAGTCATCTTACACTGGATGGATGGTTCACAAATGCATTAGACCTACAACTTTATTTACATTTTATCACCACTTCAGGTAAAACGAAAGCGTTTGTCCTGAAAAAAGTAAGCTACCTCTTCTTTTTAATTAATGCTTGCGGCGTACTTGCAGTGAAATTTAATTAACGTTTCATAACTCTTTTCACTGGCTGATAAATACGTAAATAGCTCTGAAATGTCTGATTTTTCATTTGTTAGCAATATTTGCTTTGGTGTTCAAGAATAACAACAATTCTTTCTTCGTACACGATGGTTGAAACATTTTATTAAAAAACCTTCTACAATATTCCGCCGAAATTCTACATGTTCTACGTAGTAAGGAAATTTAATGAAATCGCACACTTCGAAAGCCCCCACCTTATTTAAGATGAGCCTCCTACACGCCGACACGAGGGCATGTGTGGTTGGGGGTATTAGATCACTACCAATTAGATCATTGACGTACGCAACGGGCATCTTATTTCTCTCTCTTCTGTGTACATTAAAATTTTGGGTCATTCTGCACAAGGTACATCTACACGATACCCGCAAAGCCACCACTAGTGAGTGTCGCGGAGGGTGTTAGGACACCAGCCGTATATGCAGAGAGGTTAGCTACTCATGTGAATACATACTAGCTACTATACAGAAACACTCGAGCCCATGCACAGATCTGTATACATCACGCAATAATTGGTATGTTTGACAAAATCAATACATTTTTTAGTCTCCAAGTTAATACGCATGTCCGGACGCTTGGGTTCGATTTATTTATGATCGCGTATTGCGAGACGGAAGGACGAGTACTTAAGTCTGCCAGTGAACGCGTCTTCTCTATTGTTTTAGGCTCTACTTTGTGGAAGTTCATGTTCAATATTTATTTTATTAAGAACACAATGTATACATCCACTCGTCTTTATTATCGTACAACTGATGATGACGCCTAAGCGTTGAAACTAGTTGTACGATAATAAAGAACAGTGAATGTATACATTGTGTTCTTAATAAAAATAAATATTAGTGTCTTATCTCTCTTATTTTACCGCGGTGGTCGAGTTAACAATTATTATATGGTGCCATAACAATTCTCTCTATGTCACAAGAAAAATTAGGCGCCCTATCCCTAGACTTGCCTGTTCTCTTCATGATTCAAGAGGCTCCCAACCTAATTCCTCCAGTATACCCCTTCACGCTTCCTCTCTTCTCGTTGCATTTTTTAAAATCAAACCTAGCGGATTCTCTCTGTCCCTTTTCCTATTCCTTAATTTATTCATTACCAAAGGGTACTAAAGGAAAATTCAAGATGGGGCGTAACCAAAACAAAAGAGCAAGTCTTCATATCTTCGTGGCTCCATTATTTCCACGCCATTCTTTGGATCGGGTTGTTCCTCTCCTTCGATGGCTCTTCTGCCGGTGGCATCGAATTGTTACGACACAGTCTCGAACAAATAAACTCCAAACAAGTATCCGCCAAGATCATTCCGATGATCTCGTTTGACTTCCGGAAAATATAATGTGAAGATTTCCGCGTGAGAACACTTTTGTTGCTAACTGCAGTCAAACTCGGTTACAGCGACATGCAAGGGACCGCAGAATAATGCTTGTTAATTCCATTACTAGTAGAAATGGAGAAAAAAAGTAATTTTTCAATAGGCAATGTTTCAACTAGTCTGAAAAATAAAATTTTTTTTGCAAAAAAAGCAATACTGACATACTATATTTTCGCTCTCAATCAATTTTTCATCGTGAATGGCTTAGAACAAGCCAGCTCGTCTTACATTGGTGGTGAAATATTAGTCGGATAGCTTACTAGCAGGGTAGATTTTTGGTGTACCCCGGCACCACTGGTATTGTGTAGTCCATCACAAATTTGTTGACCATATAGCTTATTCGTAAGCGTTACTTATTAACATGGCACAAAATATCCTTAAAACCCGTACTAAATATTACGATAATTCTTTCTTTGGTTTTGGATACCTAATACCGCCTTTAATTTCATTAAAAAATGCATTTCATTTTCCTCCATCTACCTCGCTTTCGCTCTTTTATAATACCGCTTCCAACATCCCATTGCCTCTTAGAATCTCCTGCATCCACTTGTCCTACCCTCTACGAATTAGTCCCAACAGACATCGATCAGAATAACTTTTTCTGATCGCGGTAGTGGTAATATTCGGCCAAAATTAATCTGTTGTGTATTCACCCCCTGGCACATACAATAGCGGTGGCCCGCGGAGTATTAAAATAACTAACTTATTTTCCTGCATTGCTTAGAACTTCATCGTTGGCTTTTCTTCCCAGCCCATTTTATCTCCATTCTCGCATCTCGAAATCCTGTAATCTAAGTTCATACTCGTATATCTCAAGCAAGAAATAGAGAGAGTGGAGTACGAAATCTTTCTTAAAATAAGTGGCCTTACCACTTAGTGCTAATCAAGTTTACGGTCTTGGCTATCTCGTTTTCATTCATTCACTTCTTAAACTAGTTTAATATTTTTGAATGCGTGAGACCCCATTACACATCACTTCATTTGGAGGGTAAATTCCTAAATTTTACTCATCGAAAGTCGGATGGCCGTGAATTGAATTCCACCACGGTGATCAGCCCCGAAGTTTGGTTCGATCGTCGTTGGTAAAGTTCACCTAATACGAAGAGTTTTATGTCGTGAGGGAGGATCGGGTTATGGGATACGGTTTCTTATATCATAAACTTCAAGATAAGAGTGCACGGAGAAATATGATCAAATTTTAACGAGCTTAATTTGGGGTACTTTATGGCGATAATATGCGTAGGAGATTTATTCCTTATTCGTGTTTGTAGTTGGAATTCTCGTATTGTTTACGCTTCAGTATACTATATCTTAGAGAATAAGTTATAATCATCAGGCGTCTCTAACGCACGCGGTGATCAAGTGATCACATATGTCGTACCAGACGGTGGCCTCATCAGAACGAGGACGACAAAAAATTTTACTTTGTCAAAAGCAAGCACACGTTCATGAGAATTTTGGAGGGCAGTTATATAGCTTCTCAATCTTCTCCTTCATAAGGATAAGGCGATGGATAATGTTCCCCATCTGGGTTTCTGGAGTCACTTTTCATGGTGCATTGCCGGCTCGCCCTCCTTATGGAGCGATGTCCCTGCTTTCCTTCGCTCTTTTTTGTTACATAGTGATTGAAATTTGGCCCCTTATGTTTCATCTGTAGAAATGACCACGTTCAGTCAGGTGATGACTTAGTGAAACGCTTCATTCGGCAGGGATTCAAAAGTAATATCTCAATAATAAACGAATCAAAATTAGAATCAAAATAGTTCTTCAAGTTTTCCTTTGGTCCTTTATCTTTGGGAGTAAAATTTTGTATTAAAATTTATTTTTATAATGATAATGTATTTTACAAGCATTAGTTGCTCAGTCAGCCAAGGGGTTGCAAGCATTGCTGAGTGCATTGGAGGTTCAGTGCGATAGATATGGATGAGAATCAATATTAATAAAACAAAGGTTATGCGATTTTCCAGAAAGAAAAGGGCTAAGCTAAACATTAAAATAGGAGGGGAAAAATAGAGCAGATAGAATAGTTTACATATCTCGGAAGTGTTTTGGACCAACACGGTCAAAGTAGTTGGGACGTAAGGAGAAGAATTGTGCTAGGTAAGGAGGCTTTCTCAAGGAGGAGGGAGTTGATGACGGGGACGTTGAGTAGGGAGGTTAAGAAAAGATCAGATTCTGATGACGACGGCCGTGCCGTCGAAACGTAAATATCTACTGTAAGTATCCTTCTTTTATGTTTCTGTGTGTTTAATATTTATTATCTTAGTGTTTGTGTGTTTATATATATATATATATATATATATATATATATATATTTATATATCGATGATGCGGAAGTACTCACGAGAGCAATATAACTTTGGGACGGCACAATAGAACACAGAATAAAACAGATAACACGTAAAAGGACACTCACACTGTAGATGATTTAAGCTTTCGGCCTACCCCGAGGCCTTCTTCAGGTCAGACTGAGAGGTTTTGAGGGAAGAGAGCCTGGGGAAGCAAGAAGGGGGGCGGAAGGTTTAGGGACTGTTGGGAAAGAAATTAAAGATGGCGGTTAAGGGTGGGAATTTTAAAGGATCGGAAATATAGGATGTATGCGGATTCGCGAGTTCTCACCTCTATGTTGGTGTGTACTCCTCGCGAATCCGCATACATCCTATATTTCCGATCCTTTAAAATTCCCACCCTTAACCGCCATCTTTAATTTCTTTCCCAACAGTCCCTAAACCTTCCGCCCCCCTTCTTGCTTCCCCAGGCTCTCTTCCCTCAAAACCTCTCAGTCTGACCTGAAGAAGGCCTCGGGGTAGGTCGAAAGCTTAAATCATCTGCAGTGTGAGTGTCCTTTTACGTATATATACTATATATATATATATATATATATATATATATATATATATATATATATATATATATATATATATATAACGGCTGCTGGTCCCTTATCAGGAGGCGTTTTATATTACAATATTTCAGATGCTTACCTGATCTACGTATTCCATTTAAACGTATTTAATTAACATAATTAATATATTATACTACAGAAGCAGTTTTTAATGGAGAGACATTATGGACAAATATACCAAAATTTATTTTGAAGACATCGTTCTTTTATTATTACTTTATTTTCTGAAATTAAGCTATTAAATTTCCATTAAGCCCTCTTTCGACTTCCTCCTCGATGAAATTGTAATAGTTAACCTAGACCACTTCGAACTCATTGTGGACTTAAACTCAGTGGTTCCATACTTTCCATGCCCTGCCCTTTCGAGTCTCTCATCCATTGCTTTCGTTCTCTGCGTTAGCTGGGGACATTGTGGCACATGAGGGAGTAGAGCACCACGCCCAAGTAATTGACAAGAGCGCCTCCCTGTAATTTGTTTTCCATTCTCGTCTTGCGTCGGTCACGGCGGAAGAGGCTTTAGACCATCCTAATTCGTTCGCGTGGATTTATCAATTCGCCTTCTATTGGCCGCCTCAATAATCATTTTGGAGCAGACTTGTAAGATACCGGTGTACACTTGTTTACATAATGGGCTTTTGAAGTAAAGATGGCTTAATTTTATTACCTCCACTTGAATTTAATAGGAATGATTAACCTGTAAAATGAAGGATTAAAATGGTTTTTTTAACTAGAAGCTTTTAATATTTTATGTATTGCGGAAAAAAGTAATGAAATATTTTTCGCCTCTGTGTACTTTGAAAACGTTTGCTCCAGAAAGGTACAGGACACCGGGGGAATAATTACGACACCAAATCACATTGGTAGATTCGAACATCAGGTTTAAATAAGAGATATTTGACATGACACACATGGATACAAGTGCTCGTTCTCCCTCAGAACGCTACGCCATTATAACAACTGGTCTAACCTACTGCCACGCTTAGAAAAACCCATCTGCCGCTGAAGTAATACATTTATTACATAAATATACGCTACGCATCGGTTTTTGGAATACTACCACTAATCGGAAAAAAAACTTTCCGAGTGAAATATAAATAATATCGTTTTTGATTGAATTTGTAATTCTATTTAAAAAAAGGTCGTGAAATAATGTTTATGTTGTGCACATATTAAATCAGTGAGGCAACGTAAACGAGGTAATGAAAGATGCATTTCATATATAATTCGTAAAATAGGAATGCATATTTTATTTATCCTGGTTTTTTCTTCACTTTTCCCGATTTCTCATTTGCAATGGATAATCGCGATTACTTTGGTTGTCATTTCAAAATAAGGCTGGAACCAAAATTCCCACCAATATACCTACACAATGAACTTTTTTTCCTCTAACCTTCCAATTTTTCCTCTCCTCACATGCCCGGCAACATGTGGCGAAGCACTCAACTGCAGGACATATGGTGTGTTGAGAAAGGGAGACCCCCATCGATACCATTTTTTTTCGACCATTTTCGCAGAGGATTATGCCCCGAATTCATTTTAGTGAGCATGACCTTATCCCACGAGATTTTTTCCCCTCATGGCCTATCGATTTTCGCTGAGAATGTTTGGAACGTCGTCTGCCGACGGCGGGATTATAGACCGAACCTCGCGTCCCTCATCCATATAGTCGAGGTCCCGGCGGTATATATAAGGGCTGTCAAATTGCGAAGCACTGAGAGACCACTTCTACCTATAATCATCCTATCCAGGATATAAAAGCAGAACTTTACCAATCCAAGAATCCAAGAGAGTATCATTCCCAACTCTAAGCGGGAGCTGGTCGATATGATGCCGAAAAATATCGTGTAGACAATCAGGGACTCGTTTATCATAACAGAAGTAAGGTGTATAAGCCTTGCAAATATGCAATTTCGGAGTCTAATGATTGTAATAAATAGTTCAGAACTTGTAACTTACCTGTATTTAGACAGAGTTCTAACTTTAAAGAGTAATATTCTTATTTAGGTCAGAGATTTCATACGAATCGACTGGTAGCTTGAATTGTGCACGGTGCATTTACATTAATTTACGATAGCCTTTTAACAGCCAACTTTGCATTTTCAATTTATTCGGTACAAGTAAAATGAAGTTTTCCATTGACTCTTTTTGCCAGATTTCCAGTTAATTTATTCAAAAAGTTAACATACTCTAACGCTTTATGCCAGTCAGGAATTAACTTCGATGAGAACCAAACAACCTTTTCGTTACGGTTATAAATCCCCCATGCTGTATTTGGAGCGACACTGAGGGTGTTCTTTGAAAGAATCGTATACTATTAATTTATATGTTGCCATTATTTGCAAATGATTCCTCATGCTAATTCGCATCCTCAGCGGTGTAAAGCATGATTTGCTATAGTAAACTTGGGCTTTCGAAAACCTGACGTCTCCCAATTTTTTCCCAAAAATTTCCGATTTGAACAATTTTATCTGCTTGGTTGAACTAACTATGCAAATATTATTACAAAATTTTTATTTCACATTCTCTTTCATCCTAGATCGAAAGATCATTAGAAAAAATTCATCCATTTCCGTAATTTTTCGTGCGTTATGAGAGAGTTTTCGTGAAAAAATAACGAAATGTTTTTGTTTTCCGTGCATGTTGAATATGGAAAAGAAGGAAGGGAAAACGATCTCTTTTTATTTTATTATATTTAGTCTATGATATTACAGAACGCTGAATACTGAGTCACCTTATCCAGATGTTTTCATCAATTTTCTTCTTGTGCCCGAGTTTTTCTCATAAAATTTAAAACAACATTAATTAATTCCTTAAGGGAAATAATTTCAAGAAAATATTCGCACATAATGTGTCATTAACAAAATAGACTTTTCTTTTTATTATAACTCGGTTTATTTAATTACCCTCCAGCTGTCTTTCATGAGTTGATTGTTTTGATACTTGTATTGCCGTTAATTTTCTTAAAGTTCTCAAATTAAAATACGAAGCTTTTCATGTGTAATTAAGAGAAAACATGTGTTTTTTATTCGGTAGTATGTCATAGATTTTTAAATAAAACAAAAGGCTGAAAGGCTAAAGAAAGGGATAGGCATGGAAGGGGAATAAAGAGGTTTCCTTGGAAGAAGTGTAATGAAGGTGGAAAAATAGGAAATGTAGATGTATAGTGACCATGGAATATTTTAGATTGTGATACGTGTAGAGGGGATAACATTTGTTGAGCGGGGTAGAGAGAGGAAATGGTTATACAAATTGGGCGAAATGGAGGGACTCAGAAAGTAATGGAGTTAAAAATATAGTGTATCGTAAAGAAATCTTTCATTGTTCATTTTAAGGGCACTTAATGACAATTTATAAAATGGCCTTAAACGGTGTAGTTGTGTATTATATCTGGGATTGTCATTGGCTTACTAATATTCTTAAGCTTGAGATAATGTATCTTAATGGTTCGAGTATTATTTTGGCTTACGTATCACTATTTCGTTTCACAATTTCACTAAAATATCAACATATGCTTTAAATTATAAGAAAAATTATCACAAAATCGCGTTTTATCACTGTTCTCGATTAACATAAAAACTCTTTTTAAAATAATTTATGATAAATTTTCGTGTTTCACTGCAAGCAATCGGGGCTCAAAATAATTTAAATGGACACCAAATGTAAAAAAAAACATAAGCTCTCCATCCTACATATTACCGACGATATGGTCTTTATTCATGATTATGCTAAAAGTGCTAAAATAGTCCCGAAGACTTTTCCTAATCGAAATTAAAAAGTATACTACAGTGCCAATTAACAGTAACCGCTCAAATCGCTCGTGCGAATTTGCAAGTGACACGTCGACTTCTGTCTAATCGTGTTTAATGTTTCTGTCTAATGTTTAAACCTTAGTCGCGACACTCGGAATGGATATCCGTTACCCTTTCCTAGTACTGGACTAAGAACTTAGGTCACCGAGCTATGTGGAGAGAGGATCCATTCACCACCACATCCTATGGAAACATTTCTCCACGCTCCGTCGATGTGGAAGCCCCTGTTTTTCAATGATTGGAATCACTCACACGCACGAGAAAGCAGAACCTCGTTAACTCGAAATACAGTCATTATTTATTTGCTCACTTATTTGTCATGGGCGCAGGGGGTTGTGGGTGGGACGGGACGGAAGGAGAGGGTGTGGAGCGAGGGAGGGGTCGACGGGATATGGTAGGGGAGGGAAGGAGAGAGAGAAATTGGCCGAATTACTACGCTATCTTGGACACCATCCCTTTCATAAGTCACGAATTGTTAAACGGTTTAAAGGACGAGGGTGCATTAGAATGAGGGGCGTAATGAGCGTGGCGGCGCGCGCGCGTGTGTGCGCGCGGCGTAGGCGTCTCTTGTTTTTTTATTATCGGTGGTCTACCGTCGTCGCCATGTGCAATCATGCGTTGTCGGAAGGAGGGACGCCTGTCGCCGCCGTCCTGGCGTGGGATTCTCCCGTGGAGTGGGACTTTGGGGAGTTGACGGTGTGGAGTTTTCTTTATGGACTATTCTTTCTGTTAGACGTCGAAATAATCGTTCCTCGAAATTCCGAGATTGTTATTTGGCGACCTAGATCATTCACGATTCTAGTACATGAAGTATAGCAGTCGTCACGTGATGGTGACGTAAAAATGTCATAATTGTTGATGCTCGAAAATTCCTAGTATTTTCCGTAGAGACCCACCAGCGTATGGGGAGACGGGCAGGACAGGGTGGATGGTGACGCCGCGGGAGGCAGCACAAAGGAGTGCGATGGGAGGGGAATTTCGAAAAATAGAATGGAAGGGAAGTTGGGTGAGGGAACGGTACCTACCCTTGAAGGTTTGAAAAAATGTATATCCGTTGCGACTAGAGGCGTGGTAGTCCAGTGGGCAGAGAAGTCTGGGCCACTGACCCGAGGGCTTATGGCCACCCATCAACTCCACCAAATGAGAAGATTGATATTTCGGGTCTAACAGACCTTCCTTGCTAACCGCAGGAGGCACTGAGTAAGGAACTGTGCGCCCTTTATTATCCTGTTGCTGTGGGGATTCCACAAACCGTATCCGGATTAGCACGAGATTAGCTCTGCTCTTTCCTTCGGGGACTTTCGGTAATTTAGGTTAGATTTTCGAGTTCGTCGCGCTAAATTCCCTCGGAATAAACGAATAAGACTTGCTTCCAATAACCTATATTTAATCAGGCATTGAAAACTGAAGGTACTAAATTACTGTATCATTTCATTGTGATTAAAACAGCAATGCGTTTAGTTTTTACTTTGTAACAATAATTGGATGATTACCTTTGAACGTCCATTAAAGATAAACACAATTTTGATGGGGAAGGTGAACGTTGGTACTGGATATGTGTGTGTGTGTATACATACGAGGTGTGTTAAAAAATTAACAGGAATTTTAATTTTTCGGACAATAATATTTATTTATTCTTATACATTGATGTTGTCACCTTCAAAGTAGCCCCCATTGGAGATTATGCACTTGTGCCAGCGCTTCTTCCAATCCCCGAAACACTTCTCATACTCGATCTTTGAGATAGCCTTTAGTTCTTTCAGCGATGCGCTTTTAATGTCATCTACGGCTGTAAAACGACGGCCCTTCAAGGTTCTCTTAATTTTTGGAAATAGGAAAAAGTCACACGGAGCCATATTTGGAAAAAATGGAGGCTGGGCCATCATTACAATATTGTTTTTGGCCAAAAATTCACGAACAAGCAATGAAGTATGAGCTGGTGCATTATCGTGGTGCAAAAGCCATTTTGGAACGAATTGTGCTGCCACGCGTTTCATAACCAAAAAATTGGAAAAAATGCCATAACATGATCCAATCAATATGCCGACATCATCAGCGACCTCTCTAATTGTGATTCGGCGATCGTTCATAACCATTTCTTTCACTTTTTCCACGTTTTCATCGATTGTTGATGTGCTGGGGCGTCCAGGGCGTTCGTCATCTCCAAGGTCTTCACGGCCTGCTTGGAAACGCTTATACCACTCGTAAACTCTTGATTAACTCATAGCAGACTCGCCATAGGCCTTTGTTAAAATGTCACACACTTTGTTGCACTTTATTTAATTTTTTACGCAAAATTTGATACAAATTCTATGATCCATTTCTTTAAACAAACGAAAATCGCCGAGCTCATAAAACACGTCTAACCTTAGTGGCTGTCACAGACAAAGTCCACAATGAAAACAGCTGAAAGTTTTACCATACTTCAGGGGCATGTATACCAACATAATAAACAAAAGTTTGACAATCGGACTCTCCAAGCCCGCGAAATGAAAATATTCCCACGGAGTTCGGTAGAAGGAGGTATAAAGAGTTAAATAATAAATTGAGGCGGGGAACAAATATGAGAGCAAAAGAAACGTGGTGGAAGACGTAGTGCGAGGATACGGAAGGCTTTCAGGGGAAGGATGAAATTGGTATGTTGTTCAGGAAGGTTAAAACACTGTCAGGATGTAAGAAGGGAAAATCTGTGTTATCAATCATAGATAAGGAAGTAAAAATATTTTATAGTTGAACCAGAAAAATACAGGAGATGGGAGGAATCTGTAGAAGGACAGTATGGTAAAATTTGGCAGGGATAGACATAGAAATAGAATATGGCGTGGATGAGTAAAGGTTAGGTTCCTGTGATCCACCGAAAAGGCACCCGAAATGGGGGCGACCAAGTACGCCATTCATGCAACATTCTTAATGTACAGTATAATTGGTATACTGTAAGTAACTACTCTTCTTACTGACTCTTAAGAAGAGAAATAAGGAAACCCATTAAAAAGAGCATGCTCACATGCTAAGTAGTCCCCGGTATGTATTGTATAGGAGAAACACAAACACAGTTTCGTGAAATTCACGGACGTTTCAGTGTCTGATCTGTGTCACCTGTCCGTTCATGTTCTTTTAAATCCTATATGAGAAGTGTAAAAAAACATGTGCAGATCACTTATTAAATACGAGATGCCTGCCGAAATTTGGAGGTGCAATGCTTTTTCACGGTGTTGACATTATTTGCTTAAGGACTTTTCCATGTAAAGGCCTTGTCACACAGTCCAAGCTTGAGTCCGTGCCCACAGTCCAAGAATATTTCGTCCGAGGTTACACTGGAGCTGACACGTACGAGTCCTCGTAACGACTTTTCACGTGCCAAAATGTCCGGTGGAAGGCATACGACAGCTAGAAAGGGCATATCATTTATTATTTTTTTCTAATTCAATGATCTTCCTCTTGCAAAACTACGTATTTGTCATATCTTTATTACAGCTGTTGATAAGGTCTATTTGTTTTGTATTTCCGCTTCATTGTCCCTTTAATCGCTTATCTACAATTACGTCTGCACGCCATGCTCCCTTGTGGTCGGAAGTTACGTGCGGCTCAAAATATTGCCTGACCTAAACTTATTCTCGAACAACTTTCTCTTACGATTCTAACACGATTCCCACAAAATTCCGCATACCAGTATTTGTTTAATTTGAGTCGTACATACTCGTATGCATACTAGTCACGTGTGTGACACGCTTTTAAATTACCATGGGAAGACCTGATGGAATTTGATTTAGTAGCAAAGGTACTGGGGAATAGATATACCTTCGATATAATATTTTCGTGGTAATTCAAATAATCCTCACTCAGGTTTTTAAGCTATCCTCAATCTTGGGAAATTTCTCGGTATTTTTTCGGGCCGCAAAACTTATGTTTGCTCGTAAAACTAATCACTAATGGTAATAATAATTACAGAAATCACCAGGCTCTCGGAATGAAGCGATATTACTCTCTGAATTTCATTTCACTTTAAAATAGAATGTCATCTCTTCGTTATTTCAAATTGCTGCGAGATCAGTTTCTTTCATCGGGCTTCCGCGGATAGGAGGAACGGGACATACTTTCTGGGGATACCAAAATTTATAATTTGGAATCGCGTATGTAATTGGAGAACACGCCTACAGGATTCGCAAAGCGGTGGAAATGCCAACCAATCGGAAAGAGATACCAAAAAGCGATCCCATCCCCAATGAAAGCTTCCCACCCCTTTGTTTTACCGTCGATAAATGAGTCATTCGAGATATGAGATTTTAATTAATGAAACGCTTCTATTTTTTTTTGATGGAGTCATATTCCGATTTCTTTTTCGGGCGAAAAAAAAAGGAATTCTCCGTTGGCTCTCCGCCATATTAAAAGTTCGAATAATTCCCTCCAATTCCGCGAGAACCTGATACTCGCTCATAATTAAGAAATACGGAAAAATATGAAATTTTGACACAGACGTCGTAAAAATGCGCAAAGGAAGGAATGAGGAGGTCATTAAAAAAAAGTGATGCTGGAGGCGATCGGATCAGCGGAGTGGAACGGGGAAGAACGGCGAAGTCTGGGATACCCGCCGCAGGTTGGATAGGCTAAAATAAAAAATGTGTAATTGAATCTGTTTTTTCAGGAGAGCAATTTAAATTTTAAATGGGCATGCATGTAATATTCAATTAATAATCGTCGTAATATTTATTAATCAAATCCTTATTACTTTCGCCATGATATCAATACCGATTTATTTCTGCGTTGGAAAATATAATGGTCAGGCTATGAAACCCTTTAAGAGCTTGAAGCAATTTTTGACGTGAGACGTGGATGTTGGAAAATACAACACACTGCGTTGGCTACATTGTCTAGCTTTATCGCTTGCATCGTTGCGACAAAAGTTGTTTTTCTAGCAAAAGATTTCCTGCTCGTCATGATGGCCACCGCTATTAGATCGCTAATAAACATTATTCCCCCGTGATAGCCGCTTATATTTGTCACGTTTTTTTCAGCCCAACCTCAAAGGGATATATCAAGAATTCGGTTACAAATACGATCAAGTACGGGGTGCTTCGCAAGCAAGTACGAGGCACCACGGAATCACTGAAGAATTTTAAAATTAGTAACCTAGCGTAGTAAATACAAGGGAGATTAATCAATAAAATAGAAATATATAAGAGAACAATCGTGATATTGTATAGAAATCAGGCCATTACATTTGAATCATTGCTTCTTCAAGTCTTCATCTTAGGCGGTAAAAAAATGTTTGCAATGAAATGAGGATTTCGCGTGCACCGCACGCTGTAAATTACCTCCGTTTTGAGCATTAGCCTACGGAAAGTGCTTATGTTCGGTGATTTTTTTGCATGAATTTGCCAATTCTTGTTTTCAGTCATGGTGAGGTCTTAATTTAATGGTAATAAAGAATTATTCATAATCTCCGCAGTGAAATATTTCAATAGGGCGGCATATCTTCAAGAGTAAGATCGCGAAATAGATGTATTCACTGTTTGTATTATGAATGTATTTCGGATTTTTGTAGCAATCATACTTAAATTAGGTTCTTTTTATTATTATCTGACGCTAACTAAATTGGAGAATAAATTATTATTATCAAAACTCATATGTGCTGATAGACAATGTCAGGTGGCACCCAAGTCTCAAGTATTATAATCAAACTTGCCTTGGAAAAATAACATGATAGCTCGAATCCAATTAATATGAGAAAAGATGATGAATAAAATCAGTCAGAAAAAGATACACTTAAAGGAAACTTCTAAACACCAATCGCTAACAAAAAAAGAAAATCACCATTTCATTTACATCACTTTCCCAAATCAATAAGGAAAAATTAAAACTAAGTTGTTACAACCAATTTTACGCAAAATCTTTACATCTTTTCTTGAAAGTATTTACCCTGCTAGGAAAGGGGTCGAATAATTTTGCAAGTAAACTTTTCCAATCAGCAATTGTTTTATTAAGAAGTGAAACTTTTTTTATTTGTTCTTTTTTGCCCTGAATTTTACCTTGAATTTGCGATCATTCCTCCCCATTAAAATTTGGATTTCCCGCCTCTTTCCTTAGTTCTGCATAGTCTAGTTCTAGTCATTTTCGACTTTCCTGTAGATAATGCACTCGTCCGCAAAAAGTTTTATCTGAGATTTAATATTTACTGGGAGATCATTTACATGTAGATTAAAAACAAGAGCGGGCCAAGTACACTTCCTTGCGGTACTCTCGATGTTACCCTCGTTTTTTCAGAATACTTTTCTCCTAAATTGACCCTATTTGTTCGACCTTCCGTGGAATTTTTCACACACGAGATTACTCTTCCATCTGTGTAGTATAGTGGTAATTGGCTCGACTTAAGCATTAACCGATCGTGATCAGCTTAGTAAAAAGCTTTTGACAGATTTACTATTATAGCATCCCCTTCTATTCCCGCATCCATAGAGTTGCTAAATATCCATGCTATATATTTTTTTATATGCTATTATCTTTTTGTATTTGCTTCTGCAATAAAAAAAGGGAAGGTGTGATTGGGGAAAATTCTTCACCACCTTTCCTTGTTATTATTATTGTCCATAGAGTTGGGCATTTCTTGGCAGAACCCTAATAGCTGAGTTTCGCAAGAGTGCCCTTTTCTAAAACCATATTGGCGACTGTACAACCAATTCTCACTTTCCCACAAATCCCAGAGATAATCAGAAATTATCTTTTCTAATATATTTATTAATATATCAAATCGCATACTTCAAGTCTCTTCCATATTTTGCTCATATCTTCTGAAAATGTGAATAATAATGTTTTAATATCACATTGGAAAATAAGGAATGTACTCATGTTGGCAACGGCATAGAGACATCATGTGTGTAGAAAGAACTTTTGAAAAGCAACTAGGTTCATGTGCACTTAAAATCGTATACAAGTATGGATGGCATCGCTGCTCAAATTTTCCATCCTATATGAGAGCAACCTCGGGAGAAGTCAGGTAATTTATTAAAATGTGCCATATTCATGTATGCAGTTTCAAAGAAATGTTGCGTAATTTTTCAAACGCAAATAAAATCATATTTCCAAATGTTTTGTTTACCAAGTCAATAACTTTATAATGCAGTATCTCATGGAGATTTTATGAGCTATTTCATAATTGCTTTATTTTTTATAAACAGAGTTTTTTACAATTAATTGCCTCTTTCAATTCACCTACGTATCAAATAAATTGATTTTTCTGCAGAATAAGTCATAATTGAGTCTTTTAAACTATCACGAAAGGCAATATGAGACGATGTTTTCAAGTAAATCTCGTGCATTAAAATGCATTAATTTACGTGATTACAATTCGTGCACCGGAGCCATACCTATTTCAATATTTTGCGAGCGGAACAAATGTTAGTAACGCAAAACGTTTCGATTTAAGTTAAGGCCTCTTCGAAGATACAGGAAGAGTCCGCAAAAATCTCAGAGACACAAGGAGACGCGCCATCAAATCTTTTACCCGTTCAAGTCGCCGACAACCGCTCGGAATTAATGAAGATCTCGCGAAATGCCCACCGCCCAATCCCATTACTCCCTTAACTCGGCGAGGAGTAAACGCGTAAGAACAAAAGACGGACGGCTCTTGATGGACTATGGACTAGCTCCGGCTTCCCCCTTTTCCAGCCCGCCCGCCTGCCCGAGCCCTCCTCCTATTATCCCATTGAGAGAGGGGGGCGGAAGAGGGCTGGTCCCTCCTCCGCCCTCCCCCCCTCCCGCCCAGTTCTCCTCCCCATCGCTCAACCCCACGCCAAATTCCCTCCACCTCCTCTCCCACCACCGCTCTCATTCCAAACACCACAATTACCCTACCCATCATTAAATTGAAGCATCTTTTCCATCAGGGCCCCCTTTTGTTCTCCCTCGCAGCCCGCCCACCTCCTTCCCTTCGGTGTAGGTAATTCCCCACCTCCAACTCTCCACTCCCACCCATTTCCCTCCCACCAGAGGCCCACCCTCCTTACTGCTTGCCATAACAAACTCACCCCTACCCCTACCACCACGGAAGGAATCCACCCCCCATCTCAACATTATACCCCTTGCTCTTCCTCCACCCCTCGCCCATCCCGCCCACCTCATCCCCTCTGAATTTTATCCAGTTCAGTCTTTACCCAAATGAATGAAAAATAAATTGTTCGCAATTTACATGATCATGACTCCATACCTTTACTATTTCTTTGTCATTTTTATTCCGAGATAGTTTTGTTTTATTTTCCGTTACGTATTTCTCAGTTTCTCGATTCAGTTGCCAATTATTTGTTGTTCATCGCCTTCTCTTTGGGGTACAAATTGAAGAGGTGTACTCGTAGATAAAAGTTTGATGGAGAGATTCCGAAGAGGAGATTGGTTGCGTTTGGCTCCGAAACCTGGTCTTTGTGGGGAAATTGAACGGAGATCCGGATGAGGAAACGAAGAAGGGAACGGCATAAGCTGGATACGAGGGGGAGACAGAACGAATAAGTGTTGCACACGTTGGAAAAAAGAGAGGAAGTCTTCTGTGGGAAGGTAGGAGAAAGCGAGAATAGGTAATGGGAAAATTTAAGAGGTAACGGGATGTTGAATGTCGTCATAAAAGGCATAAATGGAGAGAGAGAGAATAAGTGTTTTTGACGATATGAAAGGAGATTGGAAATTATGAGGAGCTAAAGGTAACGGAGAATGTGTTTATATTGTTCAGGACTATTTCGAAATACCACAAGGTTTCGTAATAGTTTTCAATTTCTAAGCACTGTCTGGAACTCACTTATGCTCGAAATACTGTCTCTAATCATATAAGGCTAAAGGAATATCAACAGTACTGGCAAAGACACAAATATGCGATTTATGGACAATGGGACTTTGCTTTTATACGCTCGTGAGACGTGGATGATAGGATCAGCAGAGAAGAAAAGACTGGAGGGTTTGAAAATCTGGTGCTATAGAAGAATGATGAAAATAAAACGGATACCTAGATAGAATTACAAATGAAGGAGTGCTTCAAAGAGTAGATGAAGAGACAGAGAGAGAGAGGGAGAGAAAGAAGCCTGCGGAGGACACTAACAAGAAGAAGGAGAAGAGGGGAACTAATTGGACACATCCTGAGGCACGATAACTTACTGAAGACCATAATTGAAGGAAACACAGAAAGGGGAAGAATTGAAGAGGAAGGGCTAAGGGATGAACTTTCGTGAAACAGTTAATGGAAGTTGTCAGTTGAAGGAGCTATGAGGGAGGTAAAAGACTGGCAGGTAACAGGATCGTTTGGAGAGTTGCCAGGCCTCGGATTACCCGTGATGATGAACAGATTTTCAGGGTCTGGCTACTTGAAGATAAATGCATCACGCGCACTCATAAACATATGATTCACATTTGATTGATGAAGCGTATATCAAAGCGCACTTAAATCTGCCTACTCATCGACTCAATTTTCGTGCTTTGAATTTACTCTGTGTCGAAGCTATTATAAAAGAATTGAATTCCAGTATTAATGCAGGTAATTAAACCGTTTATGTATAAATTTGTTTCATATACTAATTCCATATGTTCGTAGTTATTCAATGCTAATGTGAATGGATGGCAGTTGAATTTCATCAGTTGTGATAAATAGTGCCCGTAAATGGCAGGGCACCATTAGGTGTTGAATGGCGACTTCTGTGCGAAAATAATACGTGTACTAGTATAATGTGTGCAATCGATACTTAGTATGGAGGATATTAGGGTGCAGCAATTTAATAATTATTTAGATTTAACGATCTACAAGCTCTTGCAATACCTGATAACTATGCATACTTGAATTTCAACAATCTTATGTAAAAATGCTTTCATAGTAAGATTTCAGGAGTTCGTTTCATCCTTCATAATTTACTCTCATTTGATGGGCACATTTGTTACTTTATCCTAAAGGAATGATTCAACTAAATACACTTCAAAAATATTTCCGTTGTACGTCAATGTTCTCGCTTTAAGTTCAAATCAATGGCTTCTGTTTAGTCGAGATTTGGCCCCGCTGCCTTATATGGACGAAGAAGGGTTTCTTTTGCATTTTGATTGACTGTATACCTATTTATTACGTGAACTTATTCAATAGGAACAATGACTTCCAACCTTGAATAACATGAGATTTTTTTTTATTAAATAAGGTTTATCTGATGTAGTGCTATAATTTACTGGGGAATTAGAAACATGAAAATTACCGTTAGTTTCACTACCGCATTATTGTTAGCATTAGTTTTTTATATATAACATGTTTGTTATATTTGAATATGGGTGGACATATTCATCCGGAACGCTTCCTTTGGCATTTTTTCGGGATATTATGTATTACGAGCCATCGTAATACTATTAATTATATCTTATTATTCCCATCTAATACGATTTCGTAAAATAAGGATGAGAGAATACATTTTTTCAATAGTGCATTACGCTGGATCAGAAAAATTGCCTTTTTTTGTTCGAAATCGCTTTTGCGGTAGCGTTCATTGGTTAGGATTTTCCATCAAAATGGCGTGTCCATAATTTTGGGTAGGTCAGTAAACTCATTCCTTTGCCTAAACGGCGCCTAAGGTTTCGGGTCCAAGTTAGCTAAGAAATTCGCGATTTTTAAAGTTTTCAGCGCGATAATTCGCAATAGGTAACGCAAATGGTGGTGAACTCGAGATTTTACACTTTTCTAAATATATAGAATTCAATTATGGCAATGGAAAGCTCAATATTACGGGCATGAAAAAAATGTATTCTATTTTCAAGTTTAACAGACAAACTAGTATTATTTTCAACTCTATCCCTACATCAACTCATCGTACGTCTACCAGCCATAGTCGCTGCTACTTCTGAAAAACAAAAAGGGAATCACTCAGACCTCAATATCCGTAGGTATCGGATAAATCACTTTGAAGACAAAATCACAAGTTTACAAACTCAACAGCTTTGATGAAACTCTTGGGTTGCTTAACTTAGTTCTTTGAGTCTGCAGTCATGCATTTTAAGGATGGTCAATAACTTCTCGGAGTTGCCTATTCGAATGTAGGCACCCTGATGAACGCTGCCAAATGCCCTCGTGGCGAGTGCCAGGGTATGCACGCGTATCAGGGTGCGCCCGTCCGTATGTAAACGACAGTACTAGAGGACAAAAGAATGGTTTTCGTTGTTAGTAGTCTAATATGTTGTCAATATTCATATAACCTTTAGTTCATTGTCATTCTGGATATTTATTATTAGCTCATCTCGCGTGGAGAAGTATTTCACGCTTAGATGCCGTAGTACATGTACTTGTTGTTGACATGATCTCCGTTATTTTAATTACACAGGCCTACAAAAAAAAATTTTTTTGGTGCCGGGAATCTTTGTGATGATTTTAACTATATTTGTAGAGCTGAATTCAAATATGAAATCCGTTTTTATTTAACAGCTCTACTTTTTTAGATATGGCACATCTTACGATTAGTTGTTTTAATATTTGATATATTCCGGAAAATAATTTTCAAAGTTAAATAAATCTATAAGTATACTAATTTATAACCACTCTGCGGTTTTCCTTTTATTTTCAATAAACTGTCAATTAGTTTTATTTATATTTCTATATTGTAGGCCAATGAGATTAAAAAAACAAAAATCGTTTGTATCGACTTCGGTAAAAGATTTATTGATAGCTGCAAGCGTAGTTTAAAATGTGTACTTCTTCACAATGGTAACAGGTTTGGCGCAATACCAATCGCTCATTCAACTAAAATGAAAGAAGAATACGATACAATAGCATTGGTCTTACAGAAGATAAAATACCAGGAACATCGCTGGGTAATATGATTATTATTATGATAATTATTAATATAATATTCCCATATCATCATGTAGAAGATTTTTTATGTAAGTAACTACATATCTATATCTTGAAAACTATAGCTGATAGGAAAAAACTAGTGTCATAATTGGATTCAGCACCCCAATTGTTCTTTAAATCAGCATTAAAAGCTCCGGCACCAAAACCACTGTTGGCCTGTGTTATTTTTACACATTTGTTGGAAACTAAATTGATGTTGCATGCCTGGTGTTGCTTCACCTCCTTCCTCACACAATAGCGGTAGCCTGCAGGGTAACATGGATATGTATAACAGTAGACAAGAGATAAGACTCCTTATTCTTCGGTGGTCCCTTCATCCTGCTTCCCTCGCGTCCCATTTCTCCCACCGACGATGCCCAGCGACCCTTCTGATCCATTCTGCTCGGGCAATCTTAATGCGCAACGCTGGTTATTACTGCCTCCTTACCGTCTCCCGGGCAGCCAATTGATTCCCCGAGAAATGAGAGCGGTGTTCTTCCGGTGATGTTTCGGGCTCTCCGTTGCCCGGTGACCATTGAGGTCGACGATCGGGTTCCCACCGCTCTAGTGGATGATCCATTTTATTATTTTTTTTATAAACTCTTCTTCTTTAATAAAGCCGTCCGGTTGCCCCCCCCCCCACCCCTTAGCGGATCTAATTTGGAGATATTCCGTCCCCGGGAGTTATTCTCAATTTGTTGTTCCTCAGTTCCTTCGCAGCTCATTATTTTCAGTTACGGGTCACCTCCTTGGAATCCGATCGCTCAATTATCTCGTTCGTGCCCTCAACCTCAAGAGGAGAGAGAGCGCCCTTTCCGTTTTATTAAAAAAAAATATTTTGTGCTCATGCAAATTTGGAACGGGGGTGACTTATTTAAGTGATCAGTTCCGTTTTCACCTCATTTCCTTCCCATCATCGAGGTTACATGCGCAGGAATTCCCACCTACGGATTCGGTGCCACGCAGACGAGTTAGTGTTCTTCGGCTCGGTGACTTTACCGGCTGAGCTAGTGCTGGAAAACTCATCTCACGGGATTTAATTTTCTCAAGAATGAAAAAAAAGGGACCCATTTGGTCTCATTGATTTGGGTGAAGGATTGGGAGGGGAAAGCGAGTGGGCTGCAGAGGAAGACAAATGAGTGAGAAACTTTGAGGTTGAGTGGCGGGAGAGAGATGGAGTTGATGGAGAGGGTTCAAAGAAGGCAAAAAAGTTGATTATGGAGATATTGAGTGGTAGCGGGATGCGTGAAGAATGCGATAAAGAGATGTTGTTAGCACAAGGGATGAGGGAACGGGCACTTTGGACCGCGTGGATTTTGTTAGTAATCATCAGAGGCCGAAGGAGACTTCTTCAGGATGTTCCAAAGTTTCAAATGTCCTCCAAGCATCGTGTATCGCCCAGTACCAACTACATCTCCATCAATATCATACCTTGCAAGCCACTACAAGGATTTGTGTATAGGGTGTTTTAACACCAGACATGCGACATTAAAAATTAAGCAAAACTTTATCCAGTGGGTCACCGATGATATAATTAAAAACCATATTCTTTTATCAGAATTAAAAATTTATAAATGGAAATAGATGGTGGTTAATTCCTCGGGGATCTGTGTAAACTCTTTTCCGCCATAAGGATGGTTTCTTTAAAATACATCCTCAGCTGCCAAAAAATGTACACTCAAGTTTTGAAGAGAATTTGTTGTACACAGACCAATTCCTAGCAATTATATGTATATCTCAAATCCATCTTCTGCTTTAGTAATGGACAGTAAATTCTTTTTGAATATCTATTTTTAATGAATCTCACGAATAAGAAGAGAATTCCGTAATTGTGATAAAAATCGACGAATTAGACTTCGCAGCAGGTAATTGATATTCATTAGGTGTAATTTCTTGATTGTACAAACACTCTAAATGCAACCAAAATATAATTAACAACAAAAGGACAGTAATCCTTGAACTAGTCGTTCGGTCTCATTCTTTTTCTTCTTGCTTCGTCCGATGTTGCATTTGCATCGATCCCTCACCACCACATTTGCAAAAATACGAAGATAAGAAAAGGCCATAATCCTTTATTTCATTGGCGAGGAAACAGCATACTTTTCCTTCACCGTCGCCCACGAAAGATTTATTCAAAATGTTTACTTTGGATGCTTAAATTAATTAAAAAAATAGACATTAGTCCTCAGTGAAATACTTTATAATATTCGGTAATTGTACTCAGTCGATTTGATTAACGAATTAATTTAATGAAAATTAAGTTATTTGATGCCCCAGAGAATGAAATGTAGTCTGAGTTTATTTTCAGTACACAAGGCATTATTTTACTTAAGAAATACAGAGCTAGAGCAACGTTTAAAAAGAATTTTTATCTTAAAATGCCATTTATTTGGTTACTTAAGGTGCCCCTTCGGAAGTTCGTAATCATAAATTAACCAAGTGAGATCTTGGGAAAAGAAAATAAGCTAATATTTAAAAAGAGACGTCATCATGTTTTAAACCGGAAATCAGACCACATTTCGTAATTTTCTTCCCCAAACTCCGTATTAATGGAATAGATATATAGATGGAGTGAATAATATCTAAAATGAAATTGTCTGGCATTGGCAAATACAGTGAACACCTTAAAATAAAGGTGAACACATAATTTTTAATTCGGCAATGTTCGGATTATTATTATTTCAGGGTAATCTACCGGTGAAGGTAGGCTTTGGGATGGACACAGCTATCACATAATTAACTTGCAACACCAACAAAACACAATCCAGCAATCTATTCTATATCAGGTCCCTCTTCATCTCTGTGTACTTCTTTCTTTCCTTCATCCCGTCCAACATCCCTATCCTGTTCCTACCCTTTCCTCGTTTGCCTAACATTCTCCCCTCTGTTCATTGTATATCTAGAAAAAAATATTCTTGTAGATTGCTTAATTATATATATATATATATATATATATATATATATGAATTTCATCAGGGCGAATGATTTTTACACTCTGATATTTTTGCAATGAAATCCCTATCCTCTTCCTGCCCTATCCTCGCTTGCGTAAAATTCTCCCCTCTATTACAGTCTTCAACATCCCACTACCGCTCAATATGCCTTCATCCATTTTTCCTGCCTCCATAGGATTTTTCTCAACAAACCCCTCTCCTCACCCACCATCACCAGCACTTCCTAATTTGTTTTCCTTTCGGTCCATTTCATCTTCTCCATTCTTCTCCACACCCACATTTCAAAAGCCTCCAATCTACGTCTATCCTCCTGCTTTAGCGACCACGTTTCCGCGCCGTACATATCTACGCTCCATTTCAAAGCTATATTCGGATATTAAATTGATTTTGTACCGTCCTTGAAAACAAATACACACAAATCCTGGACTTTAAATCACTTCCTTAATGTCTTAATATGTTTTGGCAAACATTTTTTCTCCTGAAATGAAATCTGTTTGTCTGAAATCTTTGTTTGAAAGTCTGAAATCACTAATCTCTTATTTGCCGTTTCCTTCTTATTAAACATTCTTCCTTTTATCCCATCATTTACCGTTCTTTCTCTGTCGATATTTCCTCCAACCGTATATGCCTTGCATCCTTTCAAGCATATTTCTCTTTTGTAGCCAATACTTCTTCCTTTACCCTCCATCATATCCACAATATGTTCTTCACTATCCTTCGCGTCCACATTCAAAAATCTTCCATGTACCCTCCCTTTCCCATAGAAATCAGAGATTAAATAACAATACGCTTTATTTCAAAGACTTAACGAATCTTATCTATCTATAGATCTTTACACAATTTACCGGTCATCAATTTCCAAAAATGTTTCTTCTTTCGCATTAAATCGCAAATAATTGGGCCTAAATTCTTCCAACACAAATATATTTTTGCACGAATTTCATATTCATATGCACGCGCACACTCATTCGAATGCCAACTTTAACATCGCTTACGGAAATCCCTCGGTCCAACAACGAATAATAATTTCCAAATATAATAATGTTTATCGGGTATCTGTGTTAATGATCACCGACGCGATGATCGTCGAATGAAGCTGTTCTGGGGGGTAACATCCAAAACAAACTCTGAAGCAAAATGGAGCTTCAAACGTAACTTCAAACATTATTTATGCGTATGTCACCTAGGACGACAGGTTTCTCTAATTTAACGATAATTGTCTATGCATTCTTCGATTCACGGTTACATATATTCACTAAAATTATGTCCAAGCCAAGAGAGATATGCTATATTTGACCCGTCGCGGTATGACTTCACACTGCGACAAGCAGAACAGCTATCGAAGGACTGTGTTCCTCAATAATGCCCATGCGTACAAATTCCAACAAACTACGGGAGATGCCGTGACAGTAACTTTTAATGTTCATGACAAAGATAATCCCTATAATAAAACAAAGATAATAATTTTAATTTAATGACAAAGAGTCATCCGCTAAATATCCATTACAATGCAACAATTTCAGAGTCTAAAAACCATTCGTCTTGGCCGGTCTATACGTACGATGAAGACTACGTTAGCCAGAACATGATTTGTCTTCAGGTGAAAAAAAAGCGGATAATACGCAATGCAATGTTCTTTTGTTTTCGGTCCACCGTGTGCGTCTACATTAACTTTCCTTAAAAAGATAATCGTAATGATACCAACACCGCCGGCTCTCCTCATGAAATGTTAATGAAACTTGATTTATGTTGTTATTAGGGTGGTCCAATTGCATTCTAATAGGCCAGTGAACAGCAACCGCGCTAAATTAAAAACGACCGATGCAGAAATAACGAAAATTTTGATAATTTGTATTTTAGAATTTTCACTAGTTAAAGTGAGTCATGGGGGAGAGAAATATTGTATCGGGTGGTAAATATAACTCGGCATATAACAAAAAACTTTGAGGACACAATTACATCGTTAACCTACTGCTCAATTATATTTCATTGACTTTTTCTAAATTTGAAGACATTTGACGACAAACATGATACTACTGATGATGAAGACATCCGGTACTAAAAATAAGGTAACATTCTGAGGTTGGTAATAACATCTATTTTGGAGAGGTCTCTTGTACACTGGGGAATATGAATAATTTTTAATTTATTAATATTATAGGTAATCTAGCGCCTTAGGAAAGTACTAAGATATACAGTTTCATAGAGAAATACATATACATATTTTCAGAAAATAAATGTTGGCCCATCCAGGAACATTCCGCCTGCACCTTCGAAGCTTGTGGTTGCAGTTTTTGTGAGAAATATAGTAAAAAACTCAGACACATGTCCGAATGATGAGAACGCCGGCGAAGTATTCCCAGCGTTCCCTATCAGCAATATGCCGTTGCAGCCGGGTCGGCGAAAGAACGGGGCGATGAGGGGTGTTGCTGGTTGGGGGAGTTTAGGGGAGGTTGGGGATTGAAGCCACCCAAGTGGCCCCTTTCACAATCACAACGGAGGCGGCGAGGGGAGGCTGGGGGACGGGGAAGCCAAGGAAGGGACCCAGCGAGAGTAAACTACACCTTCACCCTCCCCCCTCCATCCAACAGACTCTTCTCTTCGTGGCATTTCTCAACCCTTCCCAAGTGCTTCCCTCTCTCCCGAAGAGAGATCGTTTCTCTCATTCCACACTTTAACTCATCTGTCCTAATTCCTCTCTAGGCCAATTTTCAGTCATAGGTTTCAATCGTTTATTTTTCTAAACGATTCGTACATATTGGTTGGTGGATTGCTTATGCCTACTAAAAAAAGTCGAATTAAATGTATCGGTTCGTAAATGGGAGTAAAATTAAGAAACCATGGAAATTATTTTACTTCGTTTGGAATGGGAAGATTACATTTAAACGATAAGGAGAGCAGTAACGTTTTTCCACATAATTACAGAGGGCCGAAGATGCCTATCGCATAATCTGAATAAGATGTGATAGGATAGGAGAATTTCATGCTTGCAAATTTTCTTTGATTTACACGCAGAGGAAATCCAAAGGGAGTCAGAGATGGACTGGAAATAAGAATGAACGTAGTCCGAGGCATGAGTATGTCAATTTTCTGTTTAGGCTGATCCATTAATCAATAGACTTCATTAATGTTGGTGCTCATAACAGGAGATTTGTGTGATAATTGTAATTATTAGAAAATAATGGGTTTTGGTGTCCTATAACTCCTTGCCACTCACCCCCAAAGAGGTTTTTATGGCAGTAGGTAGATTCTCAAGATGAGGGAAGCCGAATCAAACACTAAAATATGAGGTAATGAATGACATATATAACTTCTCGATATACCAAAGGGGAAAAATTACAATGGTGAATTATTGTAGATTTTATTTTCATACGGACTTATTATGTACTTAAAGTATTCCAACAGACGGTTTGTTTCAAAAAATTTCCAATCGATAGAGAATATGCAAGGGTTTAGTGAATAGTGTATATAAACAATAATTTACGATGTTTTAGTTGGCGAGCGTAAACTAGAGCAGGTGAACCACTTCCCCCATCTAGGAGAGGTTTTAAAAGTTGGCCCAAATTGTAAAATAAATGAAGGAAGAAATGCGTTAGACGAAAAAGCTTTCATAAAAATGTTGTAATTGATGGCAATTGCATAAAGTCAATTTATAAAGAGGAACAACTAAAATGTTAAATATATGCCGTGCATTTTTACGCATTCCTCCGAAACTTGGTTTTTGAGGCAAGGGGATGAGTGTACATTGGAGGCTTTTGAGATGTGTGGAGAGTAACAGAGAAAATTATAATTTGTACCAAAAGATGAATAACGCTAATGATGATTGTGAATGAGAGGAATTCATTGCGAGTAATTTGATGTAAGTAAGACAAAACAAGGAATGCGGCAGATATGTACGAGTACGTAGTAAGTACTTAGAGGCATTGCGATCCTTTGTAACAGAAAGGATAGTTATGGTAAAGTGAGATAAATGGAGGAAAATAATGAGCATTTTGAATTAAACTACTGGATATAGAAAGGGTGCAGATCTGAAGAATGAGATTAATTTTTAAAATTAAGTTTATGGATAAAAAGTATCGTCGTATGCGGAGTTTAGAAGCGCCGAAGTACCCTGTGCTGAAGTGCCGAAGTCTGAATGCATCGTAAATCTTCCCCAACCAGATAGGACACTGATAATATAACTATACCATTGATAGTAAAAGTAAAGAAACATTTAGTAGTTCATTTTATTAAGAACAAAATGTATACATTCACTGTTATTAATAAATATTGAACATGAACTTCCCCAAAGTTGAGCCTGAAACAAGAGAAAGCATAGAGAACATTTAGTAGACCTTAATATTAAGCGTAGTTGAAACTTAGTAGGAGTACAGATAAGAAGAATGCAATTTGGGACAAGATGAAGAGCGTAGTTTATAACCTTTTGAGATATATATTTGGAAAATAAGGGAGAGAGGCAGTAGAAAGTGAGGAAGAGTAACAATGAAGTTTTATGCTTGATGGGAGCAGAGATGAATCTACAAAGTGAAATCCGATGAAGCCAATAAAGTAAAGCGGAAGAATTAAATAGAGACAGCCGGATGATGAAGGGGGTGATTGATAGAAGGGATAATTTTAGTGAGCGGGGAAGAGGAAAGAAGATCACTTTGAGGGAATATAGGAATAAATATGTATAACTGAAGACAGAAAGGATTTGGAGAAAATAACATGAAAATTCACTCGGTGATCTCATCAGTGCGTTGTTAGGGACTGTCCAAAGGTTTCCTTCTATAGACAGATTACTTTTGTTTTACGCCATCTAAATATTTTACCGAACATTTCGAGGATTTTACACGAAATCCAGAGAGTAAGTCGACATAAAAACGTAATTTTTTGCCTCCATCGATGGGGAATCGGAGATCTTTCTCCTTTAATGTCCATAAAATGTTCGGAAAATACACGCGGGTGAATCAAACCGGACGGTACTTACTGTGGAACCAATTTGCTGGTTATAAATTGGAATTTCTTTCATAATTATAGTCAAGTAATGAATGTCTCTACGTTTTTCTGATCGTTGCAGTTGAACTGGTGATTGATTTTTCACATTTTTCGTCCAAACAATTATCGCTGATTTTTTATTTAGTCGTACTCCGGTAGGAAATGTCATAAAAATATTTGACTGATCAAATGAGGAGCTAATAGATTTAAGATATAATTTTTCCCGCAAACGATAATGAGGCAATAATAATATCCGATATTTATACGTTATAACCCAGAAGAACAATGAAATAACGGATAAATAAAATAATTACGCTAGCATAGGATTAAAAAAATTGGCGTCTTGGCACCGTCATTTTCAATTATTCTATAGAATTTTAGCTCTATTTTACTCTGATCGGCAATTAGTCTCGTATGCGTAGGAATTTTACATTTAGATACCTTAGCGCAAGAGAGGTGTTGTAAACATAATTTCCGCGAATTGAATTATTTAACCTACCTATTGGTAACCCTCATTGAAGCAACACAAATATTTTGATTGTTCGTCTCCGGTGTGGAATCACCCCCTGGCACGCAACCTTACAGGATACAGGACTTGTACAGTACTCCAATTGTAGATGTACATGCGCTGTGCATTTTTTGCAGTAAGAATCATACTGAGGAATCGTAGTGGGAAAGTAATTCTACCGGAAGCAGGCCAGGAAAAGTGTTGCCTCTGTTCCCCGAAAAACTTCAGAGAGCGCATGGGAATGGATGGACATCAGGATTCTATTGTTGAGTCTTAATGGTGTATACTCGTACTTATGGGAAGAAAACTCTCTAGAAAATGCCGTTCCAACGCGTCTTTACGAATTTAATTTTTTGTACAATGTGTAATCACTTGGCTTATTAATTCACAATGAACGCTGTGATTTCACTTCGATTTTAAGTTTGAGATGCATTATTTTCACTCAGTTAACCTTTCACTCACTTACATTCATTATTTTACAGTTAAAATGAACATTCATTTTTATATCTATATATGCCATAGATGTCAACCAAAAGGTTGGTTTGACAGGAGTACGGCTCATCTAGTACTCAGTACAAAAGCGTATGAAATTCACACGTCAGGATAGATGGGACAATTCCTTTACCTTTTCCGCCCAAAGTTATCCAGGAGGACCAGTTACCCGAAATATTTCACAGTTTAGGTATATGGCCTAGATGTTAAAATATATATATATATATATTTATTTATATATATTAATTCACATGGATGCAGATATAAGGAAAAGGGATAGGAACACACATAAAAGACAAACACAGGAGAGGTAGGGAAGGCGGAATAGAGCAAATCACAAGTGCAAATATATTTCCTTGACTGGGACATCAAGCCGGCCATTCACACAGAGCAATGGTATTGTGCATCGACACAGTGCATCGGTCCGGCAAGTCGAAAGATTTGTGGTTCAATTATTCATTCATCCCTTCATCCATTTTTCCTGCCTCCATAGTATTTCTCCCAACAAACCCCTCTCCTCGCCCACCATACCTAGTACTTCCTCATTTGTTTTTCTTTCGGTCCATTTCACCTTCTCCATTCTTCTCCACACCCACATTTCAAAAGCCTCCAATCAACGTCTATCCTCCTCCTTCAGTGACCACATGGTTTATATATACATGCAAACACGTATGTATATATGTGTATATATTGAAATATACATGAAAAAAAAATATATATATATATATCCCCTCCCATGGACTACAACCTTGTCGTGGTGGAAGGACTTGTGTGTTCCGATGACCCCTAGAGCTGTGCTGGCGGGAGTAATAGTAATTACTCCTGGAAGGGTCACCCATGCCAGATAGGTCGAAGGTTAGAAGCCAGACGAAAGGTAGTCCACGCAGCGTCTGTTCCTCAGTGAGGCGGCTGCAATGGCGTCTGACCCCAGTGGGGCGGCCATTAAGTGATGGTGTCACGTTTAAAACACTATTGAGGAAGGCAACGGGAAACCACCTCAATTATCATTCCCAAGAAAATAATGATTATATATATATATATATATATATATATATATATATATATATATATAGTCAGTCATATCTTATCTTCCGAAGAAGACGGAGCTCGAGTCCGTCGAAATTATCAAGATATTATTGTGAGTGTTCTTTTTATGTGTTCTCGTGCTGTGTGTTACTGTCTAAGTTTTTTATTCAACACTTCCGTGTTACTTTATATATATATATATATATATATATATATATATATATATATATATATATATATATATTAGCTTAGTTGGTAGAGCATCCGCCCGGCAAGTTGAGGTTCCGTGGTTCGAATCCCGGATAAGGAGGTACTTTTACATTTGTGATCTGCTCAAATCCGCCTTCCCCACCTTTCCTGTGTTGGTCTTTTTTGTGTCTTCCTATCCCCTTTCCTTATATCTATATATATTTCTATGTGTGAAAATAATAATTGTTCGCCGTATGGCGAGATTTTCGTGTTTGAATATACTATTTTTAATATACTATGTTTGAATATGATATTTTTATATTGAATATATAATATTTTTATATATATTTCTATAAATGAATGTATATTTATAAACATTATATATATATATATATAAATGTGTACAGTATATACATTTATTTCTCTATACATTCATTTCATCGTCATTTCCAATGAGAATTGAGTCGTGAAATGTTTGTATTCGACGCTTTAGCTGGAGATGGTTTATTTGTCATATTTCTTATTTTCTATTCCTCATATTTCTTATTATTTTCTTATATTTCTAATTTCTATGCCTGAAAGGTAAAAATGTCAGTAGAAGTATGCACAAGTTACCATTTCTTTCAGCGGTTCGGTTCTGGCTCTAACGTAAATTAATGTATTTTAAAAAAATTTCATTTTGAATATATTTGATCTTTTTTTATGACGTCGTCCGTTCTTATAACTTCCACCCCTCAGACACTCTTATGCCCTCTACCTCCCCTCTCAATAACGCTGGCCTCCCCTTCCAACCCGTCGGGCTCCCCTTCCTCCGAAACAATTTTCCCTCTCAGGGAACAAAACTAATCATTCCCTTCCTAATCAGGCATCCTGTTTGCATTTCATCAACCGGGGCAGAAGGGCGAGGGAGAAGTGGAGGTTCTCTTCCTTGGTCATTACTCGTGAGCATTTGAAAGATTTCTCCATTGTTTCCCAGCTGCTCCAGCTCTTCTGCAGATTTACAGAGGCGCTGGATCGATCCATGCTTTGCTCCCCCTGGGACCTCACACTTTATCCCAGTGTCTGTTTCACTTTTCAAAACAGTCGGCAAAGTACTTTTTCGGAATGGTCATCAGCTGCCTTGTCGCATTCTCTTTTATCTCGCCAGCGTGAAGAAATCCCGCAGTTGCTAGGAACTTGCGCCAAACCGCAAACGTTGACCCAGGTTTTTTAAAGAGGTCATAACTGGAGAAGAGTCATGGGTCTACGGCTATGACCCTGAAACAAAAGCCCAGTCTTTCCAACAGTTCGGTTGACGACCTTCTCTACCCGACCATGGTTATATGTATATCTGAGTTTCACTTTATCGATTTTACAACTTTAATAATTCTTGTAGTTTTAGTTTTTTTAGGTGAGGTGACCGACAGCTAAGGTCATTTGCACCATTAGGGATGGATGGGAAAGGAGGGGTGTAGAGAAACCCGGCTTTGGCATTAGCCTACTCTTAACGAAAGGCGCCAAGGGATCATGCAGTTTAACGTCCCATCAGACGGACGGCTCACTCACTCGAAGTGCTCTCCAAAAAGCACCTCAAGTAGGGATCGGGATACCACTGAAAAATATCTCCCATCTCGAGGTTTCTCCCTGTTCCTCTCGGTGGGAAGCCAGTACGTAGCCACCGCACCCTCCCGATCGCCATTTAATAATTATTATCATACATGGGAAGTAAACACACATTTTTTGGGTAGTGGTTTGCTGGAGACAATGAATGTTATTGCCCCTTTAGTTGTTTTTCTGTTAACGACTTCTTTCGGGCATTCCATTGCTCCGATTATGTTTTTTAACCCACGAATAAAACTTTTACTTCTCTCCAGGGCACGGTGAGACCATAACCACTTCTGTGGTTTTGGGAAGTACTTGAATACAATGCCGTTAAAGCATCAAAGGAAGATTCATAATGAACGCGAGCGTTATGCAAATCTCGTCCCATTTCTGATGCTGAAAAAATGTTAAGTGGGGGCACGTGGACGATGAATTGCGAGGCGTTTAAGTTCAACCCTCATTAATTTAAAGGGTAATGTGGCTATTGCATGACGGCAAGGATGTTTCCCTTGCTTTGTTTCACATCTTTCTCCAGTGCAATGTGAGTGATTAACGGTGGATCATATTTGTGACTGGAAGCCATAACGACATCAATGACCTGAAGTGAATTATGCTTATCTTTGTGATAGCGATATGAAAATCTTTCCATTCTTAGTGCATCGCTTTAGGTATGATATATTTTCTCTACGAGACACGCCCTCGATTTATAGATCTCTCAGTCTATAAATCCGGTCTTCGTTTTCTTTGGTTTGTATACTTCGAGACGTTCTTAGGCAGTCTTCCGCATTTGTTGGATCGTTTATCTTTGATTGTTTCGTCCTTTTTCGCTAGGAAAATATGAAGTTACGAAGAATGAGTGAGTCATACAAAATCCAAGTTTTCAGCTGGAAGCTCTGAACATTTGCATTAGTATGACGTTTTCAAGGATTAGCTTCAAATCAAAGCGTTCCTTCTGTTTTACACCTGAACAGAAGGCAAAAAATTACATATTAACTTATTTTAGTAAATCGAGGAAAATATATCGGCTATTTTGTAACTCTTTGTTATTAATATTACATTACATAAATCTTGTTTCAATTAGGCAATGGTCCTGATGGTAACGGTCTAGTCTGTTCAACGGTCACTCTCATTATGCACATACATACATACATATACAAGAAGAATAGATATGAGACAAAATGCTCTTATATTCAACGCCATTAAAAACAAGATTACCAACCATTACTACAAGATTACCAAGCTCATCTTTATCATTACACATGGGCAAGTTTCACACCATACATACAACGCTCCGCCCATCGCCACACTCCGTCCATACCCACTCACTCTTCGACTTCATATACCGTTCAAAATCACGCACCGTCACCACATCATTCACTTTTGCTGTACAATTTCTCACGCCGTCCACATCACGTACATACAAATATTTTTAATAAGCACAATGGTATAATAATCACTGGCGAATAAAGTTTATCACCCAGTGGCTACTTCATACTTATTCTTAAAACTCCTAAAATTTAATGGAAAATCCTAAATTAAATATTCAGGTAGTTGGTTCTATTCGACAAAAGTTCTGTTTAAAAAAGAGTATTTGTTTTTTGTTGTCTTATTTTTATTTTAAATCTGTGGACGTTTTTTTCTTTAAATTTTGGTCTTTGTATCTAGAGTTGCTCAGACGTGCATTAAAAAATTCACATAGGAGTGAATAAGTTTTAATTTTTTAAACATATGCATATATATATATACATAGATGATATCGTCGAAGTAACATGGAGGCAGGAAAAATGGATGAAAGGCGTATGAATGTTGGGCAAGCGAGGTAAGGGCAGGAATAGGATAAGGATGTTGGACGGGATGAAGGGAGTCTTTCCTCCCTTCATCCCGTACACAGAGATGAAGAGGGAACTGATGTAGAGTAGGTTGCTGGATTGAGTTTTGTTTGGAGTTACAAAATATTTATTTGATAGATATGTCCGTCCAATAACCTACTTTAACCGGTAGATTACCTAATAATAATAGTGTCTCTTAGAGATGGCATAGAGCGAATTCAAAATGTGAGAAAAATTTCCAGTCCATGCATATGGTTTGGAATATGCCAATGAAGATAGAATTTGAAAACTTTTTTTTACAGTTGTGGCCCCATTGGAATAACTTCCAGTGCCTCAGTGTTCTCTTAATTGTATTGGGTTTTCTCAAATGTTTTCTTTAATTTTCCTTTCCACTATTCGATTATTTCTAATAGTATTTTGGATTCGAGAGACACCAGACTATTTATTCTATGCTTCTCAGGTAGCTCGCTTTCTTCGGTTTATATTCACCCAGAAGTTCTCTGGCAGTCTTCTATTTACGTTGGTATCTTTGATCAATCCATTCTCTGTCGCCAGGATATGATGACTGCAATTAAGTTCGCGTGGTATAAAATCCAATTTTTGTGGAGAATCAGTTTTGTTGCTTTTTATTCTGTTCAAGGGACTGCGTGCGTTAAACAAGTCACCAAATGAAAAAATAACGAATTAGGAAAATATTTTTCCATCCATTAGAAATAATACTAAATCATAGAAAAAATTAAATTAACTAAAAATTGAAAAAAAAAACAATTTAATTGGCTATATCCTAGTTTTTAAAGGGAAATAACCTCGGACAAATTAAGAAACTATTCATTTACAAATGCGCAAATACATTATATATATATATATATATATATATATATATATATATATATATATATATATATAAAACTTAGACAGTAACACACAGCACGAGAACACATAAAAAGAACACTCACAATATTATCTTGATAATTTCGACGGACTTGAGCTCCGTCTTCTTCGGAAGATAAGATATGACTAAGGAAAAGGGTACGCGGTGCAGAGAGAGTATGGGACGAGGGAGAGGGGAAAAAACAGGTAGTGGGGGAGGGGTGAAGGAGGAGGTTATGGAGGGGGAAAGGGAGGCCAGAGGGGAGCGGAGATGGAATAAGGAGGATGCGGAAATAGTAACAAGCGACACAGAAAACTAACAATTCATCCACAGATCCCACAACACCCATGACCAAGGCATCAACTCACCAAGTCATCATAAGGGCTTGACAAGTCAAAACACAGGACAAGGATGACAAAATGTATGCGGATGAATAAATTGTCCCACCACCTCGCAAGAAACAAATCCACCTCCATCCATCTCAGCCCCACCCCCCCATTTAGTGAACGACATTGAGACCCGGATGTTGATAGGCTTTACACAGCCATATAAATGCCAATTCCATTGTTTTTAATTTTATAGGGTTATCGGATGGGGGAAGGGATGCTAGCACGGAAACATTGTAACAGTGGTTGAAGGGGGTGTTGTGGTGGGAGGCACGTTTTGGGATGGGAAGACCCGCGGACGGGGAGGAGGGATTACAGGAGGCGCGATGATTGTTCACCCTGAGGTTCAGGGGTGTAGAGCACTGGCCTATATAAAATGCCGGGCAGAGTTTGCAAGTCAGAAGATAGATTACATTCTGAGATGTGCATGAGGAGTGGGGGAAGGGCGGGAGAGAGTTAAAAGGTGGGATGGAGAGGGGTGGAGTGGTGAAAATAGGACAAGTTTTGCATCTAGCCCGCAAGCACGGAGTGGGTGTGATTCTGGGGGTGGGAGGGGATTTGGAAAGAGGCTTGGTGGATTTGAGGAGATCTGATAGGTTGGCGGGCCGTTTGAAGGTAACAGAAGGGCAAATATATATTTATATAAATATATATATAAATATATATATAAATATATATATATAAATATATATATATTCATTCACATTGAAATAGAGATAAGGAAAATGGTAAAGGAATACACATAAAGAACGAACAGAGCATCCGCCCGGCAAGTGGAGAGATCCGGTGTTCAAGTCCCGGTTGAGGAAAATATTTTTACATTCGTGATCTGCTCACATCCGCCATCCCCACCTCTCTTGTGTTCGTCCTTTATGTGTGTTCCTTTACCATTTTCCTTAATTCTATTTCAATGTGAATGAATATTTATTCGCCGTATGGCGGTATTTCGGGTTTGAATGTGTATTTGGCCAATGTGGCTCGTCTCTTCTTCTGGTGATAATGAAATAAGTTCACCGCATGTGCATATTTTTTTTAGAAATTGTACCATTATCAAAAACTTAATTGTTTGTTTTTTATATCCTGCATTCTAGATGAATAAAGAATAAGGTGAGATAGTATTCATATTATAACAGGGTTGAGAATCCCATAGTTAACACTCAAATCAGTATCACTTATTCATGATTATTCGCACAAATTTATGCTGGAGAAAAATTGGTCAACATATTTTGAATTTTAACTTTGATTGACTCGTTGCTCAAGACAATCTCGTTCTTTTTTTCCAAGTTTTGACGATCTATTGTCCTTAATTGAAAATAAAATTTCATCCGGTGAACTTACTAGAAATATGAAAGTAGCGGGTGTCAAGTTAATAATCTGTTATTTCTGAAACAGGAAGGACAATGCCTCTTAGCAATTCAAATCAGGCCATATTTTTTGCCTTTTAATTTTCGAGGATGCCCTCTACTTGTCTTACTTGACATTTTTATCGCTTCCTTCTTAATTTTGTATGGAGGTAGCTCAGCTATATCCATTTATGGTCCCTTGTTCTTCTCCAGTTCATTTGGTCGGTTTAGAATCTCATTTTTTTTCTTTTTCCTGCTCATTCTAAGCGTTTTTCTTTCCTTAAGATTATTATTCCATCCTTAAGTAAACATGTAACGGCATAAATAATATAACAATAGACAATATTTCGTATGATTTCCTAAATAAAATTCTTATTCTTGATTGCTATGTCACGGTAAATAGAGATGATCTCGATGGGAATAAATATATTGGACATTGTTAAATATGTTAATTATTGCGAGTTTTCTACCTGCAAAAGGTCCATAACCTATGAAACAAAAAAGTGGAATTTAATCATTAACAATATCTGAAATCAAGATATGCTTTTAACATCGTAGACGATATTTGTGTCCTCAGTCAAGTTTGGAATTCATAATTGTAATATTTTATTGTGTTTTACTAAGATAAAATCCATTTCCAAAATGGTACTTGCATAATGGTGATGGATAATTAGCATTATTTATCGTACTGATGTCGCCACTTATATGGTACGATGGATGATAGTTCAGCTAAAGTAGCCTCGGATGAGGAAGGGACTTATTTTATAATGTCTCATCAGATTCAATCGTTAGGAAATGTGAGCATTAATTTCAGGTGAAAATTACTGAAAAATCCGATTATGTAAAAAATAAGATTATTCATTAGAGTATGTGAACATTGTGACCGTGCCAACTCCGTCTGTCAGCCATGGAGTAGTTAAACGGTCGGTTTTGAACTTAACCGGTGTTATAAAACTCAACTTGTCGGAGGATAAATTTAACTTTCAGTTTGACGAAACATTATAAACCTGGTCTTAAATGTAATACGCTCGTCTAACCTCACCGCAAACAAAAATTAGTCATGAGTAACATGAACTAACTAAACAGAGTGAAATTTAACATCGGGTTACAGCAAATTTTACAGAAGCATATTAAGTCGGGTATAGCATTGGTATATTTTAGTGAACCATAACAAAAATCAGCGATGAAACGAAAGATTTGAACACCGAATTTTGAATGAGGGAATTATTTTCAGCGCTAATAAATTCAAACTCTATCTATACCTCCTTGAGGCAAAAACATCAAGGTAACTCTTTTGGTGTTTTCGGTTCTAGGAAAAGGATTTTGATGACAAGACATTGATTTTATCGCTTTTCCTTACCTGCAATAAATTCAAAACATAACTTGTCTGTTCCTAAATTATATAGGAAGCGTGAGTTCATGGTAAGTACACGATAAGTTACAAGAAACTGCGAGAGATGCCGCGACAGTAACTTGTTCACGGAGTCACCCGCTAATGTGCATTACAATGCAACAATTGCAGAATGTAAAAATCCTCCCGGTCAAGGCGAATGATGTTTACACTCTGCAATGGTTGCATTATAAGCACACGATAATAAATCATCTCTATAGAAGGACGTATGAATCCCATAAATAGTTTTACTCCATTAAAAAGTAATTTGAGTATGCTCAATTACTTTTAAGAAAATTATATTTAAGGCGGTTTTTTGCATTAATTTTAGATAGATTTGAATGAAAAACAGTTCCCATTATTTTTTCTATTGTCCTAATTTGACTGCCGCTGTAGTCCAGTGTGCTGGAAATTAATGAAGTGAGAACGTATGTCGAAGAAGGTATGTATTATTAAAATTTTCAGAGGAATTATCACTTGCTTTAAAGTGTATCCTTTTTTTTACGAAAGGTCGTTGTATATCACATTTTTATAAAGATCTCCGGGTGTAAAAATAGACGCCAAATGTTCACCATTCGCTGTGATCTTAAATTGAATACTTGAAGTTTTTATTATTATAAAAAATCTTGGAAGATTTTTCTTTTCACTCTGATTATCATAAAATTGTGTAACTAGAGCCCTGATTTCAGGGACGAAAACATTAAAACCGTGCAACTCTCATTCGGAATTAATTGTTCATCTCTCATTGGGAATTCATAAGCTTGCATAAATCTTTCTAATGTTGTGTGGAAACTGTATCGCAAACAGCATGAGCATGTACTCCCCGAAACACTGTTTTTCTCTGTACTCGCACATCTTCGCCGTACTATTATACGTTTCTACATAAATACCCTGCGAGCCACCAAAAAAGGTGCGTGGCTGGGGGTGTAACACCCTGGGAGGTGGAGGAAGGGTAAGGAATGAGAGGGTTAGGGTTTATTCAAATAGGTAGGGGAAGTGGGGGAACCTGTAAGAAAAAAAATATTAAAAAAATACACACACACACACACACACACACACACACATATATATATATATATATATATATATATATATATATATATATATATATATAT
The DNA here is from genome assembly GCA_037158775.1 of Hetaerina titia. Lineage (NCBI taxonomy): Eukaryota > Metazoa > Arthropoda > Insecta > Odonata > Calopterygidae > Hetaerina > Hetaerina titia. The sequence continues at coordinate 37,396,015 of CM073778.1, forward strand.
ATATATATATATATATATATATATATATATATAGAAATCCACGCGCAGTTCCTAACCTGTACGTTAATACTTATTGTAATGTACTGACTCCTGGGGGATTTCGACTACAAGCATTCTGGTCTCTTATCGTTCTAGGAAAAATGACATTTTAAACCTATCAATCTTGCAGTCTATCTCTCTAATCTTACATTCGTGATCCCTCCGACCGTAATACGTTGGGGTTCGTATTATATCGTTGATGTCATCGGAAAAGGGCCAATCTTTAAATGTTTTTAATAAGTTTAATCCATATTGTAAACGCCGCTGCATAAGAGAATTCCAACCTAAATTGTCTAGCAAGGTAGATACGCTGCTGCGTTGGTCATAACAATGTCTGACTCAAATCTAGCCCCCCTCCGCTGAACTCGATCTAATTCCGAAATCAAATTTATGTTTTGAGGATCCCATATACTGGCAGCATACTCTAGTTGGGGCCTGACCAAGGCAAGGAAACATCGTTCCTTCACTTTTTCGTCGTATGGCAGGGGGGGCGTTAGGTCACCAGCCTTCATTAACGAAATTTGATAAGTGTTCAAGGATATTGGTTCGCAGCTAGGTCCAGTTCGTATTTCGGTATTCTTGCTATACACAGAAATTCGCTCCTTCTGCTCAGGATCCAAATTTGTCGAAATTCATTCAATTTGAGACCAATCAGACGCCCTGATAAACTTTTTTCTGATGATATCGACCCTTTGCGGTGCTTTCATCACACTTTCCTTTGAAATTCTCTTCGTTAACTCTTCGTGAAAAGATTTTAAACTCTTCCAATTTTCTCTTTGATGCGGCTACTGCAAGCTTTTTATGCCCGTACAATTAAGGCAAACATGCTCCGTATGTAATTTATTTTTATTTCTCCAGAGTAAATTCTGTGCACTCGCTAGTATGTTGGATCTGAACCCCAGTACGCATTATTCGTATCCGATCACAATGAAGATTCATTATGTCAATGATATATTTTAAACCGATGATGATATAAACCCTGATTTCGATTATTTTTTATTGAACGGCATTGTTCTTTTATGGCCTAACGATTTCCTCTGATAATAGTTCCTATTTTGACGAACCCTTTTCAAACCTCTCGTTTATCCCCTTTACCTTAAATTTCATCTTCGCCTTTGCATTTCTCGAGAAACAGATTACCTTCGTTTTCTTTGAATCGATTTTCAATCCATACCCATCACGCTGATTCTGCAATGTTCCCAGCAGTGATTGCTTTGTCAAACTATTACTCGAGTGCAAAATAGAGAAGGGTCATCATTTGAGTTTTTATTTGGCTCCACAATAACACAGTTGATAGACGGCGTCACAACACACCTACTAGTGTGGTGGTGGTCGCAAGATGTGATGATGGATCGATCATTTTTGCCCTTCCATCCCTCCCCATCGCTTTCACCTCTCCTCGCATCCCTTTCTCCCTTCCTTCCGCCCTTCTCCTCACCGACCTCCTTCCCTCTCCTTGCCTCCTGAGCTGTGTTCTTACCCGCCGCGGCAGTCGACTGCGTGTGACTCAGCAGCATTTCTTCCACCCTCCCTCAGCCTTCCGGGGCGGTGGCCCCTCGCTCTCACCCTCCATCTGGATCGGGCGAATGTCAGTAGTCAAAGGTCCTCGCCCTCCCATCGGCTCTCCTCTAGGACTTCGTGGTATTCCAATTTTGATTATCGCATTGCGATTTAAATTGAAAGTCGACGAATGTTCATAATTCTACTTGGCGATGCAAGTGGATTACCTCTCATAATAATATCACGCAATATCCCATGTAGCATGTTATCGAATTTCGCATTTATCGTTCCATGGATATTGAAAGATTTCGAATATATCATGCCATATTATTGGATGATATCTCTTACGCCACGGGATGGTTGCATGGAGGAATTGATGGCTAAAATTGCTACCAAATTCTCGACACCATATCGAGATACCCTTTCATCTCTCACCTTCTATCCCTTTTCTTCCTAAACCCCCTTCTTCTCCTACTTTCAGCACATGAACGACTTTCATTCATTCGAAAAGTATGACCACTGGAAGGTTAAAGAATACACTTTTCTGAGTGTCCTACTGAGTTTTATTCAGAGTGAATAAGTGTGTGTAAAATATATATATCCCTTATATATATACATCCCTTCCCCCGTTCCCTTCTCTCTCTCTCCCACATACCTTTCACCAGTCAGTCTTAACTAATCTTCCGAGGAAGACGGAGCTCAATTCCGTCGAAATTATCAAGAAATAACGTGTGAGAGTTTCTGTTATAAATAAATAAATAAATAAATAAATAAATAAATAAATATATATATATATATATATATATATATATATATATATATATATATATATATATTTAGGTAATCTACCGTTTAAGGTTGGCTTTTGGATGGACACAACTATCAAATAAATATTTTGTAATTCCAAACAAAACCCAATTCAGTAACCTACTCTACATCAGCTCCCTCTTCATCTCTGTGTACTTCTTTCCTCCCTTCATCCCGTCCAATATCCCTATCCTGTTCCTGTCCCTTCCTCGCTTGCCCAACATTCTCCCATCTATTACCCTCTTCAACATTCCACTACCGCTCAATACGCCTTTCATCCATTTTTTCTGTCTCCTTAGGCGTTCTCCCAACAAACCCCTCTCCTCATCTCCAGTACTTCCTCATTTGTTTTCCTTTCGGTCCATTTCACCTTCTCCATTCTTCTCCACACCCACATTTCAAAAGCCTCCAGTTGACGTCTATATAAATATATATATATATATATATAGATATACAGAAATATATATATATATATATATATATATATATATATATATATATATTGATATTTAGAAATGTATGTATAATTTTTCTATATTTTTTCCATTTAGATGGAAATGCGTGTATATAAGGAAAGGGGATAAGAAAACAAAATAGACAAACGTAGGATTTTTTCCTGAGGAAACGGTGAGCAGTAGTATGAATATAAGAGAAAGAATTGTGTTAGGCAAGGGCAGGGACATTTAGTAAGGATACTAAGAAAAGGCTCGTTGAATCTTTGACATGGATCGCGGGTTTGCGCGGCGCGAAAATATGGCCATTGAAGCAAGATAAGCTAGGGGTTGAAGGTTTTTAATATGTGGGCTTGGAGAAGGATGGAAAAAGTGAAATGGATGGAAACGAAAACTAAGGAGAAGTGGAAGAGGAGAGAAGATTGTTGGGAGAAATCCGTAGGAGGCAGGAAAAGTGGATGTAGAGCACTGTGATTGGCTACGGGATGTTGAAAGCTGTGATATGGAGGGGAGAACGTTACGAAAGCGAGGAAAGGAGAGGTAAATGATAGGTACGTTGGACGTTATGAAGGGTGGTAGGGATTTTTCGGAATCGAAGAGCATTTTATTGTTTTGTGGCTACCATGTTGTCTTGTATGTCTGTGTCTATCGAAAACCCACCTTTCATGGTTGAGCACTAATTATTATAATATATATTATAATGTGTTATGGGAGGTCACACACGCTTTAGATAATTAAAATATGTATGTGCATATATTTATTTTCGCATGGATCGACTATATGCATAAAAGTACTATTTTTCTTTCAAATGTTTCTTTTTTATTGTGTTCTGTGTGTGCCTGATTATGGGGCGAAGATAAATGTTATATGCACATATAGTATGCATGAGGGTATGCTTATAGTTATGCATGTTTTCATGTGCGTTTGTGTGTTTATTCTTTAACTGCATCCCTCACCACACTTCTTCGTTGAGTTTGAGCATTGATGTCCTTCCCTCCCACTCCCAGATGAGGGAGTCATTCTTTTTTTGCAACTCGCGATGCGTCGTCGTCATCACCATTCTCCTCCCGTCGCCGAGACCATGCAATCGGTTGGTTCTCCCTGCGGTTGCGGTGGCGTTTCGATGGCGACCCTAGATTCCTCCGGGGAGAAGGGGAGTGTGGGGGGTTGGGGGTGGTAGGAGGGAGAGAATTGGGGGTGAGTGTGAGGATTATCCAATGAGCCGGGCGACGTTGAGCGAGCGTGTCTTTCCGCTTAGCGGATGGCGTTCTCTTTTTCTCCGTTAAAGACGGATTGAGGAAACTTCTGCCATCTGTCATCCCGTTTCGGAATCTCTCTGGTTTTTTTTTATTTTATACCTTCCCCCCCTTTTCACGGCCCCGATTTTTTTTCGCTATGTCCTCGCTTCATCTCTTCCACGTCAGTCTGATCTCCGTGGCTATCTTTCAGTAAGCCTCGTGAGGAAATTTCACTTTCCCTCCGACAAGGACCCCATTGACGATTTCGTGTCTTCGATTTCGTCGGACCGTGATTCCCCTCCGAATTCAGTTCGCGCCTCATTCCGATGAGATTATTTTCGTGACTTTATATTTTTTTCAATTTTTAACCCTCACTCACGACTGGAATTCTGTTTTTTTTTTCATGGGTTCCTTTTGTGTCATTATCCACATAACAATGTGGATTTAAACGTGTGGCGACGCGACAGTCTCTACACGCTTAAGCGTTTACGGCTGATTCCTTCTTGGTCTTTCAAAGCGTCACCTAACTTCCCGAAAGTCATCAGAATTGAAATTTCTTGTTTCCGGCGTAATTTTATGGAATTTGCATAGCTTTTTTTAAATGAAATGAAATTATTAACTTTGTAATTCCACACAATTCATTTAAAAAATCGACCCATATTTCGATGTTGAACGTCATCATCAGGTGACGTTCAACGATGATGATGACGTCCAAGGTCGAAACCTGAGACCAATAAAGCGTGTGAAATCACAAAGTCAATAATTTCTTTTCAATATGCTATCAGAATTGATTCTTTGCCTAAAACGGAGCCATAAGCTAGTCACCACGTCGTCTTCAATAGCATTCAGTTTTCAAGTGTGTACAAATTGATAATCTCTCCAGGGATTTGGATCACGTAAAAGAGGGAATGTAATGTTTATGTTTAACTTTATGAAGTTTTGGCATCTTTAAAGGTTTTCTAAATTAATTTTATACAACTCTCTACCCTTTTTTTGGCTTTTTTCGTATTGAAACTTTATTATTTTTTATTCTACCATTTAATGTAATATTTGGATGAAATTGGGTGCTTTGTGGAGAACATTGTGAGTGAGCACTTTGAGAGACGCCGTCCGTCGGACGGGATCACTTGGCGTCTTTCGTTAAGAGTAGGCTAAAGCCGACGCCGGGTTTCTCTCCACCCTTCCTCCTTTCCCATCCATCCCTAATGGCGCCAATGACCTCAGTTGTCGTTCGCCTTCCATAAAGATACTACTGTTAAATTATTATATATGTCTATTATTTAATTGTTTGAAACTTTTCGATGCAAAAGTATTGGGGAAATAAAAAGAAGTTACTGCAGGTAGTACTGTATCACTTGCGTGCATTAGAAAAATTAATTTTTCACCAAAATTATGGACTAGTTTTGGTGATAGTAGAATAAAGGTTGTACAATTGGCCACGAAATACACTGCAGTATTTTTCTCTCCGATAAATTCGATGAAAACTTCCGTTACCATGTAAAATGAGTAAAAAAATATTTTTTTATATATTTTTTCGGAGATATAGCTTTTAGCTATCATATTAATAACCCTTAAACCCAATATGCTGGGGTTTGTAGCGTTATTTGACATACTTAGAAAAAATACCTGATTTATATTTTTTTTAAAGATTTAACCTTTACTTAAACCTTTGGCCAGGGAGTTATTCCAAACATAATTTACTGCGATTATATTTTTTTCATGCTTCGTAATTTTCTTCTGGCGACTGTCGGTTCTTTCCCGTGAGCCCAACGCAGTAATACACATTTTTCTTCCAAGGAATGGCGCAACATTTATTTTCCAAGTTTTTCTAAAGTGTAATAAATACATAAATGCCTTCGTGAATTTTAACTATTCAATTACATTTTCACGTATTTGAATAACAATTACAAAGATATTTTTTATAAAATATAAGAGATATTTTTGGGTTTTTATATCTTTCTTTGCAAACAAAACAAATTACGATGCGATGTAAAATTTCAAATAACTTATAATTTCCAAAAATCAAAACCGAAGATCTCGATCAGAATTTTAAAAGTGGCGGCGAATCGCGGGCTGTGTATCGCTGACACAATGCGTGATATTATGAAGTCGCACTATCGTATCACAGGACGGGAGGTCACTCCAATTGAAACGGCGCCGTGACAAGTTAGTCCCAAGGTTCCACGGGTCAAAACCTAAACATGGGTTGCCAAAGTTAGGACGGGCGCAATTAAATTCCCCCGGCGACACCACGAGGGAAAATAAAGTCTCGCGTCTCAGGCTGATCTCAGCCTCCTCGTCAGTCGGGATGAAAACCGCACGCACTCCAATAACGTCTTAAAGAGAAGGACAAACGAGAGACTCTATCAAGTGCGCGGGTCCGGACGTGGAATCGTGCCCTACTTGCGAACCGAAAAGAAAACGCGACAGCGGACCAAAACGTTCCAGGAGGCAGCGAAGAAACGTTTGCGGGCGAGTGAGGGCGAAAGATTCTACGGAAGCGATTGTGCATCACGCCCGTGAATGGCCAGCTCATCCCGTTCGACCTTCGAAGCCGGTCCACGGGATAAAAATTCATGGAGGGGAAATGAGAGGATTATTAAGCTTTAAAGGGAGGCTGCCTCACTCAGCGTTTCCGGAAGCTTAACGCTCAAATCTTCCTTCAAGAAGACGTTTTGCTGCTGAAGTCATTTCATTGATTTGTGTCCAGAGTTCTGAAAAAGTTTCCTTACAAGTCAATGTACGACTCCTCGTTTAATAATAATTTGAAATTCCTTTTGTTTAGGCAGTTAGAACTTGTTAATTAACTTTTGACCTTCCGAAGTGAGTTCCTTATTTTTTTAGAGAAACTGTAACAGTAACTTTAACGGAGTCACCCGCTATGTGTGCATTATAATGCAACCATTTCAGAGAGTAAAAATCATTCGTCTTGACCGGGATTCGAACCCAGATCCCTCGATATCCGGCCGAGTGCTTTAACCAATTAAGCTACCGAGACGTCCTCTTAGCTTAATTGGTTAAAGCACTTGGCCGGATATCGAGGGATCCGGGTTCGAATCCCGGTCAAGGCGAATGATTTTTACTCTCTGAAATGGTTGCATTACTCCTTATTTTTATTATAAGTGCCTCGATATGTCCAAATCCACTCCGTTTTGAACTTTTTTATGCCTAATTCATCAAATTTATTTTTATTACTGCATCTAAGAATCTTTGGTAGTGACTGTAAGAATAGAGATGAATAATTTTTTTTTAAATAATAATAGTTTATGTAGCATTGTATGAAGAGACAAAGAGAAGACTCTCTTGTAAACTGCACACATTTCAGAAGCTTTTGAAGTAATTTTCGAGCATTAATCAGAACTCATGAGAAAAAAGAATAATTTTGGGTTATGATACACGGCAATTGGGAGTCATCGATTGCAAACGAGCAAAATCTAGAAAGTTGGCAATGAATATGATTCTAGTAACAGGTTAATTAAAAATGCATACATCTAGAAATAGTGTCATACATAACCGAGGAGAGCTTTAGGTAAAAATATTTATTTATTTGATGATATTCGTTGCAATTGTCCTGGTTGCAACGGTCATGTCTATTCAGCTGTCACTCGTGACATCTACATAATACATGCCATCCATTTACCATCACCCGTGGGCTAGGTTTACTCCATTCGAGAACATACTACTACGCACCGTCAATCGCCACACTCCGTCCATAATCACGTCCTCTTCAATTTCATATACCGTTCAAAATCGCGTCCCGTTAACACTTCATTCACTTTTGAAACACAACTTGTGATGCCGTCCACATAACATACAAAAAAAACTTTAACAATTGCAATAGCATAAAAATCACTGATCAAGGGTTTATCACGTAGTGGCTGCTTTACACTTCTTAAAACTCATAAAATTAGAATGAAAGGGCTCAAACAGACAGATTATTCGATATGTCTTGTGTTAGGGCAACGTGTCTTGATTTCGTAATGAAAATATACGATAAAATTTGTGCTTACAGTTTTTAGAAACTTGATATGATAGGTCGTTACTCAAAATGAGACCCTTAAGAGTCCTACTGATTCGCCTCTCCCTAAATATCTTTTCTATTTTCATCATTTCTTAAAAATTCATGATTTGTGGGTTTATAGAAATTCAGTGGGTGATTTATCATTCTTGACGACTCGAATGAAGAGTAAATGAAGACAAGAAGCAATTCAACGCGAATCAGTTCCTTCTTGTATTGTCATTGTTGATTCGTGTTTCTTCCCAATTATTTCTGTGCAAGTCTGAAGAAGGATTACATGTGATCTGATGAGTACGTACTATTACGAGGGAGTATGATTACGTACGTATTATCCAGAGACAGGAAAGGGGAATCGCCAAAGAGAGTCACACGATTACAAAATAGCGGGAACAGAAATTGGGTTTTTAAAGAGGTCTCCCTGCAAATAATAATGGCGAATGTTCTTATATACGCCGTAGATATCTGTCAAATGCCACATGAAATGAAGGAATTTTATTTTTCTCTTTTCACAATTCATGGATGGAAAATTATTGATCATAAGTTTGTTCTGTTATTAAATTACCAAAAAAATAAGGCCTCCTACGTTGATTGAAATGATGATTAGATAATACATATTAAAAAAAAAAGAAAATGAGATAAAGGAACACTAAACACCCAATGGAATTACTTATCCTTGGTACTACAGAGGATGTAAAGGCATTAAAGGGAAGCTACCCAATTCGTAGTACAGTCATATGTTACTTCACTTGGCCTGTCATGCTTATTTCTACCACCAAATGAATAAACCATTTCATCGCTTACGGGGAAAATGTTGAATAATCGGACCATCTGCGCCTTTCTTAATCCCTATTCAAAATCAGCATTCTGCCACTGTATTACTATCTCTACCAGAGTACCCCATCCAAAGGTCGATTTGGCAAAGATGAGTGGGCACAACTCTACTCCTACTAAGCCCTACTGCGAGGGAAATTTACACATCCAGGGGTAGCCACTCCCTTTCCCTGCGCCGAACAATTCGGTTTCCCAAGAAGTCCTGTAAATGCCTACGGAAACTTGGTGATACTCCGAGTAAATCAAATCTAAAATCCCAGAAGTGAATCATTAGGTTTTAATCCTGTTTTTCCCGTGAATCCCCCCTCCCCGCCCGCCTACTCATCAGACAAATCAATAAGATCGTTCATATCGCGTAAATGAATCTCCCAGTCTATTTTTATTAGTTATGACCCTGGTGAGGAGGTCGCTACCATCGGCGTTTTGCCCAAATGTTGCTTGTCACATATGATTTAACATCGCCGCTTGTGAATAAGGATTAAGAGAGGCGCATCACTGCAGGTCGTCTGATTATTCAAGATTTTCCCCGCAAGCGTCGAAATGGCTTTATCCATTCAGCGGTAGTCATTTACGAAGAGATACAGAGAGGGAGAGAGAGAGAGAGCGACGCATTATTTATGGTCCTTATTCTAATAGTCTTTTTTTCTCTGTAGCCGATCGAAATGCTAGTCTTATATGAATATCTCAATTAAAGAGCAACTTTTTGCATAACGAATGGAATCAATCCATGTTAACGCTCATAAATCCTGGTTATACTCACATAGGTGCTTTCTCATACAGTTGGTAATGAAGGAAAGTGGTAGCCCTATAGCTTCCAGGCGTGATGAATTTTTACTTACAAACGCGTATAGCTTGTTAACAAAAAATCGCATTCATCTTTCTATTCATTATTTGCTACGCAACCCACCGGAGATTTACAACATGGATTCTAACCATCTTCGGTAGCAACAGGATGTTCAAGATTAAAGTGCTTCTTCCCCTGATGACGTTTTTCCGTCAGTAATTGTTTACGTAGTGCATACTTTTCTCGAAAATTACAGCATACATATTCTCCAGATCGATTGGTTATCTCTTCAATTCTTTTATTTCCTTAATTTTTAATCAGTTATCAAGCAAGAACAGAATATTTAAATGTCGTTAGTGGGTAATAGGTTGGATGCTGTTTTTTTCTGGCTTATGCAGCGCAATCCGTTGATTCAAATGGCATGGGGTCATGAATGCGGAAAGGGAAAGACCTGGGAGTCAGATCCCAGGATACAAAATAGGTACACGCACTAGACCTTTGAAATTTTTCACTTATCGCCGAAGATGAAGAATTTTTTTCGGTGAATTTCTTTGAAAATTATTGTCAGAATGGAATACGTTTTGTTATACTTGGCTGTTCCGAAGGAATAAAAATCATAATTTTCCGAAGCGATTGGATTCGCTCGAAGGGTTTCAATTCCAATGCATCATCATCTGGTACAAAATACAAGTTTTGTTGAAAGTCCAGAGTTGTGCATGCATAGTGGAAAATAGGAATGCGTGGGATATCAGGAACAGGGCGAGGGAGTTCGGGGAGTGGCACCAAAGAGGGTTGTGTGGGTAGGAATGGTGTTAGTCATTGTGCGGGGACTGCTGTTAGAATACTGCTGGGAATGAAGAGGCATGAGATGTTAGAGAAGAGACTCATAATCTAAACTCTCCCTCCATAACAGAGCTAAAATAATTCACTTTGACATTGCAAATTACTCGACACCTCTCCATATAGAAAAAACCTTTAAAATATCTTAAGGAATTTCATTGAAAATATTGCTTTCAAACGGAGCAATATTCTTGAATACAGTTAGACGGTAACAAAATTATTTCCTCTACGATTAAAAATGGAATCAGTTGACGGACGAACTCAGTTTTAGGATCACGTCTCTCTTATCAAGCCATTCAAGAGTTCCTTCTGCTGAACCGTCCACAATTCCATGAAACTGCGGCAGATGTCGCGCCAGTAACTTTTAACGGAGTAACCCGATAGATGTGCATAACTGACCTAGCACACTGAATACACGGCTTTAAGATACTAATTGATTTCAGGAGTCAAAGAAGTTGAATATGTGTACTCACTCAGGCGTCTTGCCATAAGTGATGAGGGTACATACCCCCCTGGCTCTCCTATGTGAAACACACCAGAAGTATCAATGTCAACCGGTGCACTCAACATTTCGTTGTATTTTCAAATTCGTCTTCAGTGTGCATAGCAATTTTCACTGGGGATTGATAAAGTAAAATGGAATACTTAGAATTTATTTCTGGGGAATAGATTAATAATTTTTAAATTGACTTACCTGACAAACGGTAGTAAGTTAATGGTATTCCTCTTTTACCATGACTCAGGTCATAGATGGGATCCTCGTTTGCGAATATCTGCACCATTTGTGTTAATTTGTCGGGATAGGGTGTGGCGAAGCAACGCCAGACAATGATTTTAGTTTAGTAAAAACCTATCTAGGAAGGAAGAACCAAAAGCAAAAGTTATTGTAAGAAATTTTAAGTCGTTAAATTTTTTTCATAGGCAATTTGAGGGAGGGGGATGTTTTTGAATTTATTCATTAAACTATGAAAGGATGGGAACGTTTGAGGAATACGTGCATTGGATCCCCTATAATTATGCAATCTCTATAGATCTTAATTTCTTTTATTTTCTCTCCTGGCGATTTTTTTTAGGTAATCTACCGGTTAAGGTAGGTTTTTGGATGGACACAACTATCAACATTTTGTAACTCCAAACAAAACCCAATGTAGGAACCTAATTTACATCAGGTCCCTCTTCATCTCTGTGTACTTCTTTCCTCCCTTCATCCCGTCCAACATCCCTATCCTGCTCCTGCCCTTTCCTCGCTTGCCCAACATTCTCCCCTCTATTACCTTCTTCAACATCCCACTATTGCCGCTCAATACGCCTTTCATCCATTTTTCCTGCCTCCACAGGATTTCTCTCAACAGACCTCTCCCCTCACCCACCATCTCCAGTACTTCCTCATTTGTTTTCCTGGCGATATGTATGCGTATTTGTTAATATAAAATGTCATGTTTTCAAGAATAATATTTATTCATTCATTATTCTTCCAAAAAAATCTCACTCTCATGTATAACAGCTTTCTCTCCTGACTGATTCAAAAAGGGGAGAAAGTCAGACTGAATTTTTACAAAAAAATCATTACCTTTTTCAAGTAACCAACAATGTAAGAAATTTTAGTGTGTGTGAAAGTGTTTACTCCTCCCCACACTATTTTATTGAATTGAATTTTAACTATGATATGAAGTAAATAATATAATGTGGACTAAATCGATGAGAGTGCGGTCTTTCAAGAGGTTCATAGTTAAAATAAGAAATACGAGGCGATAAACTATTGTGTTGTGTTAAAAAGTGTATTGACGTCATGCAGAGGGACTAATTTTGGTCCCAACTAGTTCCAGTCCCATAAACAGAGTAACAACCATGAAATACCTAGGCGTTCTAACCGACCGTAAAATAAATTTATCCGACCACATTCATGCTGTAAAAAATAAAGCAATGTCCCTATTAGGACTTCTTTACCGCTGCACAGAAATTAAAGATCCAATAGCACTCCGTTCGCACTCCTCAACAATTGTCCTTCCCATAGTATCGTATTGCTCCCCAATTTGGTCCACCTCAGTCGAAACTAATCTAAAATCCCTCGATTGTATCTTTCATTTCTTGGCCAAAATAGTCAAACACCGTGTCCAACATTTCAGCAATATGTCCTCAAATGCTGTTCTTTCTTTCTTTTCCATTTCTAGCCCCCAAATTTGCAAAATTAAAGTTGATTTAAAACTCCTCCACAACACCCTAAACTCGACTATTGATTGCCCTGAACTGCTCTTTCTCTCTCTTCAAACTCTGTGTACCAACTCGATCCATCCGCACCCACTCCCTACTCCATCTGCCTATTCCAAGGGTATCTCTCACCAAGCGCTCACCATTATTATTTCGCCTTTCCTACCTTCTAAATTCACTCCCCCACACTCTCGATCATTTTCATTTATCATGTAACAATTTCACCACCCAAGCTTTATCCCAACTATCAACAAATTAAATCTTTCCCCTACCCATGGTCAGTTCTCGTTGTTATTGTTATGCTGTTATCGTCTTTTTTCCCTCTTTCATGTTTTTGTTATATTTTTCACTGTAAATTGGCGCTACTGCTATACGTGAATAATGTATTTAAAATAAATAAGTTAAATGAACTCCGAATCAATACTAATAAAACGAAGGTTATGCGATTTTCCAGAAAAAAAAAGTCTAAGCTAAACATTAAAATAGGAGGGGAAAAAATAGAGCATGTAGAACAGTTTACATATCTCGGAAGTGTTTTGGACCAATACGGTCAAAGTAGTAGGCACGTAAGGAGAAGAATTGCGCTAGGTAAGGAGGCTTTCTCAAGGAGGAGGTAGTTGATGACGGGGACGTTGAGTATGGATGTTAAGACAAGACTCGTAAAAACTCTTATATGGAGCGTAGCTATGCACGGCGCGGAAACGTGGTCACTGAAGCAGGAGGATAGACGTAGATTGGAGGCTTTTGAAATGTGGGTGTGGAGAAGAATGGAGAAGGTGAAATGGACCAAAAGGAAAACAAATGAGGAAGTACTGGAGATGGTGGGTGAGGAGAGGGGTTTGTTGAGAGAAATCCTATGGAGGCAGGAAAAATGGATGAAAGGTGTATTGAGCGGTAGTGGAATGTTGAAGAAGGTAATAGAAGGGAGAATATTGGGCAAACGAGGTAAGGACAGGAATAGGATAGGGATGTTGGACGGGATGAAGGGAGGAAAGAAGTACACAGAGATGAAGAGGGACCTGATGTAGATTTGGTGGCTGGATTGGGTTTTGTTTGGAGTCACAAAATGTTTATTTGAAAGTTGTGTCCATCCAAAAGCCTACCTTAACCGGTAGATTACCTAATAATAAATGCACTCCATCGAGGGGTGTGCAATTAGCGAGGGCACAAGTAAGTAGACGTAACCTACTCGACTTGGAATGGAGGAAAACAAACTACCTCTCCTCCTCTCTTTCATACCTGTATACTCCTTCCCCTTTCGGTTTACTGTTAGCATATGTCTTCCCTCCACCTATCTCTTCCTTTATTATCTGATGTGGAGTACAGACCCACCTGCACAGAAGGCCACTGAGTGTCGGCCAGGTTTTCCTGATCGGATCTTGTACACATCAGCCAATTGCAAATAGCTTTAAATCTTTCATCAGATATGGCACTGATGAATGTCATAGACATCCTGATTGAGGGTCCAATAAAATCGATGACGATCTCAGGCTGAAATTGGGCGCAGTCACTTCTTTTCAACAGTTGGGCGCCTTTTGTGAAGAATCAATATTTTCTGTCGTTGCTCGTTCTTCCTGGATGGTGGGTTTTGTTGACATTCGGGAAATGTATTTAATGTCGATGAACGCAAGTGTCAATTTTTATTAATTTTTGCATCGATCGAGTTGAGAAAATTTTATGGAGAGAACACTGAATAGATATATGATAAAAATTCACCAACTAGTGGGAGTGTGTTCTAGCTGTGAATAAACTGCTGTCAACTAACTGTCAGGAGGCTGAATTAATTTTTTTTCATCACTGCAGGGCCTTCATTGAGTGTTCATTTGCTGGTTGATGCTCATTTTGATTCCACTCTTTATTGGTGGCGCTTCCTTGCCTTTATTGAAGTGTAGATTGATTTGACTTGAATACGCATTTCAATGAAGGATTCACTAAAATGGTGCCGTGATGTGCAAAAGGCGGTAAAATTTTCACGGATGCAGTCATCAAGGGGTGGGGGGAGTGGTACGGTAGGGAACGGGAGAGGGTTGGGGAGGGAGAAGGACGAGGATTGAGACGGAAGGGAAGAGGGAAAGTTGGGCGCGTGGGAGTGGCGGTGATTGATGAGCGCCCTCCTCTGTCTCTTGGCCCTCCTCCAGCTCGCACGGCCCAACATTCCCCTCCGCGTTTCGGGAGGGCAGTGTGTTGATCTGTGACGGGAAGGGGAGGTGGTGGAAAGAACTCGTGAGAGGAAGGAGGATGTGGAGCGCGCTTCCCTGCGCCTCGTCTTCGTTTTTTTATTCCCTCCCCATTTGCCCTTCCTCTCCCTTAAAGAGCCAAAGCCCACTGCTCATCATCGCGGGGTCTCGGAGCGAAAGTTTAACCAGGACCCGCTCCTTATTAAGATCTTATTTTGGTCCACGGAAGGCCCTCGAAGCTGCTTGTTGGCGCTTCAGTACACCAATACTTAAGTGATCCAGTGTGTATGTGAGTAGGTGTGTAAGGTGCACATACAATGAGTGAGTTCAGATTGCGCGAGATATTTCATTTCGATTTGATACGCGGATAAAATTAATTCGCTTCGGTGCGAATGAATAGTTAATGTTGCGGCATCTCCCGCAGTTTCTTGAAATGAACAGCCTAAGTGTTTGAAATTGGCTTTAACATCGTGGACTGTGGCGCCTCGCGCACGACTACGAATGCCTGTGACATTGTATGTACGGTATTTCGTCACAACATCTTGTGCCTTTAAAGCCCCCAAAATTTCAGAGTGTAAGAGGACGTCTCGGTAGCTTAAATGGTTAAAGCACTCGGCCGGATATCGAGGGATCCGGGTTCGAATCCCGGTCAAGGCGAATGATTTTTACTCTCTGAAATTTTTGCATTATAACGACTTGTTATTGAGCGAGATTGATATTATATAATCCCTTCTTCAACCTAACCCCTTCACATAACATTGAATACAATTACGAATACCGAAGCTCTAGGTTGAGGAATACCCACCGTGGAGGGAATGGAACCCGCGACCTCTGGGTTAGCAGGCGAGGACGTTACCTGCCACCAGAACGGAGTATGATATTCTTGGAAGTGGATCTCCCAAGTACTCCCCCATTTTAATCAACTCTTGTGTACGATTGCAGCTCTATGCATGACTTCACCGGAGACGTTTTCAGTAAGACAGTAAGCAATGACAGTCATATCAGGCAGTAACAATCGAATCCTCTGGAGAAAAGAAAGCTCTTCCCATGAGCCACTACAATACTTGGAATTCCTCGTGGTCTCCCTAAATTGCTATTCATCACACCTACAAGTATTGATTTAATATACGGTTAGGTCATTCAGGGGGTTCCCAGTCATTCAGAGCAGTGCCGAGTATGAATTTATTTGAGTTCAATCACGCTATTCCGAAAATATCGTGTTCCCTAAACTTTGGCCAACAGGTCTTTACGATTTACCACATCTTCTGACATTAAATAGGCTTGGATATATCCCTAACCTGGTTGTAACATCTAGCATGTGACAACCAGGTAGATGCCGAGGTAAATTGAACAATTATATTTTATTCATTTGTCCACGGATATTAAGAATTGAAAGATATCATGACCGTTAATTAGTGAGATAAGGTTTAACGAATTAACTTCTCCCATTTGTATTCTGCTAATTCAATACAATGTAAAACTAATTATGTAGAGCGAGAGTAATTTATTATCTGTGATTAGAAGAGATTCAATGACGCTTTAACCTGGTAAATAATGACATTCCCCTAATATGTAGACTCGCTCTCATATTAAGTGATGAATCAAAATTTATTTTCACCTAGGCAGTGGCGCATCCAAGGAGGGGGAATGGGGGAATTCTTTCTCTGGGGAATTTTTCTTATTCAACTAACGCCCTGGAAGTTTGTTAGAGCCAATACTGAATCTTTGCCAGTAAAATTCATCTAAAGGATATTGATTTGTTGTCAGAACATGAACGCTAAAGGACCATCATGTTTATATTTTGTTCATGAGTATTGTGTTTAGGTATTTGCTTGGTGAAAGGGGTGGAATTTCTTGCATTATGACTGCAATAACCCTAATTTGTGCATATGAAAAAGAGGCTTCATGAAATATTATTAACTATTTTTATATAAATCATACAATGTCTCTTTAAGACTTCTTTCTGTTTGTAAGTTTTAGATACATTCAGCGAATATCAGCCAGGTGTATCTCTCCAGCTAGTAAAAATAGGTAGAAAGGTAACGAAAGATTATGGAATCTTTACGTTTGGATTATGAAGATTAAAAAAAAATTAATTGATGAAAACGTCGGGTAAAAAATATCATGAAGACTTCATAAAAAATGTGATGTGGTTTCCCAGGTTCGATTTTGTTGAATTAACCCTGTGAAAATTAATACACCCGAAGAATGTCCGAAAAAATCTTTTTGTTGAAGTAATGTTTTGGAGAATTTCTCAAAGTGGTATATAAATTACCTAATGCGTAGCAAAATATAATTTTTTTTTATGATGGGGTCCGAGCAGCATTATTTTTCGAGCAACATCTTATCGCACAACATACTGGAGTAAAATCATCTAAATCAATTAATCAGTCTATTAAAGGTATTTTTATGGAAGACTCCTTAACAGTTACTACGTACGTGTACGTAGTAACCGCGTTACGTACCGCGCGAGCCTAGCATTTAATATCCGGCCTTACTTAATTTTGTTCTTCTTGCTTTGATTTTTCTCTCTTCTCCAATCAAATTTAAAATTTCGTTGTTAGTATTCCCATCGATCCAAGTTACTCCACGCCCACATAGCGAAAACCTCCAAATAAATGTCATTTTCTTGGGTCAAAGAAAAGGGTTCGGTCACGGGCCTTCCTCTGCGCGTTATATATCGCTATCCATAACAAGATTCTCCTACTGATAGCAGTTGGTGATCATCGATCTGGGGACTCGGCACCAATGATACGTTGTAGCATAAGGAGTCAAGCTATCTTAGGACTCGGAAAGCTAAATTTAAATAGCAGTGATGATATATTAGTCTTCAATCGCGTAAATAACGGCAACATTAATACTCGCCGATTATGAAGAACCGTGATCCCGTTCCAATTTTTGGAACAACGATACCCTCCATATTTAAGTCTTTTCAAATATATTTTCATTAATTTGCCCCTTTCCTTTGCGTGTCCATTTTCCTTGCAAGTTTTTCTTTTGGATTTCAACTATAATTTTTGAAATAAAATCTTGAGGAGATCTTTGATATACGGTTTTGGCAAAAATGTTCACGGTCGTAAAATAGTATAGAAATCGCCGTCCCTGAAACATGCCATATTGCTTAATTGGAATTCTATATTTTTTTATATTACTACCGTGAATACAACTGTAATAATATCATAACAAAGTAAAAGAAAAATTTTTATTACAGCTCTAATTCCATAAATGAAACAAAGAAACCGAATTTTTGGGAAGTTTTTATAAGTTTAATTTCACATCCCTCGATGATTAAAATATGTACGTTAATGGATGAACGCTATCATGTTGTCACAGTGTAAATTTGAGCTCTCTGGCACACAGCTCATGAAAGTGTTGAGTCCCAACTCCCTCCCTCTAGTCCCACGGTCAAAGTGTCACCAATTATCTTCCAAAGGGCCGTCCTATTTCCATAGAGCAATTAAATTACGTGTTTACCATGGAGAATATACCTATTCTCTTGATATCATTCCAAATGGACGAAACTTGTACCGGGGATCGATATTGAAATTCAAATACAACACAATCTTACACCCCAGCCTTTAGTTTAACATAATCCGAGGTCCTTGTTAAATTTTTGTTTGCCACCCGCTGTTTTGGCTCAATGTTCTAACCTTGTGGTTGGTATCCCGGTTGGTGGGGATGACCATGCCTGGACTTTGAAGGAATTAATAGTAAAAATATCGTGATTCTTTTCCCTTCCAAAAATTTGACTTAATCAGCTTGTTTCGCTACGATGTCTTTTCTTTGGTGAAAGTACGATGTGGGACACCTTAAGAGCAGACGACAGTTTTCGTCTGCTGAATAGGCATAGTGGATGTTTATCAATCTAAATGGACGTTCTCTCTGTAGACCTGTCCCTGCCTGTCCAACCCGTCAAAGTCATCGCCTTGTCGTTAATTCCCCTGCCTACCTATTCCGAAACACGCTTTAGTGAATTCCAGCCGTGACTCGTGTGATGCGGGCGACCCGGGTCTCACTCCCCGCCCCGCCCCTCGTCTTTCCCCTCAACACAATAACACGGTTCGTCACGGAAACCCAAACTCACCCCCTTCCTCCTCCCCCAACCTCCCTCGATCGCGTGATTTACGGACGCCTACGACGTCTTGAGGACTCCTGATGTGTAAAGATCACCTGTTAGCGTCCGGACGCAATTCGTTCGTGCAGATGGACGAATTTCCGCGTTACTCTGTAGATGAAAACATTTTTTATAGCATGTCGTCCATAGACAGGGGCGCGGAACTTATCAAGGTGATGGTGAGTGGAGAAAGAACGTTTACTCGTGCGCGGGGTGGAGCAGTGTCGGTGATAATTATTTGGGCATTTTTTTCTCAAGTAAAGGTAACGTTAACGTAATTCATGGGGAAGATTGGATAGTAGCAATTTTCCACTAGTTAAGTTTAATTATTAATTGAACTTATCTAGCGCAAAATTGCTACTTTTCCGCTCTTAATTATGTTCAAATTCCACCACATCACGCGTGAAACTACTTAATATAATTCATGGTTAATTAAAATTGGCAATTTTCCACAAAATAAAATTTTTTAATACGACCGGTTTCGATGTAACTACATCGTCTTCAGGTCGACCCGAGGATGATGTAGTTACATCGAAACCGGTCGTATTAAAAAAAATTATTTTGTGGAAAATTGCCAATTTTAATTGATCATGATATTCCACCATATCACGCCTGAAACTTCTCTTTTTATATTAATTTGTGGTGTTTCACTTTGAAAATATTTTTCAAATAAGTTTTTCTCCAGGCATATACTATAGTATATTGCTCATCCATTTGTGCATTCAAATTGGACCACAATTTTCAATGCTTCATTTTACACCTAATTCTCATTTGTTCTACACTATGAACTAGGCTTCATTTAGAAAAGAAAGTTTCACCCGGGGTATCTATCAGCGTTGAAATACGTGTCACCCTAAGATTTTATTGGTTTTCCAACAAATACGTATGTATGACTGCCACCCTACTACGTTTTTCAAGAGTGGTGTACTGTTCAGTAGACGAATCTTTTCCATTCAATCAACGTACAGTTTTAATAATCATTTCAAACCTTTTCGTCCGGCTAAGATAGAAGAGTTCTGTTGGAAGTAAATTCATGGTATGAACGAATACTCTTGACCGAAGAGTGGCACATTCAGAGTTACTCGCGATGACACACGATCGTCACGAAAAATACGATATTTGGGAAACTCCGCGGATATAATAAATTATCAATCGTTTTATTTAAAATACAAATCCGCATTGGTCTTCTGGATGGAGCTTATGATATTCGATATGAATTCCGATATTTGCCAAAACTATTGCCGTCGCTGATATTTTCAAGTAGCTGACAACACGTACGTAATGGTGCCATTGCTTCCAGAATGATGAGCTGTAGGCTATTAGCATGATGGCTTGCTCACCTAGCCCATTACCCCGGCTCTAAAAAGTAACTTGGACCTTCGTCTGGTTATATATAGACAATTCTCTTCTGTCGTAACTCCAAATCTTGAGAGGCAGCATTAATTGACGCGTCACAGACCCATACTTATACTTAAACTAAAAGAGAAATGTAAAAATAGACTATCGTGAAAACGTCGATTACAATAGATGGAAATGGCAATAAAAATAATGTGAATAGCTTCTTCCGACTTAGTCATTTGCAATTTCGGAAACCATATTGTCATTTATGACTCAGCTCGCTAGATATTACTATATGAATCTAAGTAACAACGTTATTTAAATTATTAAATTTAATACTTGAGTTGATATTTGAACTTTTGCACTGGCAAATGTCCGCATAGTTACTTAGTTAAACCGTAGGTTATTACTTTAAGGATTAATTATGAATGTAAATAATTTAAAAAAATACGCTATATTAATAGACATGCATTCAATGAATTCCCATTTAATTTATGATTTGCACGGAAACGTTATCTGGCTTGAGCTTCGGCTGTTGTACATGTCGTTACGTTACATACTACTTATCTTTCTTAATATGACTAAACCTGATTCTTACTTAGTCTCACTAACCGAGAAATCATTTAGCTCTTACTTTTTCCTTCCTTTTTGACATGAATCGATCGTTCTTCATCTCAAGAAAATAAACTTTTTTTAAGCAATACAATGAATTACGATCCTGAGTTACGTTAATTATGCAGTAAAATGACTCAAGTATTATCAAGCAGATCCTCTTCAAGCTCAATATTTGGAGAGCTATCTATGAATACAATTTTTATAAATTATTTTAACAGCGAAACTACGATTTATGCCACCAGAATGATTTTTTCCAATTGTCGATCGTTAGGGAATTGACGAAGTTTTGACACCAATAAATTAGCAGTATACATTCATACTTATCTGAAGAACACGTATCATAACAGGTGAATCGTGAGATAACAGAAAATATTACGTCTCCTGAATTATACGAGTCTTAACCCCAGTGAAATAAAAGATCTTTCCTTAATCTTTTTTTTCACACATTTCATCACTGTTCATTTATTTTAGTGAACTGTAATTTCCTTAATGGCATTCCACAGATGCAACTTACGTGATTAATATGTTAGGTCCAATAATATAATAACCCCTGGGCACGAATATTTTATTTCGACACCCAAGTAAATTAACAGACGGTGACCCATTCGTCTCTAGTTCGTAAAAAGTATATAAAAGAACTACCCCTAGGACCTCTCGAGTAATAAAGTCGTGCCTTGGTCACTCCGAAGTCCAAGAAACCAGACGGTAATATACTATTGTCAATATGATGATTCGGATGATATCATCGATTTAGATTACGGGTGACACGTAACTGAACTGGCCACCGGGCGATGATACTGACGGCGTGAACTACTATATGTCAGTAATTTGGATTCTCTGGATGTACCTACACATGGGAAAGAGTGAGGCGACATGCCATAGGACGACAATAGACATCCTGTCGTTGTAGTTCATGACCGTTCACAGCGATTGACTACGTAGTGAAGAAGACGATGTCTATCATTCTACTGGGTAATATTCTCAACTCCTCAATGTCTCCCAGTGGGCAGAGCACTAGGCTACAGAAGGCACAGGTTCGAAGCCGAGTGACGCGTCTGGACACCATAAAATTCAGCCAAGTCGTCTGATTTTTCGGATGGATACCATATCTCCATAGGAAATCGAAGAGTGCCACAGGGAACAAAGAACTTTCCCCCATATTAATACCTGTTTTATGCGTGATTTCCATTCGTTAGGGTAATAGTTCACATGTATAATGTTTAGTTTGATTAATATTAATTATGGCATTCCATAATGACCAATGAAAGATAATTTTTCAAGTCTGCCAGCAATTTACATACAGGTTTGCTGTAGTGTGGACCACTGTTTCACCCCATGCTAGTAATTTTCAAGACAATACATGGTAATAGATGAGCTATACCTTCACGTATTAATCGATGCGGTGGGATAGATATATGGATATCGTCGTTCCCCTTGATAGTTTATTTCATATTGAAGGTTGGTATTATGAATATCACACACTCACTATTTGTTCCTAAGACGCGAGTCGATCAAAACTTCATGGAGCGCTCGGAAATTTCGGTGTTTTTCATTCCTTTCGCCCCCTACCGCCCTTCCTCCCCCCTCAATCGCTAAGGAGGTTGAGAGAAGGGATTTTCCACGCCTAGGCGACCAAGGCAGCCAGACCCTCTCAGAGGAACGGGCGAGAGGGATGGACGGACGGTTGGAGGGGGCGTCGATGGGTCCGGGAGTAGTGTGTGGTGGATGCGCAGGAGAGAAACGACGGTGTGGGGCGAGAGGAGGAGGCAGAAGGCCGAGGGACGTTGGGTGGGTGGGTCCGCGGGGGAGGGGTTTGGGAGGGAGAGGAGTGAGGGGGCGTCGTGGTGTCGGGTTACGCCGCACTGTCAGCCTCTCGCCCGGCTGAGGGGCCCACGGTAACCCGAGAAGGAGTTGCCTCCCCATCCCATCTGGTCCTGGCCTCCTAGACCGACCCCCACACCCCCCACACGAGACCTTTCCCCACCCTTCCCGCCCCTCTCACGCGCACACAAATTCGCCCTGCCCCTCTCTCCCGCCCTCTTTTCCACGAGGCATCCACCCAGCCTCCCTTTTGAATCTTCTTCCTCCACCTCTCTTTTCTCATCCACCTCTTACTCCCTTCGTTCGTCTCCATTCAGCGCCCCCTCCCACATATCCCCACCCTTTCAGAAGGAGGAGAAAATAAAGCATCATCCTCCCCAACATCGGTGCCATCCAGATCCCCAGAACAAACTACTACCCTTTCAGTGATCGGGAGAGTAACTGAGTATGAGTGACCGAGTCACCGGTAACGGTTGATATTAAGGTATCTCGGGGTCTTGTAATCGGAATCGACCGTTTCCTGTGATCTACTCGGAGTTTTCAGAATCAGTTAATCATTCACATGTAAAGTTATTGTTTATTTTATATTTCAATTTCTCTCGACGCATTCAGAATCAGTTTTGACACAATTACTTCCAACTTTTTGATGTCGAGTACTGTCTACAAGAAAGTCAGTCAGACGTTTCCGATCCAAATTTCACCGAAACCAAATGCTGACAAATTTCGCCAAAATGTTAACTTCTGAAACGTAACTTAAAATAGGAGGTGCTTTGAATTTATATTTAATATAATTTTTCATTTTTCCTTACAGTAATATCCCCTTCGGATCTGAAATGCAAGTGAAAGACACATTTAAATTTAAAACAGTGCGTGCGGGTTAATACATCGGCGTCATTAAAAAAATATATACACGCGCAATTAAATAGTTAACCTCTGTCATAATCGAAACTTTATGCGTTGGAGGTAGAAAGAGCTAAGCAATCCCTTTTTGCACAAAACTCAACAGTCTAATTTTTTAAATTTTATGTCTAGAGTAATGCTTATCGGCTTGTAATTGTGATTAATTAATATGAAATGAGATGCTGTGAAGCTTGAAACTGATTACGATATCGGAAGAGTAGCGGTAACCGAGCTCCCAGTTACCTTTTTCTGCACCCTTCCAAATCTCCAGGCAACCTCTTAATACCTTCCTACCCTCGGTTCTACTCCTTCCTCCCTCTCGCTCCTCCTCCTCCCACACTCCACCTTCCATCCCTCCTGCTCCCCTCAACCCCCTCCCGCGCGCCAAACCAACCATTGAGCCAGACTGCCGCTGTTGCCAAGTCTTTGGTGTTCCTCCTCCGTCCTCTTCCTCCGTCGTCGTCTTCATCTTAAAGGAAAAAAGAGCACTTAGCGTGCGTCACCAAGGATGCTTGGTGTTGCGTGCGTGTGTTGGCTTAAGAGGAGGAGAGGGATGAGGGAGGGAGGGGGGTGGGAGAGGGAATGTAAGGGCGAGGGGAAAGAAAAAAAGAGGAGCGTATTTCCTTCACGTCTTGGCGCCTACGCGCACGCACCATTTGGTTTTTCGGTCGTTTTTGCGTCCCCCGTTCACCGTTGGATAGTGGTCGCTGCTCTCTCTGTCTCTCCCACCTCTTCCCTACCTCTCCTCTCCCAGGGTTGTGCGAATTAACGATGTATCGATTGCGATATTCAATATTTTCGTCATATCGCAATACGATATTCTTTCGCAGGACAAAGTGATGTATTCCTTTGTGATATTACGGAATGACAGTACACGTAGTGCGATATGCTTTATCATGCGACATACTCCAGCATAGTTTATGAGATAACATGCCATATCATTTAATATCGTGTGATATTGAGATATCATTATATTTGGGGAAGCTTAGATATTCTATGTGATACGATACGAGACATTGTGCATTATCATTCGGTCTGATACGTTAAGCGATAACATGCGATGTCATTTTGATATCGATCGAAATAATTTCGTTCGTTGCGATATCGTCCATCGATATCTCAAGGTCGATATACGGTAGAGACACTAGTTCAAAAAACAATTAACATCACACTTGATGTTCTATATCGAATATCACAGTCTTAAACCTCTCCACGGGGCTCAAAGGGGTGGGAAGGGATTGAGGGAATCATGGGTGAGGGGTGCCGTGATGATTCGGGGGTCCTAATGCCCATGGAGGCGGCGGCTGCTACTGCATTTATCACCAGTGGTTGATGAATAGAGGCGCGTGGGTGCATAACGCGTTCGCACGAGCTTACGTCGATTTTTTTCTATTTGATTGAATGCTTCCGCGAGGGACGACTTTATCCGTGGTGAAATGGATACTAATGCGGGGAAATATTTCCTGGTCGCATGGCGATTAAAAAGGTACCCGCGATTGGACCAACGCCCAGCGAAGACTGCAGACTTGCATACACGTTTTTAATAGCTGTAAAGATGTCATGCGATATCAAGCGAAATTATTTGGTAGTATTCGGCATGTTGCGATTTCGTTCATTAATGACATCGCGAAGTCGATGCATTGATACTTTTTTCAAAAAACGTATTAGTTTGAGATATCGAATATCACACAGCCCTAAACTTCTCCACGAGGCTCTGGGGGGAGGGGTGTTCAGGGATATGGGAATAGCGGGGTCAGAGGCAGCGGCGACTGCTCGGTCGTGATGGCCCGGTGGCCATCTTCCTCTAATTCTAGTTGTTTAATTGCTTCAAGGAGCCGAAGAAAGCATTTCTTTTTCCATCCATCCAATGCGGCAATATACTTAGCTCTGGGTGACGTGTTAATAAGGAAAAAGATAATTATCTATTGTGCATTATACATAAGCCGTTTAAATAAGAATATCTAATTTGACTCATGGTGTGAAGCAGATGAATGTTTTATTATTAAACGAATGCTATATTTAAATCTGGATTGATATTTCCTTAAAAGGCGATCGATACCTTGGTGATATATTTTCTGTCACTCGTTAGAGACTGGAAAAATGCTATTTTCACTCTAATACTCGCATTATAATGCCGACGACGTATGCTGGAGAAATTGTGGGATGTGCCTTGGCTTAAAACATAGTTATAATTTAATTTGGGACTGCCTTATTCAGATCATTTTTTATTAAGAGCTACACTTGAAGGGAATGCATGATTACTCCATATCGGTAATGAGATAAAATGTGATATTTCAAAGTTTTTTGGCGTAGATGTATTTGTAAAAATATCGGTGACCTATTGATGTTTCTTCATTAGTCGCTACGGGGAAGCTTGGTCCATAATATACATTTCCTAATCGGCCCTGCCTGAAATAGACCTTCTTTCAAGATTTTATTCGTCGTCCTGTTTAGGTTTTTTCTTGTCGTGACTGTGGCGTTTCGAAGGCCTTATTAGTTTTTCTGGTTTATTGTACAAGACCAGCATTTTCACATATTATTTTTTGACGGTTTCACTCTCTTCTGCATAGCGTTGAATGACTTCAAGGCCAATACATCTGCGTCCGAATGACTTCCTAGGTCTTACTGCATTAATGGGAGTCTCACTTTACATTATTAGAATAACATTCGAAGACTCAGTACATAGTGTAGCCGATCGGAGTTACTGTTTGGATTATCTGGGTTATTAGCGATATCTCATGTAAGAGGATGTATTTTAAAATGATCATTTCATTTTCACTCCCTTCGTGAAGGAATACCCACAGCTGCATGCTTAAGATGCTTAAGATGAATTTAGAGTTTATATTTAATTTAGTGTTAGATTTAAGTACATAGAAGTTCCATTGAGGTATTGAAACGGGTCTCTTCAGCTCCTCGCTTGAAAACATGTAATGGATTAAGTTTATAAATCACAAAGTTGGCTATAAAGGGGTTAATTTATATTTTCTTTGACTTATTCAAGCAAAAACAATGTCTCCATTTCTAAATGGCAATTGCAAAGATAATAGAATTATTTCTTTCAAAAACTAATTGAAGATAGTTGGTAAGTATTCATAATTTAAATATACAAGGAACGTAGCTACGGTCCTGAATCAATGTAAACAAAAAATACCGGGACCGTAAACTTGAATGGCACTAAATAATAAGAAAAAATACCACACACACACAAATTAAAACAAATAAAAAAATATTAATAATAATAAAATAAATAAATGATAATAAAACAAACTTACAACAATTCGATCACTAGGGTGTGTTACGAAATAACTTTCACTCTCGTGAATCACATTCACACACACTCACTCAGGGTTTGCAAGGATCCATCCAGTGTCAGTGACCCGTCAATCACACAAATAAATGAAAATTATAAAAGGATGTAATGAAACAAAAACAACTTACGTGAATACACAGTCACTCGATCACTCAAGTGTGCTCGAAAACAAGGACCTTTGAGATTCATAAATACTCACATGTTCAGGGTTTACCAGGATTCCTCCTGGGCCAGGGACCCGCCAATCACACAGAAATAACTAACCGGAAAATAAGGGACTTTGGTAAAAACGCAATCACTCAATCACTCAGGTGTATCGGACCTTTGTGAAACGCACGCACTCACCCATTCAGTGAAATTTGTATGATTGACGGGTCACTGACATAGGAGGGATCCTTGAAAACCCTTAGTGTGTGTGTGAATGTGATTCACGAGAGTGAAAGTTATATCGTAACTCACCCTAATGATCGAGTTATTGTAGGTTTGTTTTATTATTTTTATTTGTTTTGATTTGTATGTGTGTGTGGTATTTTTTTCTTATTAATTTTGTGCCATTCAAGTTTACGGTCCCGGTATTTTTTGTTTACAAGTATTCATAATGTCTTTCAAATTTTTAAGTTATCAATTTCGTAGTATTGCACCGTTGTGTGGTAGGTCCGACCTACGAAACCTACTAAAAACTGCAGAAATAAAATAATGTTAATAATTGAGTTCAAATTCTCACTTCATCAAGCTCTCCACTATTAATTGGTGAAATTTACGGGTTCAGTCCTCAGTGATATAACTCTGTTGGAGTTTGTAGTGTACGTTAAAGTAGGATGGTGAACAGCCGACCACATAATCATCCTTACCGCGTTCATTATACAATTACCGAGGTCGTCCGGCCCGATAGTTTAATTTCTCAGGGAAGCTGAGAAATTGACACTGTGGCTCAGTGTGGATTCCTTCCCGTGGATCCATTCTCGACTCGTATAAGCTCTGCTGTTACAATCTGTTCTCAGCAATCGACCACCCAAGAAAGTCAATAAAGATTAATAATAACCAATGGCATGGAAGCGCCGCACCATTAACACTAAGAAATTTAGCGATCGCCTGGTCTTTTAAGGACGGAAGGGGTCTGTTTCCTCTCACAGCGCCCCCCTTTGTGAGGGTGGGAGATTGAGGCGCCGTTCTGGTCCATCGTCAGGAGGATCACGTGGGAGGGGTGAGTCAGAGGAGCAGAGCCATCTCTCCGCGCTCTTGGGCAATCGCACTCGCATCGCTGCAGTTGATTTTTGACTACTTGAATCTCGTATCTTTACCGCCGCCGCTCCTGGAGCCCTCGGCTCGAAGCGACTAGATTAAATGTAATTTTTTGGGGAAAGATTTCTTAAACTGTATCCTGATAACGTGCTTCAATGTCACCGTTAATGTTCTTTTAAAAAGACAGTTGTCTTTTTCGTTTTACAATAATACTCATATTGTATGTATTACTATCCCGTTATAAACATCGAACTTAACATATATTTCCACGCTGTAAATAATGGTAACATCTACATTTATTGTACCGTTCCCAAACGATATTGTTAATATTAATTAGGCGTAAGCATATTTTTCCTTTTTTCGTCATTTAGTGACCGGCAAAAGATATTTTAAATTTGGTGGGTGGATAGTTCCTGTTTTCATTATTCTGCTATTTCTTTTTTTTTTATTTTCTCGTTTCGAACGGAGATAAAAGGCATTGAAAGCATGGGAATCATGCCTGTTAAACAATGAGAAGAACACATTTCTGCAGGAACTCAATGTATCGCAGTGAGGTGCTAATATACTCGTACTTGGAATGAGTCGATTGTTTAGTCATTATGAATGAACGATTCATTCTTTTGTTGTATGTTTGTACATGGTTAGAGATTTAAAAAAATCTAATGAAGTACTCAAACTGATACCTTTCCATTCAAAGAAATATGAGTAACTCATCCTAATTTAGTACGAAATTTCTATGCATACTTCATTGATTTCGTTAAATAAATATGAAATTTCCTATCTCTTGATCAGGACTAAAACCACAAGTCAATTATTTACATTATATTATTTATCAAAATTTTCCAAGCGTTAAATACACACCAATTGACACCATGTCATGTTTCGCTTTTTTTAAAGGAAGGTCATCATATTATTAAATGGTCGTTTTCACTGTACGTGAATAAATTTTCAGCGGAATAAATGATTTTTCTTAACACCTTTTGCGTTTAATAAATGCAAGTATTATAATAAATTTGATACATGATCATATTCAATTAATAATATAATTTTTAATATAATACGTATTAACGTATTAGTTTAATTATATTTACACATAAAATCACTCGATTATTGCTTATTCATTCTTCATTTTCTCAACGGGTGATTTTGACGAAACTGAGCGTAGCCAATGCGAAGTGCCTGAGCCATTGTTGACCGGTTTATCATCGTTTCGATCATTGCATAAAGATCGTTCATAGAGTGAACTTATCCTATCATGCACTTGTGTGTGATGAAAACATGAAAAATAAAAGCTAAGAAGAGGCTTAATTTAATTAAAGAGAAAACAAAAAAAAAATCGCTCTCCCAGCCAGGCTGACTTCCGTCATGTCCGTTCATGAATTCACGCACTGCTTTCCCTCCACGAGTTTTCTTTTTGAACGCTTTGAATAATCGGATCCGCCGCCTCCGGCGATGTCTCCGCGACGTTCCGTTTCCTCTCAGGAAACCATACATACCGCCTGTTCCGTCGTGCACCACCAGATGGGAAATTGAACAGTCATCGCTACAGTCTTCATCCCGTTGTGATCGAGGAGGTTGGGTGGGAGGTTTCTCAAAGGTCGAGATCGAAGAGGGACCGTTGATTCTAAAGACGAGATTTTTTATAAAATATCCATTTGGACAAAAAAGAATTGTATTTGAAAAAAATAGCACAGTAATCAGAGCCAACTAATACTAATCCCAAAACGGTATGTGAATTCCTATTTCTATTTTCTATTTGTACATGGCATCCAGCAAGCTAGCGACTCTGGTAGGGGTGATTCCATACCAGGCAAGCAACACCAAGAATTAAGTTTTCTGAATTTTAAACTACAAAATATATACACATATATGTATATATCTTGTAGTTTATAACTATATATATATATACATATATATACATATATATTTATCTTATAAATATAAGTAAAATAATATAACTACAAGTATAAATATAACTATATATATATATATATATATATATATATATATATATATATATATATATATATATATATATATATATATATATATATATCTGTGTATGTATCTTGTAGTCTACAAGATAAACGAGTATATAATTATATTATTATGATGGAGGAAAAGTAGAAAGATTTATTTAAATTCACGGACATTTCGGGACAAGGAGGTGACCCCTTAATCAGTAGAAAAAGAATCAATATTATGTGTATATCTAAAAAAACTATAAACTTAGTAATCAACCCTAAGGTCGGTTTGGTAGATAATGATAGAGTTCACTCAGTACTAAGCACGACGGCGTATGAAATTCACGCATCGGGTAGGAGGACCAGTTCCTTTCCCTTTTGGGGCAATAAATTCTAGGGATTCGGGATGGTGCGGTGGCTAACGTACGAGCTTCCCACCGAGAGGGCCCGGGTACGAATCCCGGTGGCGACAGACATTTTTCAGTGGTATCCCGATCCCTACTTGAGGTGCTTTGTGGAGGGCACTTTGAGTGAGTACGCCGTCCTTCGGATGGGACCTTAAGCTCCTTCATCCTTTCCTGCCATCCCTAATGGCGCAAATGACCTGAGCTGTCGGTCGCCTGCCCAACAAAACTACTACTAAAACTCCAGCATTCTTACCAATTAACAAACACGGCTCTTGCAATGCACTAAGAAAAATTTGTTAAGAATTACATAAAGGATACATAGAAATAAACAGGTGCGTGAACATCTTGAAAAAGAGCGATCCTTCATCTAAAAACATTTGTTGGAACAATAATTTATTCTTAGTAATATAAATACATTTTTACTATGTTACTATCCATTTCGGCCATTGGCTGTCGTCATCAGGATGCCAAGCCTATAGGTTTTGACACTCAATTATCAAAGTCAGTAGTAATGTAATAAAAGAGTCTAGAGAATTATTTATAAATAATAAATGGTCTATAATTTGGAGCGATTCCACAACAATAAACCTGATCCCATTAATTAGAAAATGCCATGCATAATTGATCATCTTATTAAATGGTTGGTAAAAAATAGGAAAAATAGTATCGAAGCTGCTCCGTCTTAGAAACGACTCTGTTGGAATGTCTTTTTTCCAGTTTCACTATGCTCCCTGAAATAGGGACGGCTAAATTAATGTCCTGTCGAATTAATGAGGCTCAAAACTTATTTTTTTTGTGTTTAGATAAGGTTATATTTAATTATCAACTCGACCATAAATATTTTAACATTGATATTCAAAGCTGGAACAAGAGGTTGAACTAAAAAAACTCGTTATTCAATTTCTCGCTGAAAAACGTAGGTGAAAATAGCATATTATACTAAGAATGCTACTTTCAATGAAGAGATCCTTTTTAGTATTATTTTTCTCTAATATATTGTAAAGTTTTCGAAATATTCACATGCTTAAAACATGCACGATGGAAAATCCTTCTATTGTAACATTTCTGACTGCTTTACGAGTATATTCTGAAAGCAATACCGATTTTTGGGTCGGTTTCAAAAGAGAATTTTCATAAGTAACATAGAATTAAATAATAATGTAACAATGCTAAAAAGAGGTGGTAATTTCTCAAGACGCACGTAAGAAATTTTGTTTTAAGCTAGGAATAAAACTAAGCTTTCTTCATCACGATGTATTGCAATGACGGGGCCATATTAAATTTTCTTATTGATCATACAGCCAATAATACCCGAAGGAGGGAAAAACAACACCAGAGAATCATGCTAAGTTTGAAGCAAAACAGATATTAGGCATTTAGCGACCTTTTCAAGAGACCCAGAGTCTTTAAAAGACCTGTATATATGGGAAATACATTTGCAAGTACGATGTTTGAACCATAGGTAATTTATACAAATGGTTGTTTATCAACTACCCTTTCACTAGAGATAAAAAATTAATGTTCAAATTGATAGATCAAGACTCGATTGACTGAGGCCTACGGTTCTGGCGTTGTGTCTCATTCCATTGAGGTTAAGTAAATAGATATTCACTAGCAAATGACAGAGAAACAATTTTTCAATGAAAGTTAGTACCCTCTGTCTAATGAAAGGCATTCTCTTCTGTAATCATTTGTATCATGTCAGTGATAATTTTTTAATGTATGATATAAATAAGTTTTATGTTTGATGAATTGCCTTGTTCCCGAGTAAACAGCTGTGACGTGAGTGCGTCCTTCTAGCAGTTCAAATGATTAAACCCCTGCATTTAGCGAAATTATAGGCAAACCACCGGCAAGCGTAAGTAAACCATCCGCTAATGATGTAAGCCTATATACAGGCCCTGTATCCCCAGTATTTTCATGGGACTACTTTTCCCGTTAAATGTCACAGATGTTCTTTTTATGTATTGTTAATAACGTTTTCCGTTTCATTCGGAAACCAAGATGCCAACCACAGAATTCATCAGGTTAATTAATATTTAAGAGCCGATTGGGTGGTTTTTTTATTATACCGGATAAAAATTCTTTTTATAACGCTTTCGGGCCGAAAAATATTTTAAATGTCGTAAAATAAATACCGAAAGGAGTTTCTGTTAAGTGAAAAGGAGATAGCATTTAACTGATGGAATTTTATTTTTCCCCAAACCCATGAGGTAGTTTAAATTTAAAATGAGCATACCTACGGTCGTGAATCAATGGAAAACGAAATAGCGGAAACCATAAACTTGATTGGCACTGGGTTTGTTTAAGGGGGAGTGGGGTTAAAAACAAAGTGACAAGTAAGGGGAAGATAGGGAACACACATTAGGTCACTAGAGTGTGTTTGGTAAGCAGTGACCCAAGTGACCCAGTGTGTGTTCCCTATCTTCCCCTTACTTGTAACTTTGTTTGTATCTCCCCCCTTTGAATAAACCTATGCCAATCAAGTTTACGGTCGTGGCTATTTCGTTTTCCATAGATGGTAATGGAAACTCATTCATTTTTTATCGCTTTCGTCCACTTAATAGGTTCTGGGGTGTTTTATTTCAACCTCTGACACAGGAATAAAAGCAAACACCGTCTCAGAGCTGTTTGTTAAAGTTCGGTAGAATAGCGAAGTCCTTATGATTCTTTTGAAGACATCTCATAGAGTCCCATGTCATCAGAGCCGCATTCCTTAATTTGTGGTTTTATATACCTCCGACTCAGCGGGTTATTTGGACGTTTCGAGTACAAGTATTGTTATTTGGCTATTTTGACGTAGGTTTCGGGCGTACACGAATGTGTATTAGGCATCGCCTACGACTTCTAGACAGCATATCCACGACTTAAAGACCATTTTCCCCCACACTAAGCTCTTCTTCAGACCCTCATAAATCTTATTCCTCTTCATGCCCCCCAATAATGCCTATTCTTTTCCTCCCTCTCGACCAACCTTCTTGTCGCAGCCTTCAGCATCCCTCTGCCCCTCAATGTCTCCTCTTTTCACTATTTCTATGAGTTTCACCCAAAAACTTCCCCTCCTCCCTTACCGCAACAAACTCTTCGAATGTCTGCTCCCTTCGGGATTATTTTCTCAACTCTTGTGCTGGCAAACATCTCCAAAACCTCCAATCTACCCTCGTCTTGTTTTCTTAAACGCCTGGTTTCCGAACTTTTCAGCATGAAGGTCAATCAAAAAGAATAAACGTACCAATAGGTTCTTCTCATTACACTCTCCGCTAACCTAAGATTTTATTTCGTAAATTCAATTTAGCTACCTAGACTCATCTTCTTCAATCTCTGATCTATTTTATCTTAGTTTGTAATTTTGTTGGGGGGGCGACCGACAGTTAAGGTCATTTGCGTCATTAGGGATGGATGGGAAGGGAAAGGTGGAGAGAAACCCGGCGTCGGTATTAACCTACTCTTGTCGAAAGGCGCCAAGGGGTCCGCAGTTTAACGTTCCATCCGAAGGACTTCGTATTCAGTCGAAGTGCTCTGCACAAAGCACCTCAAGTAGGGATCGGGATACCACTGAAAAATATTTGTTGTCTCCAGGATTTGAACCCGGGTCTTCCCTGTGGGAGGCCTGCACGTTAGCCTCCGCACCATTTCGATCCCCATTTTATCTCACTCCAATCAATTTTTCCCAACTTTTATGGCTAACTTACATGTGCAATGAATGTAGTGAATAAATGAATGAATCCCGCACGCGTTTCTTTAAACTTGAGCGGATATCGGAAGGAGGTCTTCGAAGGAATGTCGTCTTGACGGTTGAGGGGGTCCGAAGAAGAGAGGGGGGAATTGTGTTTGGTGGTAGGAAGGGGTTGAAGAGAAGCGTGGGTGTTGGTGCTACGGCCGGAGTGCATCGGTCCCCCTGGTATATGAGAGTATCCTGGGATGACATGCTTACTCCTGTCGGAAAACACGGCGTGGCGTCCCGTTGACATTTCTAAGAGGGAAGTGTTTTCTTTACGAAGAAAATTAAAATGATGAGGGATTGAAGAAGGAAAACAGTGGTAAAAATATCTTTCGACTTTCCTCTAGAAATCTCCTAACTCTTTCAACGATGGGTTCTATCTTAAGGGTGGGTTCCGAACCCGACCGAACGAACCATGTAGGCACTTGCGTGGAGATCCTTGGAAAACTCCATCTGAATAACTTGGTGATTTCATTCTCCTAGTGTATTTAATCAGCAGCGCTAAGCCAACCAGACTGGAGATTAGAACCATTTTCAATACCATTTAAAACGGTCGTCAGAGTTATATTACATATAGAATACATTCTAACTATATTTTTTACCTTTTGATCCGCAGGCGTTCTTTCAGGGTGGGGGATAAAAAAGTTCACGGGCATGACGTTTCCAGAAGGACGTCAGTGAGTTGAATACCAATTCTTTTCCAGTTAATTAATCAATTTGAGATTTTTATAAAGATGCAAGACACCGATTTTTCGGTGTTTTCACAAACAAATTCCAACATTAATTCTTGTCGCACGAAACTCAACCATAACAAAATCGAACCATAGTCTCCGAATAAACGTA
The DNA here is from genome assembly GCA_037158775.1 of Hetaerina titia. Lineage (NCBI taxonomy): Eukaryota > Metazoa > Arthropoda > Insecta > Odonata > Calopterygidae > Hetaerina > Hetaerina titia. The sequence goes on from CM073778.1 coordinate 37,431,184, forward strand.
GTAAGTTAATGAAAAAATTTAATTATATTGTAAAATAAAACAGTCGTTGGATGACGTTCATAGGCAATAATGTAAGCAGCCCCATTATTATTTATCATCATCGTAATCTATCGGTTAAGGTAGGTTTTTGCATAGACACAAGGTGTAAAATGGTACAGCGACAATTCCCTAGTCTCCCTTAACAAAACCTGACATAAAACATTACGATTAGCCTATTTTCAATTCCGGTTACTTCAGCCCTCCCTCCATTTCGTCCAACATTCCTATCCTATTTCTTCCCCTGCTTCGTGTCCCTAATTCTCCCCTCTGTAAGTCCTCAACATCCCATTGGCAATCATCAAAACGCTCTGTACTCGTAACCGTCTTTCCTGTTTCTTTTTCATATCTCCCAACAATCCTCTCCTTCTCCCCAGCCATATCTAGCACTTCCACGTTTGTTTTCCTTTCTATCCACTTCACCTTCTCCATCCCATCGACACCCACATTTCTAAAACCATGTTTCCGCATCGTGCAAAACCACATCTTATATCAAATTTTTAACGGACCTTTTCGTCTCATCAATTCTCTACGTCCCTGTCATTAATTCCTCCTCCTTGTGAAAACTTCTTTGCCTAACGCGATTCTCCGTCCATTCATTCCAAATCAAACGCATAACTTAGTGTTAATTATAACCTTGCTTCGCCAGATGTTCTCTAAACGAAAGCGAAAGATGACAACGTATAGCTAACTCAATTGTGATTTTGATGTTTCCTTTTCTGTGATTGTCAATATTTCGAGGGAAAAATAAATTATTTCAAATCCTACAGCACATGATATGATGGGATGGTTTAGAATTTTAAAAGAGAAGGAGACAATTAATTTTAAAGGTGATTGCCTCCAGTCACTGGTCCTATATATTCGTAAGTGCAAATGAAAACCGCTGCTACCAACGTGAAAGTAGAGCATCGAATGTCTTTAAAATGCTGAAAATTATATTTCATTGGCGACATGAAAATTGCACTTAAGACGTGTGTGTACCTGTGGTTAAAAATGTTTACAACATTGTTGAAAAAACTACATACTTTGCAAATGCATTGGATATATGGACCTTTCAATTTTAAGTTAGCTTCTACGAGTTTTACTTTGTTTCACAAAAAGAATTTTTATTCCACCCGACAAATTTATAGTAGGTCACGGTAGTCCAGGGGGGAGGAGCGTTGGACTTCTGACCGGGGGGCCCCGGGCTCGATTCCCGGGCAAGGCACTCTGGGCACCTGCAGTTCCACCCAAGCTAGGTGATTTTTCGGGTACAAGATCTTCCTGGAAAACCATAACCGGCACAGGGAAAGGAACTGTCCCCCCTACCCTGATGTGTGGCGTGTGAATAGTCACATGCCGTCGGGCTTAGAGCATGGGTGAGCCATCACCTACTAAACCGACCTTCGGGTTGATTACTGTGTTTTATAAATTTATAATACGTTCGAACCTGATGTTTTTTTTCATTTTCACTTCGTTTCTTCATTGCCATCAAGCTAAGTCTTCGTGGCGAATATCTCAGGTCCAGACAAGGTATTTATTCAAACGACTTAATTAGCTTCAATTTTCGAAATCAGGAATGAAATAGTTCAATTACAGGGTTCTTCCGGAAAATAAGTGTACTGAGCTCAGGAAAAAAAAAATTATTACACTTTTTCATATCTTAAGCTAATATTCCCCAAAATCGGACCCTTGTGAGTCGATACACTCGTTCCAGCGGCGTTCCCATTCCTGGAACGCTCCCGCGAAGGCATCATCGGGAACCTCTCGAAGACACGTCGTCACGGCCCCTTTGACGGCGTCCAAAGTCCCGTATTGTGTTCCTTTCAAACTCCTCTTTATCTTCGGGAACAGAAAGAAGTCCGGTGGTGCCAAGTCCGGGCTGTAGGGCGGGTGCGGCAGCGTTGCCACGCCGTGCTTGGCCAAGAAGTCCGACACGACAAGCGCGGTGTGAGACGGCGCATTGTCGCTCATGTTGTCAGTCATACGGTTGATCGCTGGCCGGACGCGGGCGACTCGTTTGCGAAGCCTGTCGAGCACTTGGACGTAAAATGCAGCATTTACAGTTTGTCGTTCAGGTACAAATTCGTAGTGGACGACTCCCCTTTTGTCAAAAAAGACAATGAGCTTAACGAACTTATTTTCCGGACGAACCCTGTATTACCGCCTTGACCCCCACGGCTTTCAAACCCTTGGCATTTTCCCCTCGAATATGTACATATCCTGAAGCTCATTCAAACTAGAGATAAATAAGAACTCATATTTTCCAGAAGTGATCTTAGAAATCGTCCGTCATTAAATTGTAATTATAATTTGTACGATATTTTTCAACGTTAGCTCGTATTCAGTTTTGTTGAGGGAAATACCGAAGTGTCTCCCTTTATTCCACCTCTTTTGGTTGGTTGGTAGGTTGGATGCAGCTCGCGAATCCTCTCTCTCCTGGGGAAGAGCTTGCATCGACTATTATTAGGATCTCCTTCCATTATCTTCGATTGTTTGGTAAATATATATCTTTCTTGCTCTTTATTTACGTGAATATTTACCTCTCCTACTTTCTTGTCTACATCAATGGTTTTCCTCTTGTTCTCTCAAATATATTTTGGAAAAATCTTAATGTTACATTCATTGGTCTATCATTATAGTTGTTCTCTTAACCAATGTCCCACGTACTTCCGTTTCTTGTGTTTCTATTAAAAACTTCCTCATTTGAGAACTTATCTTCCCAGTTTAATTTAGCGATTCTACATCCGGAAAATACACATTTAAAGTTTTCTCATCTTCTCTGCCTGTATCGTCCAACGTTTTCACAACCACAACCTATTGCTCCGGGAATGTTGAAAAAATGAATTTTTTCGTCGCATTCCTCTCCTTCCTTCTGCTAGTCAGATGCTCCTTTTACTAAGGAATGCTCTCATGGCCTCTAATATTGAAGTAATTAAAATATATAATAAATATTTATTTTTCCGTTCCCGACGTAGTGCATTACTCCTGTAAGATATACAATAAACGGTAACCTTACCCACATTCTTTTCGCCTTGTTTCCTTCTCGCTGATTCTCATTTCTCTCTCGTGAAAAACTTCTTCCTACCAGTAAGAAGCCTCGGGGCTTCCGATCGCTAAATATGATATCATTGCCCGGTTTTCGGCTGGAGAGGCACTGTTTTGTTATTCTACCCGATATAATGACACGGCCTCTTAAAGAGGAGCTGAGCTAAAACGCACGAGGGTAGGAAAAGCACCAAACGGACACTTTTATCTTTCCGCGGCTCTTATCCCATTCATCCATCTCCTTTCATCCATCCCACGCCCCCTCCCGCCCAAAAATATCCCCAAACCAACTCTCAGACCCGCTCTCTTTGAAAAGTCCTTCCCCCCTCCACCCGTTCCCTCTTTCCCTCACTCAGAACCGAGGGCCACTTTCGGAAAGGGAGGAAGGGAAGTCGGGAGCGTTTTTTCACCCCCTCTTACCTCCCTTTATGAAAAACCCTTCGTCCAGCAGCAGCAAAGGAGAGCGGGCCTCTCTTCCGAGAAGGCGCTCAAGAGCGACCAGCATCGCCCACCCCGCCAACGCGCGGCCCCAACAATGCGATTAACAATGCGAGGGGATGAAGAGGCCGCTTTTCGTCGAGTTCATTATTTCCATCGAGACGCCGACGGCGAGCGAGATTAGGGGGCGGTGCGCGTCGACCATTGTTGCGTCGGGAGCGGAGGAGGAGTAGAGGGGCGGGAGGGGACAAAAATGGGGAGGGCGGGGGCAGAGGAGTGGCGGCGACTACAATAGGCAATGGGAGAGGGAGGCAGCAAAGGGGAGGAGTGGAGGGCATAGTGTCAGGGTGTGCAAGACGGTTGCCCTTTTCTGCTCCTGGGAGTCCTTGGTCCCCCCTGTTCGCTCTCCACACTATAAATATATTTTTTTATGCCCTCTGCATTGAAGAGAGCCCTCAATCGTTGAAGCGTGATGTTAAAAAGACTCCTTAACCATCCTTCAATCCACTTCGTTTCCCCGGAGGCCCCCCGCGGAGGGGGCAACAACTCCCCGAATCACCAGAAGGATTCCCCTTCCACCCCCGACCGCTTCGGAGGGAGGCTGCAGATTTAGGGTCTTCGAGAACCCGCCCCCTTCACCCCCTGCCATTGCCCCAAAAAAGAGTGGGGCTCTTCGATGTGGAGTGTGGTTAAGCGGTGAGGCTCTCTTACTCTTTGCCCTTCCGGGAGTCAAGAGGAGGGATGGAGGAGGATAAGGAGGGCACTCAGTGGCGTTAAAGGGATGAAGTTGGGTGCTTAACAGATTTGCGTCCTCAATGACCGTTTGTTCGGGTCGAACTCCGAAGAGGGTGCGGGGATTTTCATGCGCGATACAGCAACTGGATCCGTGTGTGACGTCGCAAAGCAATCAGCTTAAACTGGAGGCTCTTGACTTCACAACGTGTGTCGATTACCGAATGGTCAGTCGCTTGGTTCCACGGACTGCGGAAGCCTGCGGCGCGGTTGGAAACGACCTGGACAATAGAGGCGTTGAGTTATCATCAGATCCATTATCGAAGGGGAGGAGTTCTCTAAATTTCTAAAATGCGAAAGAGCGTGAGGGAGAAAGTGTAGTGTGATAGCAACTAACTAGTAATTACTGCATTGGTCAGTAGCAAAAAATATTGTCTATAGAGGTTTGAAGTGCTGAGAGCTAAACCAACTCAATGCGTTCTCTTTCATTTACTAAGAATCGTACATAAAATACGAATGATGAGGTCTCAGGCGTGATGTGGTGGAAGCGTAGCATATTAAAACCACAGGTATTGAAATTTTCCACTAGATATTTTATTTCGACACTACCGGTTTCGATGTTTTCACATCATCATCAGGTGCACACACCTGATGATGATGTGAAAACATCGAAACCGGTAGTGTCGAAATAAAATATCTAGTGGAAAATTTCAATACCTGTGGTTTTAATTAATTAATTAGTACATAAAATAGTTTCAGCTATGCACATGTGTATTTCAACATCCCTTGGCGTAATTGAAGGCTTGGTGCATTAATTTATTTCCGTCCTGCTTCATTTGCCAGCATAGGCACGCGTGGAAAATGCCCACAGATATAAGGAGGTACCAGATGGATTACATTACGGTTAGAAATAGATTTAGGGACAGCGCAGTAAATTTAAACAATTTTCCTGGAGCGAATGTGGATTCAAAATATAATTAAGTGCCCATGAAGTGTAAAGTAAAATTCAAGAATATAAAAAAAGGCAGACGCATGAGGAATGGAATGCCGGAAGATTTTAAACCGGATAAAAATTAAAGAAATGTCAGGAAGCTGTTGATAAAATCATCAATTTGATAAAGGTCATAGTTTGGGTGTGATAGAATAAAGGTAGTAGTATTATACAAATGGGAGCCCTACTTAAGGCATGTGACTTTCACACATCAAGTTAGGGGGGCTCAGTTCTTCTCCCTGTGCCGCCTGTGGTTGCCAAGAGACCCGACACCCGATAAATCAATCAGCTTGGGTAAAGCAGCGGGTGCCACCGGGAATCGAATCCGAGTCCTCCACTCATTTTTCCAGTTTTCTACCCACTAGAATATCTCGATTCCAAATTGAAACCATAGGAAAGGTTAATAGAAAAATAGTGTGGAACCATGAATGGCGGAAAACATGATAATAAAATGGACAGGTGAAGGAAATGGAATGTCGTAATGACAGAGTTAGAAAGAGAAAGTTCAAAGACATAAATATTAAACTAAGGCGATAAACTAATAGGGGGGGGGGTTGAAGGAAAGAACAGCCTGAGGATACGGAGGACTACAGAGTCGGATGGAAACAGATGGAAAGAAAAAGAAGATCGATCAGAAAGCGAAGGAAAATCCCTTAAACCAATCATGCAGACGACATAAAAAGTGTTACTCGAAACAGAAGAAATTCAGGCTTGTTGGAAAGAGTGCATAGAAAAACTAAATGTTAAAGATATTGGGCCAGTAAGTTTATACATACTAGGCATACTTATAGTTTACACAGCATCTGAAGGAAATTAGTAACGGAAGAGGGGATAAGGCAAGAAGTACGAGTACTTACATTAACACCCGTGCTTTTCAACGTATACGCGGTGAAAATAGTAAAGAGGAATAGGAAGAGCTGGAGGAAGGAATTGAAGTAGTAGCAGTACGGATTAAGTCAGATTTGCATATGATTAAGCTTTAGTTAGCCCGTCAACCAAGGGATTGCTATCGACGCCCAAGGCATTGAAAAATCAGTATAATGGATAAGGGATGAGTTCCAGCGAAAAGGTAACATAAGCCATGGGATTCTCACAAAATAGGATGGCCATTAAGCTATGAGGCAGAAGCTTGAGTAGGTAGAACAGTTCACCCATATGTAACTAGGCACTGTTGTAGAACATTGCAACAATTTCAGAGTGTAAAAATCATTCGCCTTGACCGGGATTCGAACCCGGATCCCTCGATATCCTGCCGAGTGCTTTAGCCAGTTAAGCTATCGCGGCGTCCTCTTGATTTTTACCCTCTGAAGTTGTTGCAATGAAATGTTTATTAGTGGATGACTCCGTTAAAATTTACTGTTGCGGAGTCTCCCACAGTTTCTTGAAATTTGTCTAAGGTATAAACAGCCTAAGTGTTTCAACTTGGCTTTAAACTCGTGGACTGTGGCGCGTCGCGCACGATTACGAATGCCTGTGACATTGTATGTACGGTATTTCGTCACAACATCATGTTCCTTTAAGAAAAACCCAAAAATTTGGGAGTTTAAGAGGATGCCGCGAATTTCCTGAGGTCATTAATAAAAGTTATCCACTTGATGAAAGCGGAGCCCGACTATGGGTCTACTATAGTTTAACTGGCTAAAGCACTCGGCCGGATATCGAGGGATCCGGGTTCGAATCCCGGTCAAAGCGAATGATTTTTACGCTCTGAAATTATTGCAATGAAATGCATGTTAGCGGAACACTCCGTTAAAAGTTACTGTTGCGGCATCTCCCTCAGTTTCTTGAAATTTGACTGTTGTAGAAGTTAGTGGGCGCGGTACGGAGGACAGAAAAAGAAGAATTGGATTAAATGAAGAAGCTTTTACAAAGAGGAGTTACAAGTTAATGGCTCGTGCCATGATTAAATGTAAAGAGATTAGTGACACTTTAATATGGAATATAGTACTGAACGGCTTGGAAATAGGTCATTAAGGAAAGAGGAGAAGTGCTGAGTGGAGGATTTTGAGATATGAAGGTGAAGAAAAATTCAAATAGACGGAAATAAAAACCAATGAAGAAGTTCAAGTAGGGGAGGAGCGATAATTACTGGAGACATTCGAATAAGGACGTAGGGGATATTGGGTGGCACTGGAATATTAAAGATTGAGATAGGGGGAGAATGTTGGGAACGAGACGTGGATTAAGAAATAGCGAACAGCCATTTTGGGTGGAATGAATTGAGATAAGAATAATGTGGAATTTAAGAACAGTTAGTTATAGTGCAAGATTTGAGAGATATGGTTTTAGCTGGGACCTAAGTGTATAGCAATTCTTAGTTTCTGGATACAACAAAAAACTATCTTCCCTGGTAGTCTCCTCTTAACAATAAGAACAATGACGTAGTTGCAAGCGTCACCTAAACCCTTCCCGGTGAACCGATCGACCATGATAATTGTTTCCTCCAAAAAACAAATTCGGACCCCCGGCGTCATAACGTTTATGAGATGCAGAACACCTCCGCCCCCTATTTCCCTCCTACTATTTCCAGAAACGACTTAGTCATTTCTGTTCACGTTAGGCGCCGTCCGACGAAGCGATGGAAAGAGAGAGATGGACAAAAAAAAGAAGAATGGCAGAACGCGACGGGTCTAGGCGTAGGGTCCCGAGGCGAAAAGAAATCGCCCTCCGTCATCCACCTCGGAGAGCGGGAGAGGGAAGACCTCCCAGGCAATCCCTGCCATTTGTCATTCCGTCGCTCCCAACAGCGCCGCTCCAGTACCACCAGGTATGAAGGAAGGCTCTTCGGGGAGACGGGATGGGAGGGGAGGAGGTGGAATTTTGTTGGGAGGGGGTGACGGGGAGGTTTCTGTGGTAGATGGAGGAAGGGTTAGAAAATGATGGAGTCCCTCTCTCTCTTTTTCTCTTCCCCTCCTCGATACCCTTTATCGCTGTGGAGTTATCTCCCCTCTCATCTTGAAGATCCACTGCTCACAGTTTCTCACCCCTCCACCTTACGATTCCTCCCTTCCTTCCTCTATCCATCTCTCTCTCTCTCTACCCTATCTCTCACCCTCTTCTCCCCAACAAGCATTTCCTCCTCCTAAATCTTCTTCTCACTTCCCTCCACCTTTCTACCTCATGCCCAGGGGCACGGACGAACCTCTTTCCCCTCTTTCGTCAACACACAAACGACCACACTCTCTCTTCCACGGCGGTCCTCGAAATTTTTTCACGCCTCCCTGTTTCGCTCTCGGATATCATTACCAACAATGGAACAACGCCCACATTCATAAGCTCGCTTGCGTGAAGTTTTTATCTACTGTGAAGCCTGCCAAAGGCGGAATCTCAGATTGGAGGTAGGAGAGGAGACATGTGATATTTTCAGTATGAGCAGGCTTTCAATCTTGATGTAATTGATAGTGTCCAGCGTAACATTTATCGAGTTGATGCGTGCTTAAATGACAGCAGTAGCTTTTTTCATATTCCGCACAAGTTTTTTTTAATTAATGACACTACCTGAATTTCGTCAATTAACAGTATCGTCACGTAAGTATGCATTGAGTGATATGGCATAAATCGGGTAAGGACGAGGGGGGAGGATATATTTGGGTGGTTTCGTGAAGGTTACCCCGTATACTAATCGCCCACCCTCAGATCATAATCTGAGTATTAGAATCTTTGGGAATTGTATATATATATATATATATATATATATATATTGAGTATTAGAATCTTTGTATATTAGAATAATTATTCTTGCCTATTCTTATTTACTCCGAAATCTTCTCGTCTACTTTTCGAATTACTGGACTCTCTTCTGTCGAAGGAGAAACTTATTCTCATGTAATGCCCTTTGGCTTGTAGTTTTGATATTCATATTTTCTTTGTTATTCGTCCAATTTGATTGGCATTGTTCTGTTATTGGACTCGATTAATTAGAAATTGCCCTTCCTTCTTCCACCATACCGTAACCGCCCATCTACCTCTTCCCATCCTCCATCTGTGTAATGAAGAGTGTACAGAATATAAGAGAATACAGTACCATAAAAAAAACCATAAACACAGTAATCAACCCGAAGGTCGGTTTAGTAGGTGATGGTAGAACTCACCCATGTACCAAGCCCGGCGGCGTGTGAATATTCACACATCAGGGTAGGGGGGCCAGTTCCATTCCCTGTGCCGGTTATGGTTTCCCAGGAAGATCTGGTATCCGAAAAATCAACTAGCTTGGGTGGAGCTGCAGGTGCCCAGAGTGTCTCGCCCGCGAATCGAACCCGGGACCCTCCGGTCATTAGTCCAACGCTCTACTCACTGGACCACCGCGACCCGCAAGTATATATCTGTCGATGCATACTTGTATGTTCTAAAGAGGTCGTATTGATAAAAAAATGATATAACGTAGAACAACGCAAATTCACTTTTTGGAATTATTTCCAGATTAATTTTAAAGATTGTACGGGGGTATTTTTTAAAAGTAATCAGTAATTGGGTTTAAGTTTATGTTTTTTATTATATCATTTTCCTTTGAATAAAAAAAGTTTCACGGTAAGAAAATGTAGTATCTTAGAAATTTAAAAGAAAAAATGTATAGCGAAAACCTATGGGATTTTTAACGTGAAATCACACCTAACACGAATCAGTCACTCTGCGTAAAAGGCTATCATAAAAATTATTTCGAACATTTGGGTTACTTAAACTTAATTAGTAACTAACATTAAAGTGACATTAAACTTTTGAAATCATCCCCTGCCAATTCCTATACGACTGGCTTGTAGAGTATCATGTAGATTTAGAGATTAGTTGTGAAATAAGTAAATGCATCCGATGGATAAGCATTTTCGGGCAGTAAATAGTCATAACCAAGTGCTATCACCGATGCGGAGGTAGTCTTTCACGGAATTCCATGTCGTTTTCATCATGCGCTACGTTAGTTCAATATGTTGACTCATTCTTAACGTTATCCTTCCATTCTTTTCTTGGACTGCCTTCTCTTCTCATCCTGTGTGTCCATTACTCCAGTGCTTGGTCCAATCGTTTTCCTTTCCAAACCTATTTTTCTGCAAACCGTCGACGAAGTAGATTAATGTGATAAATTCTATCTAACCGGGAGATGGAAGTAGACCCAAAATGGTTTATATCCTGGAGAAATTGAGATCACGGATCCAATTTGGCGACTGAAAGAGTTCCCAGATGTAAATACCGACATATACCACATTTAAGCAAAAATGGAATCTCTGCTTAGGTAAAAAATAAATACGAGAGCGACGAAGAAGCTTTGACAGGTGGAAAATCTCAAGGGAAAAGAACAAAGGCTGATCTTTCAAAGGCTGCCAGACGAAAGTGTGGAAGATGAAAATAGTGAAGGATCAAAGACAGTGGCAGAAAAGACAGGAACATCCAGGGTACAAAGGGTAGTATTGAATGCGAACACGAAAGAGAGTGGGAAGATGGGAAATGATTAAGAGAGAGCCGTAGAACGCAAAGGAAGTTTTGGGTCTAATGGTTGAGATAAAAAAATACACAAAAAGGTGATGACAATCACCGGGGCTTATTAAATAATCAGAAATATAATTTAGCCCCAATTCAAGAAAAGTTGTGAATGTAGAGAAATTGATGCAGTCAATGTGACTAGGTTCCCGCTTCCTAATGTTCTGCTAAAAGCACGTCATTTATGAATGAATATAGCTAAAGTCAAGTTCTAATGGAAACCAAGTAGGAAGTGAATTAGGGGTAAAATAAATACCAGAAGGAACTTCAATTGTAAAAATAATGGAGTAAAAACTCAGAACAAAGAATGAGGTTACTAATTTGTGCATAAAGACGAACAATTACGCCTTGTATTGAATTACGGGATTATTTATTTTAAGGATTCATTGGGGGATAAAGCCATAGGAATTGATGATATCGTAAATTATTAAGCTTAGTTTATTAAAGAATGTTGCCAAGAAGACCTAAATCATCTTTTAAAAAATTTATTTAATGCATTTATTCAGCTGAAAAATTCCCAATGGAATTTCATAAATTTATTGTCCCTGTACTGGAGGAAATGAGTGTAAAAAAATATATGCTTGAAGTTTTTGAAAAATTCTGCATTACGCTCTTGCGTCGGTGGTTTTGATTCGTTAAAAATCGGCAAATTTTAATTCGTCCACATATTCCATTTAATCCAAATTTGGTACAAACTTGAAGTGCTAAGAAATGTCCCCAAGGTCCCCAAGTCTGTTTTCGAAGAAAATATCCATCCGAAAATATTTGTAATTTTTGTTCATGTACTGTATGCTATACTATATTATTTGATTGAAAGTTTTCAAGGCTCAATGTAATCAACCAAAATAATATCTCAATTTATTTATTACCGCAAATAATACATGCATAATGTGACATAATAGCACAGTTGTTATGGTGCTATGGAAATGATGCCTGTAATGTAAGGAAAAATAAATGCGCATATATGTGAAGGATAAATTAATTTTGTCGTAGATGAGTGGGCCCAATTTGTGCTGATGCTTTCAATTAAAGCTTATTTCGATTAGAAGTTTGTTCCAAACCTTGGACTTCCATGAGCTTTCGCCCGAAACCAGTGAATTTATTCAGTTGCACAATTGTGCTCACATCAGTTTCGCGTGAACCTAATTTAAGCATGTATTTAACGGAACTGACAGTACTTCGGTAGGCACTGACGGTATCTATTGCAACTATAAACCTGGTGGAAATTACAGGAAATTACCTGAAAATAGAAAGAATATAGTTGAAACTATGTTCATATCTTATGACGTGGAAACAATTTCCATGAAAGGAACTTGGGAGGATCTCCTTGACTAATTCTTAAATACCGAAGACATTTCCGAGTAATAGGAACCTACTTGAAGGCAACTTCATTATCGTGGACGTCACTGAGGATATTGAATTCAGGTTGAATGCTGGTGGCGCCCTCCCTTTTCCTCCCTTCCCAACTGTTGAATATAATCCTACAGCGCGCAGGCCGCCCGGTACTTCGGTTTCTCTTTTGTGCTCAGCATAATATTCTCCGCTCGAAGGGAAATCCTCCGCTAAGCGGCTCAGCGTCATTTCTCTCCCCCACCCCATCGTCCGCTCCCGGGCGAAGTGACTTCACGCTCAACAAAAAAAAAAGCCTTCCATTCTGTTATTTTATTCCACCCGAGCCAAAAGCGCCACACGGCATCCTATATTCGCAATGGCTTCTGTTTAACTTTGCGCGTTAATAGAATTCCACCCCTCTCCTCCGACCACCGTTAACAATCGCTTTTTGTGTGCCAGAGCCCTCAAAACAAGTCTGTCGCCACCTCTTTTTTTCCCCCCATTCTTCCTTTTTCGACTGAGCGACGAGTGCACACGAGTATCTCCCCTCGGAACGGCTTGGCATGAAAAGGACAGCGTGGGACGGGCGTGAAATTGATCCCCTTTTAATCCTGGAAATCGCTTCCGCCGTCGTAAAAGGGAGGGGGAGGAGATATTGTACCGGAACGCTCTCCTCTCCCCTATTTCGTCCGTCCTTCAGGAGCGAATGATTCGTTGGAATCCGGATAAAGCGGGAAATATGAAAAGGGATCTCTCCCGACGAAAAGTTTATTTTTGCATTTCGTTTGATATCAAATATAGTTATTCTATTCCCTAGGTGCATCATATTGCGCTTGTTTGTTCCAGAAGAGCTCGGAAACAGTTTTCAAGGCAGCATTCACTTATTGTGCATTTTTTACTGATGATTCTGTGTTATAAAAATGACCGTTTTGAAAATTGGGTCTGCAATATTTATTTCAAGTGCTGGAAACACCCAAGTCTTCGTTATGTTTAGCACTTTTTTATTTTGCAATAGAAATCCATTTTTTGAAGATTTTGTGTCTTTAACATTTGAAATATTGCTCTCCCCCCCTACCCTAGCCGTTAAGTGATATCATAAAAATATTTTTAGTTTATCCTGTGCACACTTCGAAAATTCTGTACGACTATGAAAGGGAACATGAATAATTTATTTAATTTTGAATCCTTGAAAACCTACCTTATAATGAAAAAATGAATTGAAATGAAGAATAAACAATAACTATTTGGTAACATATTAATTAATCCACCCATATGGGAGAAATATCGCAATATGGAACAGGCGTAGCTACTATTTTATATATATTTGTCTATCAATCTTTGTGGCATTTCTATTTTTCCATGACAGCTCCTCACAAGGCCGTATTACAGGAGTGGTTATGGTATGAGCTGTGTATTTGAATATAGAGTTTAGGTATAAAATGTCTAGTTGATAATTCCTTGTTATAAATAAGTAATAAAATAAACTCGTAGATTGTGTAAGCATAAATCCACTTACCATAAGTACTAGGGCTGGAAATGGCCGTTCCTTCGGTGTATTTAATATTTTCTTAATATTTCGTGTTTTGCGTGAGCAAACAAAAATTACGAAATTTTATAATTTAAGTAAAAACTAAAGAAGTCCATTTACTTGAGTGAGATCTTTAATTAATCGAATTAGTATTTAGAATTAATCCAATTGAAGAAATGCTCTCACGTCAGTGTCAAAAGTGGATGTCAGGGTCTTACACTTTACTGAGATTTCATCCCTCGAGAACGGAGGTGGTGTGCAGCATATATAAATGATAATATTCTTACACATTTTTTTCACCTTTCCGCCGACTTGAAGCTGTTTTAAAATAGTGATCTAGGTATTTTTTCTCACTTATTAACTCTTCTTGATCTCGTATTTCACCATAAAATTTCATCGCATGAAATTTATTCATTTCCTGACTCCTTGAAAGTTTTGAGGCGACTTCTTATGTTTAATAAATATCCTATGAAATTTTAATAAACTCCTCTGATTGATATTATTTTTATGAGAGGTGCATTGCCAGTTCCTTCGCTTCAGCAATCGCATCAGAATCGACAGGAATCTTCTTTTTTCTTAGTTTATTCATAAACATTTTACTGTGCGCAACCTTAATGTGAAATGCATGGGCAATATAATTCAAATGCCTCTCTTATAGGAATAACAGAAATTTATTTTGGTGTATGGCAGACAAGATGATGCATTAATTCTGAATCACGTTCCAAGGCACCCGGTGTGTTTTCTTCAACATACTATGGGTTACTTTTCACATAACATAAGTTTAATGGCCATAACCTGATGAGGTTATTTTGACATCCAAAAGATATTAATTAGATTTAATTATCATAGCCTGTTGTATTTACACAACTGAATGTTTCTCTCCAACTTTTAGAAAATTAAAATTATAAATGCTTAGCCTAAACCTAACATGGAGCGCGAATGACCTCAGCTTCCCCTCAAAACTACTACTAAGATGGAGTCCATAGTAAGTTATAATTTTAGATATGATAAACAAAGTCTACTTCATCTCATTTATTCTCGTATTTAAGTGACCCATTCTGTGATGGAAATCGAATTGGTACGGTTGAGTATACTAGATTCCCACCCCCCAGCACCCGTGTTCGAATCTCGCTGGTGATATCACGATCCCTAATTGCGATTCTATGTGGAGAGCCCTTTCAAGTGGAGTACCCCGTCCCTTTGATAGGGCGTTAAAATGTATAATCTCTTGTCACCTTTCGTTGAGAGTAAGGTAATGTCAACGCCGAGTTTCTTATAAATAAAAATTTAATTAAAAATTAAATATAAATTAAATTAATTTAAAGCCGAGTTTCTTCTTCTTGTAGCATTTATTTAAATTGCGATCACAACCAAATCATCCACCTGAACCAAAATTTTCCCGAATTATTTCAGTTGCCGGTCACCTCTCTTAATAACTACTACTGCATATGGTTGCTGTTGATATAATAATCGATAGGAGGAATGAAATATATTTCGATACTTTACACACCGTCCTTTCAAATGGGTTTTGACAGGGTCATTTTAATGATAAATTACTCTGATTCACCATCGAAGGTAATCCATCAATGTAGTAGACGTAGTTTTATAGAGAACTATCATATACTCGTATATTTCGCTTGAATTTTCTCTCGTTTGGCCTTAAACATTTATATCTTCAACTCTCCTTACTCTACACCTTCCGTCTCTACACATAAAAAACCTAATTTTTCCTTCCCCTTAACTAACATTCTCCCTTTTATTACTTTCTTTCACATCCCATTACCACTATATATCTCAGCCACACATTATTTCTGCCGTCTTTGGATTTCCCTAAGAGTTTCATTTCTCCTCCTACCACACCTGTAAACTTTATCACTAGTCCCTTCATCTCTCTCCAAATAACCTCGTCTGTTCTTCTCCAAGAGCACAGACGCTCATCCTCTTCCTACAAAGACAAGGCGTCTCATTTATTCTGCGCCACGCTCCATATTGAATTCTTTTTGACATTTAATTTGCATCTTTATTTACTTTACCAGTTACTTAATTCCAATTGTATTAATGTAATTAATGTTATTCTTCTTTCTGTTGCGCTATTCTTCTCCTATATTCTCTACAATTACCCTCATTTACCTTCCAAATTGCTGACCAAAGTCATCAACTTTCCCTCCCTCCTGATTTACAGGGTTCGTCCGGAAAATAAGTGTACTGAGCTCAGGAAAAAAAATGTATTACACTTTCACATATCTTAAGCTAATATTCCTCAAAATAGGACCCTTGTGAGTCGATACACTTGTTCTAGCGGCGTTCCCATTCCTGGAACGCTCCCGCGAAGGCATCATCGGGAACCTCTCGAAGACACGTCGTCACGGCCTCTTTGACGGGTCCAAAGTCCCATATCGCGTTCCTTTCAAACTCCTCTTTATCTTCGGGAACAGAAAGAAGTCCGGTGGTGCCAAGTCCGGGCTGTAGGGCGGGTGCGGCAGCGTTGCCACGCCATGCTTGGCCAAGAAGTCCGACACGACAAGCGCGGTGTGAGACGGCGCAGTCTCGTGATGCAGCCGCCAGATGTTTTTGATCGCTGGCCGGACGCGAGCGACTCGTTTTCGAAGCCTGTCGAGCACTTGGACGTAAAATACAGCATTTACAGTTTGTCGTTCAGGTACAAATTCGTAGTGGACGACTCCCCTTTTGTCAAAAAAGACAATGAGCATCATAAACTTATTTTCCGGACGAACCCTGTAAGTTCAAACTTAGCTCTCCTACTAATTCAACATTTCATTGATTTTATTACTTCACTTCATCATTTTAATATCTACCTAGATTATTTTCCTCTAAAATGAAGTTTTCATTGATATCAATGGGAAATATTGAAGTGTTTTAAGCATTACAGAGTATTACAAGTATTACAGAGTATTACTGTTTGGGCAACATATTGGGGAGGAAGGGGAGAAATAGGGATACAGGGAGGAAGGGAAATTCCGGGTTGCATGTGGGGAGAGCGGCGCGGCGGTTGGACGAAGTGGCGTATTCCGGGTTACAGCCTTACGTGAGCGATTGTCAGAGAGTCGGAAATCCGCAAATGATATGGCACAGAAAAAATACGATTGAATCCTATCTATTATTTGACGGCCGACGGTAACGTAATGAAAATGAGTCAATTTGAAAAAATAATAATAAAAGGAAGTTGATTTTAGGGAGAGTACCCTCGTTTGTACCGTTGTAAACACTTAGGTTTGCATGATGCGAATGTAAGGTGAAATTTTATGCCTAAATGTTAATTGGATGTATATTTCCACCTGGCGAACTGCCAACTTGTAAAATATTTCCTTCGAACGAAGCACCGCGTTTATCCAAAAAGAAATCTCCCAGAAGATATTTGTTGGAAGGTGGAATTCCATCGGAGGACGAGATAGGAAGGGAATGTGAGAAAGTTAGAAAGGGAAAAGCAACTATTATCCAAGTATACATAAGCATAAAGAAAAAATATCACAAATGTTTAGACATTTATTTCAGTTAGTATTGAATGCGTCGTATCGATTTGATATTTTTCGAAGAATCATTTCATAAGAGGTCATCGTTCTTTAAAATATTGGCAGAAACAAAGGTTCATCTAATTCTGTGATTCTTCACCTTGGGTGCCTGCGTATCCTCGTGTTCAAAATATATTCCCTGAGGAGTAAAATTATAAGTGTATCTCAGTTTTTTCCCATGCATTTTTTTATGATGGTTGCGGAAAATAAATTTGTAAAAAATATGTCACTTTGTTCGTTTTACTGCAAAGTAATCAGCAACTTTTAATCGAGCGAAGTTAACTTTAACCATTTCGAAGAAGCGTGTTCATCAACAATAAATTTTTGCATATACTTAAATCTTTTTCATCATTGCATTTCTCCCCGTTCTTAACAATGAAGGAATAACGTGATTCATGACCCTTAAGTCCTAGTACTCAGGCTCTCCACGGCGGTGTTTCTGAAGACGCTCATTTAGTACAAATCCGGAATTTTTGCATTCAATCGTGTTTTGATGGTCATGAAAATAGCAGAAGAGTGTATAAATCGATAGATTCACGTCATGTCATTCTCGGAAAACACGAGCACTACTACGTGAACCTCCTCACGTGACCTTGCTCTAACTAACCTTTCCCAAGCTGACTCGTATTTCATGGTACCCAGGAACAGGAACCATTCTCTGTATTTTGCTAACTTCATAAGAAAATTACCTCTTTACTGACTCGT
The DNA here is from genome assembly GCA_037158775.1 of Hetaerina titia. Taxonomy (NCBI): domain Eukaryota; kingdom Metazoa; phylum Arthropoda; class Insecta; order Odonata; family Calopterygidae; genus Hetaerina; species Hetaerina titia. Next base: position 37,448,972 of record CM073778.1, read on the forward strand.
TCTGTAACTCCTCCATCAGTGGGTATATTTTTTTCTAAAGGTATAAATTCTTTGTGAAGCAAGTAAGAAAAAGTAAATGCTTTGTGAAGGGCTTACGCTTAAAGCTAGGTACGATTTATCATTATTATAAGGCAATCTACCAGTTAAGGTAGTTTTTTTGGATGGACACAACTATCAAATAAATATCATGCGACTCCAAACAAAACATAATCGAGAAACATACTCTACATTAGGTCCCTCTTCTTCTCTGTGTACTTCCTTCCTCCCTTCATCCCGTCCAAAACCACCATCAAAGATAGGAGCATGGTGAATATTCCAGTCGAAGTTTCAAATATTTTGCCGGACCTTTAAACAACACTAAGCATATGCTGTATATTTTAACGCCAAAAGAAAGTTTAAGTATCTATCAGCCGACATACTGGTGTGTTTAAAATTGTCGAATTGCGATACGACAGTGTGTGTAACTTAATCTTAACTTTTGTCTTTTCAGGTGTACCCGGCCAATGGATCTACCTGCGAACTTGTGCCTCGAATGCTTTTTTATTCACTTAGGAAAGGTCAGTGATGTAATACCCTCTGCTATCTGCATTCTGGGTGACTTCCGGATTGTGTCATGGGTGTAGGTACTGTTTTCAGAGGTGGAAACGGCATTGGGAGCGGCGCATAAATTCAACAAGAGAGTACATCGGAGGAGATTAGGGTCACTGGATCAAAGGTACGTCCGAAAAATATTATTAATGAAAATATCCTTTTGGACGGGTCTCTCGCGTTTGAAGTGTCATCGGTGCCTTGCAAATCGGCCACCACTGCTGGTGAATTTATCAGCCAGGCCGGGTCGCCGAGTGACAGCTAAAGCAACCCAAACAAGGCATTTGCTTTAGCGCTCATAATACCTACTACGCTTGCCTTGAAGTCTCAAGCTGCGCAAACGACATATCGTGGCCGTCGGCTTTGTGGGAGAAGCCAATTTACGCCGAACGCGATGCTCACCCTCCCTCTGACTCTTTCTCTAGCAACGCCTCCGTCTTGTCCTCTTCTTGGCGGAAATTAAAACTCTCTCGTCCCTCTCATTCGCTGTTGTTGGTTTCTTTCGAATTCACGCAAGAGGCAGTCGTAAGATTTCAACGAACAATCTTTCCTCGTTCCCCCCTCCCATTGCGCTCGTGTAACTACTGTTCTCTTGGGTAACTACCTACTGCTTCCCTCTGCTTTCATCCTAATGCGCCTCATTCTCCGCTCGACGCTTTCGACTGCACTCTGTACACAGAGGTTTCTTTTGTGCTATCTTCCTTCCTTTAACCCAAGACAAACCGGATGAAAGGTGTAATCCACCGAATGGGTGGGCGGTGTTGTTCTTTTTTGACTCACGTAAGGGGATGAAAATGTTCAGTGGGTATTTTCCTGCAGTTTCTTTGCAATTTACTGGTTTATAAAACAATGAAGAATGTCATGTAAAACGAAAATTGTAGGCATGACATCTTGGAACAGTATCAGAGTGCTACATTAAAAAAAATTCGATATAATTTTGTCAATTTCTTTTTTATTACTTTACCCGGAGTTTCAACGCTTAAGCGTAATTATGATCTACGTAATACTGATCTAAATTAGAACCTAATCTACCATATGATGACTCTTAGTCGATGAAATGCGTTGTGCAGTAATTAAAGTGGAAAAAGTGAAACCTCTTTCATTTTATGATGATAGGTTCAAGGGATATTCCAATTCCGATTTTTAGGAAATTAATTGTTTTAATTTTTTCTATATTTTATAGATGGTTCTAACATATACGTCTACTAATGTATACATTCTGGGAATATGCGAAGAAAAAAATTTGCTTAGTAAATGCACATGCAGTAGATATGTGCACAGTTGAGAGCAATTGTATACGTATTTCACGTTTCGTTTATCTCTTAGGAAGCGATTTTACTCATGGAATTAAACTCGAGAAACGAGAAGCAATTAAAGGGGTGGATGAGGGTTTTCAATTCGAGACTGATTTTGGGGGATAAAGTAAACACTCAACCAATTTGCTTAAAAACAAAAACTTGACCATGGGCCGGACTTCACTACTGTTGTCTTCCCTGGTTTCAAACTCTCACTCCCTTGATGGTAACCTATTTGACCGAAGCATATGTATAGAGATCTACAAAAAATCAATATTGGCTGTAGGATTGTCGACTTACAAACTTACATCAAAAAGTTGCCACTCTTTCCTTTGAAATTCAACACGTACTCGTAAGAAACGAGATAGCCGTAGCGAACAAAAACACAGAGAAATACATAAAAATGAAACTCACACGTATTCCAAATTTTCGGTGGCCAAACCACCTTTCTCTAGGGTGAGAAGAAGTTCATTCCGTCTCTAGAGGAAGGTAATTTGGGGAAGAGGGGATAATAATAATATTTCGGCTTCATTCGGGTGAGATTGAGACTGTGGCACTCCCTTCTTCCACCTAACCCATCGTCAAATACATTCAATGATAATATAATTATATTTGAGTTCTAAATAATCAAAAAAGAATTAGATGGTGACAATCGATTTACAGTGGACATACATGAGTACAAAGAGTAGAATGATACGTAAAATTGTGGAAAAAACGTAAGGAATAAGGTTTTGAATCCTTGACGAAAAAACTCACTGCAAGAAAACATCCGCAAATGAAGGAGAGTGTGAAAAACCTGCGAAAACCGACAGATAGACAATGCTAATGTTATAACTTACTAAATAAAAAATATTAATAAAAATACTGCAATGCATGAAAAATAGGAGAAGAAACAAAAGGGAGACCTCAAAACATACATGTGGAGAAAAATTAATGAAATTTAAAAACATAAAATTGAGAGAAAAAATTTCTGCAACAAGATTGAATGATACTTTTAAAAACAATTTTTTTTCCTAAAACCCATCACCATAAGGGATATCTTAACAGTAAGATTAATATGTGAAGTGGATATTTTTTGACTAATTGTTGTGTGAATATGATATGACCGTGAGCTCCTAAAATGTTTTACTTGCAATTATGTTTGGATTTTACGAGTGTCTTATGTAAGGTTCTTTTAATGATTGAATTGAAGAAGCTTCCCTAACGGCTGGAATGAGTTTGTTCTTCTCGCGGCGAGCATTAATAGTAAATAATTTATTGTAGATGACCGTTCTATGATGCGGTATAAGTAGGCTTTTATTCCCTCGTGTATTTGTTTAATGAATCTTGTCTTGTGTTTTGAAATATTCCAACAAGAAGTAATTTGTTCAGAGTTTGATAAAGTAGCGAAAGTCTCTGAAGTTGACGTCTGTCACTAAGCTTTAACCAAGAAGGTTTATTAATTTAGTTTGTGTTGTGATCAGATATCTGTAGATTAAATACGAATCTAATGAAATAATAAGGGGGAAAACTCCATTGGCCGTAAAAAATTTCGCGCTACGAATCTAATGCATGAATTGAGCAAACACTGAAATTTTAACCATAATTTACCTGATAAATCTTGATAAACTACATCGGCGTAGTCAAAACATCGGTATGATTTGCGTGAATACTGTTTCTTTAAGGATGTGGGGGTCGTGTATTTGAATTTGAGCAGAGGAAATAGTGATTTATTTACAGATTTGCTTATCTTTCTTACTTGAGAAGACCACGATAGATTTTCATCTATCAAAATCCCTACGTTTTTCACAGCCTCGCAGTATGGTATTGAGTTACGTTAATTTTTAGAGGTGGAAGTTCATTTGTTTTAATTAAAGCACGAATTCTCGGGTATCCAGTCAATATGGCTTGTGACTTACTAGGATTTATATTTTCAAAGTTGTATTTACTTCTAATATTTAGGTTATCTAGCTGTACTATATTTAATATTATTAGCCCCATAGTGCTACAGTAGAAATTACAACGTAAATAAAATTAAAGTGATTTCATGTAAAACAGATATCTTTGAGATTCCATTTTTCTCAAGAACGATAAGGGATCAGATTAAAGTTATCGGGCATGGATTGAGGGGAAAAGTATTTCGAACCAAATGTAGTCTGATGTGTAATCACCCTCTGCCACACACCCTAGCGGTGGCTTGCAGGATACCAGGGTACGTACATGTATGTGTGTATGTGACAAGTGCTTAGGATTTCGCTACTCAAACGGGGTGTAACCATTTGATCACGTGAAAAAATCGATTCATCGTGGACTGACGGATATTAATTTAATCCACTGGAAAATAGATATCATAATTTATAATTCACGACGCCATTGGGGACTTTGGTTGCTTGTCGCCAGATTGCTGCTATATTTCATCAGCATTCACTCTAGACGAGATTGCCAAAAGAATAAATAAGCACTGCGAGGGCTGTGTGACCAGGCGCCGGCTGAGAAGAGAGCTTTTATCCACTCCGCAAAGAAAAATAATCTCCCCTCCACGCCAAGGGCGCTTGCCATCTCTCAAACCTCAAGATCGAATGAAAAAAGGGCTAGTGAGGGTTGTCGTCTGGCTCGGGTGTGGTGAAAACAATGGCACCACAATGCAACGGCAAAAAACATAGTGCTAGACCTCCCCCTCGCTCTTAATAGGATACTGGATGCGTCAATTAATAGCCTTGACCCGAACCAAGAAAATGTTGCTACCAGGCTATTTTCAATGGGAATTTAAGAAGCACGCAAATCACGTCTACTTTTGCTTTTTATCTTTAATAAATATGAAAGAGACACCAGGCACACTATTTCTACACGCGTATTCTGTCTCGATTTAATTAATTAAATCAGGAACATTCAATCATAAATTACCGAATCATGTGGAGATATTAAAATACATCACAAAGACATGGATAATAATGAATCGGTAAAATTATTTCTCAAATTTTTCCCATATTAGTATTACTACTGGTGGCGTAATCAGGCCGTTTGAGAAAAATCCAACTGATATATTGAATCCTACGAAGTTCACGGAAGCTATCATCAGTCGTATGATTTACCCTGATAAAATTCCTTACTGAAACTTGAGAGACATACGATAAAATAATAACACTTGATTAGGAGTGATTTCATAGAATTTTAGTAGCACTACGAAGATCAATGTGGTTAAAATGAAAAAAAAACTATTAAACGCAAGAGACAATTTGGGCAACAAATGTTTCAAGGTGAAAGGCGAATAAATTAACATTCTCCTTTTCGGTTGGTTGGCAGTGGTTGCGGAAACAAGATGGGATCTGTAAATAACCCTGAATGCTATGGAATAAGTAGTTCGGGAATATAATATGAGCATCAACCAGATGAAAACTAAAATCCTTGTGAGTGGAAGAGAGAAGCTGAATGCAGATATCACAATTCGAGGAGTGAAACTAGAGCAAGCGGAATCATTCATATAACTGGACACCAGCATAACTTGGGATGGAAGAAGTTCGACCGACGTCGAGTGAAGAATAAGCTCAAGCTAAGAAGGGTTTCATGAAGAAGAAGCAACTATTATGTTCGAAGAACCTGAGTTTTCAAACATGGAGGCAGTTCAGCAAAATGTTCGCATGGAGTATGACACTCTACGGATCAGAGACATGAAACAATGGAGATGTGAACCAGCAAAGAATAGAACACATTGAGGCATGGTGCTGGAGGAGAGTGCTGAAGATTAAATAAACAGAAGAAATGTAGAACGAGGAAGTAATTGGATGAGAAGAAGAGGAAAAGACCGCATGGAGAATTTTACAGCAAAGAAGAACAGGATGGACATTACTAGGTGCAAAATGAAATAGTGAGAACCTTAATAGAAGGGACAATTGGAGGGAGTATTCCACCAGGTAGACCAAGTGACAAGTACATAGGACAAATTAATAATTTAAAACGGAGTAGCTATCGGGGGGTAGGGGAATAAATCCTGAATAGAAAAGAATGGAGGGATTCAGTAAACCATTCATAATACAGACGATGGTGATGTTTAGGCTACATTCTGGAGAATGAAGGGATGTCCATGGGAAGGATACAGGGTTCGTCCGGAAAATAAGTGTACTGAGCTCAGGAAAAAAATATTATTACACTTTTACATATCTTAACCTAATATTCCTCAAAATAGGACCCTTGTGAGTCAATACACTTGTTCCAGCGGCGTTCCCATTCCTGGAACGCTCCCGCGAAGGCATCATCGGAAACCTCTCGAAGACACGTCGTCACGACCTCTTTGACAGCGTCCAAAGTCCCGTATCGCGTTCCTTTCAAACTCCTCTTTATCTTCGGGAACAGAAAGAAGTCCGGTGGTGCCAAGTCCGGGCTGTAGGGCGGGTGCGGCATCGTTGTCACGCCGTGCTTGGCCAAGAAGTCCGACACGACAAGCACGGTGTGAGACGGCGCATTGCCGTGATGCAGCCGCCAGATGTTTTTGATCGCTGGCCGGACGCGGGCGACTCGTTTTCGAAGCCTGTCGAGCACTTGGACGTAAAATGCAGCATTTACAGTTTGTCGTTCAGGCACAAATTCGTAGTGGACGACTCCCCTTTTGTCAAAAATCCGGAAAAAATCAGTACACTTATCTTCCGGACGAACCCTGTATATAAAGTGAGGTTTGGGAGAGGGAGGGGCTGGGGTGAGAGAGTCAGATGGCAAATGAGAAGTGGGGAGGATGTTGGAAAGCAATAGAGAAGAGAGGAGTCGATCAGGGACTGAAGACCTTGTCTCGTACCTTAAGGGGAGGGACGAAAATGTCATCGTGGAGGTTTCATACATTCACATAAATACACATTTGCTCATGTACCAAAATCTCTTACAAATAGACACATGAAATGCCTAAGCATATCGTGCAATATTGGGTGTTTTTGATTCAATCATAAAAATTTTGTTTTTAAAAAAATAGTTCACTTAGTGCACTTGGGTACAAATTTGTTATAACGGTGTACTGTGCGTGGAATCTACGACTGCTTGAATCTGTCTGTGACGGATTCTATCGCTCTTATTTCGTTCTCGTGATTGGATCTACCATACACGTATAATTTGGGGCCATAATGATTTATTCAGGTGTCCCAAGTAAACTGGTGTTCTGTAACTTTCTGAAAGTGGTCTCCCTCGTCGTGAGTCAAAGTGGCTCCCGAGCTAATTTCTTCAAGCCCATCCGACATGTTTACATTCCTCTCGGGGTAATATAAATCTCGAGGATTTATTTTGAACCTTTTACAAGTACTCAATGATCGAACTACAGAGTAGCAGTACCTCTCCTTTACTTTTTCATTACATTTTCCTACAACTCAGGTAATGAAAACTAGTTTCTCTAAGGCTGACTCACATGTTATTCTGATGGTCTGTCCCATGAAAGGTTTGATATCAGTGTAACCAACACCTATTCTAAAACGATTAACTCGATCCCATATAGTCTTTAATTTACGTTCTGTTTTATCTTTTATTTCATTTTTTAAATTTGGTGCTGTAAGATTTCTAATATTTAATTCTAACCCCTTCTGGCAAGTCCCCACCCCGATATCAGGTCCAAATCACATAAAGAGTCGCCCGTAGTCTTCCAATATCATTATTTCTCTGTAATTAACTGTATCATCTTTAAATTTACTAAGCTTGATACTAGCGTGGAAAAAATGATCCTTAACGTATATCAAGACGAATTGGGACCCTATTATTAATGATTGATTGAATTTTATATTTGTCCTGCGGCGACACACTTGTAAATATATTCATAATATTGTGGATATTTCTAGCACCATTCCTAATAGAATTGTTGGTGAATCAGCCATGAGACAGGTTATTTTCCGGAGCACATGATATATCTTTCTACTCGAACGGTTTTCAAAACTTGTTTGTGACTGAGTGTATTCTTGCATCGTACTTTTCCCCCGAGTCCCTCCAGAGGAATAATAGCTCTACGCTCTAGAAGATTAGTAGGTTGAATTCGAATTGAAATCCAGGAAATACTTTTACTTTAAAAGGAATTCACAATACGGTAGATGGAGAATTAAATATCTTTATTTTATATCGCTAAGGAGATTTTATATTCTTAGAATTTATATTCCATTCCTTTATTATATTTACCACATATGAGGAACATAGAATACATTGTACTGTTTGATGCATTTTTCCCGTTTCGCAACTGCCTGATCTGCAACCTGTATATACTCAGACTGAACAGGAGCGAGTTGGGAATGGAGATTCCGGATCGGTAATGTATGGAAGAGGAGTAAGGCATGGTTGCCCATTTCACCTTGACTCTTCAACGTATATATGGAGGAAATGATCAAAGAAGCATGGGAGAACAAGATTAAGGAACGAAAGCCGGCGGGGAATCCGTAAAATCAGTTAGGTCTGATGATGACATAGCTTTAGTTTGCCTGTCAGCAATGTCAATGGGTTGCAAGCATTGCCGAATGAATTGGAAATTCGGTGCGATTGAAATGGAATGGGAATAAATATAAATAATACTAGGCCATGCGGTTTACCAGAAACAGGAAGGCTAAGCTTAACATCAAAATAGGAGGGGAAAAAATAGAGCAGGTGGAAAAGTTTACGTATCTTGTAGTAGGGATATAAGGAGAAGAATTGCGCTAGGCAAAGAGGCTTTCATAAGGAGGAGGGATTTGACGCCAGGGACGTTGAGTAGGGATGTTAAGAAAAGGCTCGTCAAAACTTTGATATGGAGCGTACTATGAACGGCGCGGAAATGTGGTCATTGAAGCAGGAGGATAGTCGTAGATTGGAGGTTGGATGGGGAGGAAAGGGGACTGTTGGGAGAAATCACGAGGCAGAAAAAATGGATGAAAAGAATATTGATGGACAGTGGGATTTTGAAGACTATGATAGAGGGGAGACTTCTGGAGTAATGAGAAATTGACAAGCATATATAAATATATATAGAAATAATATATATATATATATATATGTATGTATATATATATATTATTTCGAAAATTTATTTTCGATAATTTGATATATATTTGTATATATATTACTTCACACATAGAATTAGATAAAAGGAAAGGGGATAGAAAAACACATAAATACGAACACGGGATAAGGAAATATTTTTACGTTTGTGATCTGCTCAAATCCGCCTTCCCCACCTTTCCTGTGTTTGTCTTTTATGTGTTTTCCTATCCCCTTTCTTAAAATCTGTTTCATGTGTGAAGTAATATTTGTTCGCCGTATGGAGGGATTCCGTATTTGAATGTGTATATATATATATAAATATATATATATATATATATATATATATATATATATATATATATATATATATCGATGATGCGGAAGTACTCACGAGAGCAATATAACTTTTGGACGGCACAATAGAACACAGAATAAAACAGATAACACGTAAAAGGACACTCACACTGTAGATGATTTAAGCTTTCGGCCTACTCCGAGGCCGAAAGCCTATATTATATATATATATATATATATATATAAACCATAAACACAGTAATCAACCCGAAGGTCGGTTTAGTAGGTGATGGTAGAGCTCACCCATGTACCAAGCCCTATACGGCGTGTGAATATTCACACATCAGGGTAGGGGGGCCAGTTCCTTTCCCTGTGCCGGTTATGGTTTCCCAAGAAGACCTGGTACCCGAAAAATCAACTAGCTTGATATATATATATATACATATATATACACACACACACATATATATATATATATATTTATAAACACACACACACACATACACAATGTAAGATTTTCGAGAATACCCCACTACTTCCTACGATAAAATTCAAAGCAAGGGGGCGTGCAATATACATCTAAGGTTCACTTCCTGGGTACATTGCCTGAATCCGTGGAATGCATATTTTAGTTGTAATGAGCTTAATCCGACTGGGGCGAATTGAGGCGTTGTCCGCGTTTCCCGTGGGAGTGACGGGAGTGAAGCGGGAGACAAGTGGGGGGGGAGGAGGAGGAAGGGACCGTTCGTTCTTATCGCGGGCGGCACGAATTTCTCGCGAGAGAGCATCAACATCATCTTCTTGCGGCCCTGCTCCACAAATGCGATGGTGTAGAGAGACCAGGAAGGGGGAGAGGGACAAGAGAGAATGGGCCGGGGGAGTTGCTCACCAGGAGGAGGAGTGTTTGGTTGGTTCACACACACACACACACACAGCGCGTGTGTTGTGTGAGTGTGGGGGATGCGTGTTTGGGGAAGAAGAGGATGGAGTGAGGGGGGGCCGATGGGGGAGGGGGAGTTAGAGGAGGGGGTTGGGAGGATGGGGGTTGGGGGACGTGGCGTCACAGGCGGGGGTGGCAAGATGCGGGAGAGAGAGGGGGACTAGCCCAGAAAAGTGAGGGATTGTGGGAAGGGGGATGGAGGGAAGGGGGTTGGAAGTGAACGGAGTGGTGGTTGGCGGGGTGGCGTTTGAAAGAGAGTGTGGGTGGGTGGGGGAGGGAAGCTTCCGAGGAAGGCCCTGTGCACACCCTCCTCCCCTCCCCAGCCTCTCTCTCTCTCTCTCTCCCCTCCGCAGCAGTGTCGGGTTACACTTGGCAGCCGGCAGCTGTTTCTCCTCTCTCTCTCTCTCTCCTCCTTCCACCCCTTATAGTGGCGAGGCCTTCCCATGATGGCAGGCAAACAGAGGGATGGTGGGAGGGAGCTATAAGGTCGGGGATGGAGTCCGAGGTGGGAGTTCAGGGGGGCAGAGAGGGGCGAGAGGAGATGCGGGGGTTTGCGTGGGATGGGGAGGTCTTCCGAGTTGGTTTTTAGGATGGTTATGGGGGTGTGGGGAGAGGTGGATGGAAAGGGAGGGTTGAAAACAGCGGTGTGAGGGAAGGGAGGAATGGCGGGTGACGAGTGGAGGGGTATGGGTGAGTTGGGGAAGGGGAAGGACGTGCTTAAGGGAGCGGGAGGAGATGTTAGGAAAAGGGAATCGGTGATAAAAGTTGAGATGGGTAGAATTGAAGGGACGGATGGAGTCTTCGACGAAACGGCGAAAGCAAAGAGTAATGAGCAATGGTTGGAGTTCGTGATTGGCAGGTGAGCGAATTTTATGGACTTTTGCAGCGGAATGGAATTATTTTTTACCGGGATTTCTCTGACCGCGGCTGGAAACTAGTTTGGAAATAGTATGGATATGGCCGGATGGGATTTCGAAGCTTCGGTATTGCATTCGGCACAAATCGATCCATTTACAAGGAAGTGACAACACGTTTCAATACATATACATATGAACCATAAACACAGCATTCAACCCGAAGGTCGGTTTGGTAGGTGATGGTAGAGCTCACCCAGTACCAAGCCCGACGGCGTGTGAAAATTCACACATCAGGGCAGGGGGGCCAGTTCCTTTTCCTGTGCCGTTTATGGTTTCCCAGGAAGATCTGGTACCCAAAAAATCACATAGTTGGTGGAGCTCCAGATTGTCTTGCCTGGGAATCGAACCCAGTAGTCCAACGCTCTACCCCCTGAACTACCGCGACCCACATTAAATATATGTATAAATATATTAAAGCTACCGTCTTCATTTGTTAAGAAGTCTGTAATTCATTTCGTGGACTCCAATTCTATTTTAATAATTTAGAAATTATTTTCAATGAACTTGTTTTCATTCTGGATTTGAGACAGCTAGTAGAGAAAAACTCGGCAATGATGTATTTACTGTCAAACACCATTAAGAAAGCCAAACTAAAAGGAAAATCTGGTTTGGTTAGGACTTATTGTAAGTAAATTCGAGCATTTTGCTTTAGGCTTTGTTACCTGAAGTAATATTCGAAATATTTTTTCTGTTTGCACTTTTCATCAATATCAAATCCAACATCCGTAATAACAACCTCTGGACTTCTTTTTCCTCCTTTGCGTATCGCTTATTATTCTTTGTTCGTGAAACAGCAAGAAAGACAAGGAACTAAGGTATTTTTGACAAGATTGTTCTTAATTATTGAATTGGTGAAATGGTGAATTGAATCGACGAAAATGGAGTTTCTACCGAAACCCCTGGTATTTATACTACTTTATCCGCACAATATCTCGGAAGTAGCCCCAGGGGTGCATGGCCTGGCAGTTTTAGAAACCATCCGCATAGCAGGAGGTCTCAAAAGGGAATATTTTTTTTTGATTTGTCAGTTTGTTCCTTTCTGGCCTCGGGGATGCTCGAGGAAAAAATGAATACTGGAATCAACATATTGTGTTATTCCAAGAAACTGCGGGAGATGCGACAAAGGTAACTTTTAAAGGAGTCATCTGCTAATATGCATTTCATTGCAATAATTTCAGAGTGTAAAAATTCTTCGCTTTGACCGGGTTTCGACCCCGGATCCCTCGATGTCTGGCCGAGTAGTTTAGCCAGTTTACTAATCGAGGCGTCCTCTTAAACTCGAGCGATCGGGAGATCGAGGGATCCGGGTTCGAATCCCGGTCAAGGCGAATGATTTTTACACTCTGAAATCGTTAGATTGTGATAGACTACTCATGTACGACCTATTTCACAGTTGCCAGGGGCTTGGCGTCATACTTCGTGACTCGTATTATTTAATTAGTGCTTAGAGTGAACTTACAAGTAGTCTTAATTTGTACGCACAGTATCTCATATTTTGATGGCAAATTTTTCTAAGGGCGAGGGTTCAAGTGCGATTTTCCGGGGAGAGAAAGGGTGGACCCATTCTTGGGGGAAAAATAATGTTATCGAGTAATGCACCATACGTTTTAGGATGCGTATTCCATTTGTGTGAAAAGTAAGTAAGCATACTATATGGTTGACTATATTCTTTCTGAGTTTTACCTGAATCAGGGAAAATTTTCCGTTGCTTTTATTTTACTGCAATACCCGTAATAAATCGGGATTAGACCAAACAACCCTTAAAACTAACATTAAGGTGCTTCTTTAAGGGAATTTGATGCTCAAAAGTGCAGGTCTTTCTAAGAAAATTGTTTCCTTTGTATGCAAAGAACTGACATCAAGCATTTCTTCTGAAAGAGACCGCAACAAAGGGTGGATTCTTTGAATTTCGTGGATAAGAAGCATCGGTACGAGCTTTATTGAAACAATACGGAGCATCCCTGGTGAGCCTTGTCCTGAATCGTGACGAAGGCGACTGGAATCAGTTATCGCAAAAATATCAAAAGTTTTAACAAAATTCTTCACTTAATCATTAAATGAAAACTATCTTTAAAGTTTTTCCGGGTAATGAATCGTTTCACTTCATTTCTGCATGTGTTTTACTTCTTCTGAATTTTCCGCCAGATTTAATTCCGTCATATTCTGTCCAGCATGATGAAACGTATTGCATTAGGCTCGAAATACTAATCACTTCCTTGAGTTCCTTAGGTGCGCAGAGATTGAGATAAGTTTTCCACTGTAATTGCACCTTGTTGATTTTTTTAACCGAATGCCTTTGTCATCAAAGACCTTTTTACTTGAAGCTATTTTTTTTAACGATGTCATACGTTTTTGTGGAATAATAGATTTCATGGAAACGTTACAAATGGTAAGATAGTGTGACGAATGAGGTCTTGAGAAGAACGAGGGAAGGGAGAAAGGGAAGAGAACGACCAGTAAACAAATTGAACGGAGCATTCAGGAGCGTGAAGGACGGAAGCCTATAGAGAGGCACTGAGAACACTCACTGTAAAGAGCCCCATGGCGATGAAAAATACCGAAGCGAGCGCCAAAGCCATTGCATATGCTTCCACATAGATAGTGGGTTCAACTTATTGATGTCATTACCAAGATTTTTAGAACTACCACGATTTAATTAATATTCAGCATCACACGGTCCTGGTGAATCTAGTTTACTGATAAATTAATATGAGTGGAAATATTAAGTTACGGTTTCATTTAATTACAAGGCCGTTTCAAATAGATTCGCCGGATTCAGACTGTCAGTACACTATGTTTGAGTCCGTAGAAAGCAGGACGGGCTTTGCGTGGAATTGGGGAACTGTCTGTGAAATTAAATGCGAATAAAAACTTTTATATTTTTCTAGGTGCTTTCTCGAGTGTAATAATAAGTCGACTTCTGAATTTTAAAAAAAAGTTATCCGTATTCAGAAGGAATGAGGAACCAGCATCTAAATAAAACTTATTGTTGAATTTTATTTTGATTTAATTTTTAGCGAGAACTTTTTAAAATGAATTTTTGGGGGGCAGTTTAGCAATAAATGTATCATCAAATTCCTGATGGACAATATAGTATGAGAAATGGTTCTCCATTTTTCTCGTTAGGTATTATTTCTAAATTTGCCTATACTGCGTAACTCGGTTCCCTAAGTATGATATACATGTATTAATTTACTTAAAAGCAACAAAAAGAATCTTTGAGTGAGTTTACATATATCTCTTCAATTTTTTTAATCCAATGTAAAGAGGTAAGCCAAGTTGCTTTCTCGCTATCAAAAAAGGTAGATGGACCGAATTTCATCATTATCTTTAGGCGTTTTTTCAAGTTAAAATTTACCAAAAATACTTAAAAAGTATAAATATACCTAGCACGCCATGATAATTACATTCTGTGTAAACAGTGTACCGATGATAATATTACTCCATGAAAAAGTATTACGGTTTTCATCCCATGCCTTCCTTCGCCTCTAAAATCTTGAAATTTCAAAACATAAAGGCATACGCCTTTAGAATGTTTTGAAATAGGATATGGTCAGATGAAGAGAGAAGTAGACGAATAAAAGAGCTGGAAGAGAAACCACCAGGGACCTAGATGAGCAGGCGACCAATTATAGTATATTCGTAGGGTATGTGTGTTCTAAACGTTTACATAATGACGAATGCCCTGTGCAACAACAAAACAATCCAGAGTGGACAAAGAAGCAATTCTTTAAACCCTATACATGGAGTTGGTTATTGTGACAAGGGTATACTATGACAGGGATATTAACCGGTATGGAGATAGGGAAGAAAATTTATGACCAAAAAACAAATAGCATTAAAACTAAGGCAACTCGTGGGTATTCGAAAAAAGGAATTGTAAGGTTGGGATAAAAATATCCAAGTGTGGCGAGGGAAAGGCATGTTTGGAAAATGATGAATTTTATTATTTTTGACAAGGTAATCCTATCGTCGAAAGAATTAAGAGGGATACAGTAAGCAGACTGCGAGTTACGAAGGTTTTCGATGAGAAGACGTAAATACTATCGTCAAATATTACCAGCCTTGGCATCAAGAATTGATCAAGTAAAATATTATAACATATGACTCTGACAAAATAATATGTACATGGCGTGTACTTTTCAACAGATATGAGACGTGGTCGATAGAAACAGATGAGGAGAAACGACTGACGAAGATGGAAATGTGGTATTGCCGAAGAGCGATGAAAAAGAAATTAATAACGAACGAAGGACTTCGGAGAAAGAGTTAAGAGAGAAGCCTATGGAGACTTACGAGAAGAAGGGGTAAACTAATCAGACACATCCTGAAGCAAAATAGCTTACTGAATGTCATTACTGAAGGAAAATAGGGGTGATGAATTTCAGAGGAAGGTCAAGAATAGATATGAAAAGTAGGTAATGGAACACGTTGGTGCATGGAAATATGAGAGAATGAAGAGATGGCCAGGTTGAAGCTGGATTTAGATCGGAGTGTTACCACAGTTGAATTGTCGCTCTCTGTTTATGTATTTATGAGTCAAAGAGGGCGACCGAAATTGGCTTACGAAAATTGCCCGCGCCTTGACAATAAATGCTAGACTAAGTCTTTCGAGATGATGGAATTTTCACCCAGGATGATTTCGGAGTCTTAATGCGCTTTATTTTACTTGTTCACGACCGCACAGTAATCGCGTCGTTACCTGCGCAGGTTGCTGTTATTGCAAGACTTGTATGTTGTCCCGACCCAGACGCCGTGCAACACCGATGAAAGCCCACGGTAGAGCCACCGAGCAATCCCCCATAAAATCCCTTTAGCGACGCCGTGTTAACAGTCTTTCGCTCTTCAAAACATTTTCCCTTCTGGGCTCGTAGTTTTTCCCCCCGGGTGCTCACGATTCGGTGTCCCACCGAACTACTGCTCTCCCGGGGACGATACCGGGGCTCTCAGCCCCTCAGCCCCGCCGTCATCATCCCGTCGGTCACTTACCCTATCTCATCCTCTTCCTTCACCCCCTCTTCCCCCACCCATCGACACTTCCAACCTAAACCCACCCTCCCTCCCTCGCCCTCCCCACTTTTCCCTTCCCGCCCTTTCTGTTTGTTTTACCGCGGCAGCTCCGCAAAAAGGGTCCCTGAGGAGGGATGGAGGTGGGGCGGTGTTGGGAGAGGGGGAGTTTTCGAAACCAGGTCCAATACTCGCCTCCCTTCCACCCTTTTCCACTCAGCTCTTCGTTCCCCCCTCCGAAGCACGTCCTCCCGTTCCTCCTTTTGCTGCCCTCGGAGTGTGTGTGTGGGAGTGGCGAGGGGGAGGGTGGAGGGGAAGGGCGAGGGTTGAGTGAGTCCTCTCTCTTTAAGGAGGGGTGGGTGAGTGTGAGCGTGTTTGATGTGCGGGGGTGGAGGATGTCAGCGTGCGAGCGCCTCCTCTTTCCCTCTGCTCGTGCTTGATCGAAGAAAAGGTTGAGGTAGGCAGGGAGAAGATGTTCTTTATCCATTTTTATTAATGCAATACCCACCATGGGGTAGAGTAAAATGAGCTCTCACCTTGTTTGTGCGATGAAGATGATCCTATTTTGTACTAACTCGCAATCGGTCAATCTTTAGCCTTTTACATAGTAATTTAGACGTTCAATAACGGCAAGGGCAACAAAAGCCAATCACCAAAACCATTACGTGGAAGAAAACCCAAATAGGTGGGAATCAAACCCGCGACCTCTGGGTTTCGCCCGCCCACTGGCGACCCGGGGGTTGCCATCGGAACAAGAGGAATAATAAATAATTTCAAGGACGGATTTATTTGCTAGCAATTCATTAGGTTAAAACTAACTCTAACGTGCATGGAAAGCAAAATTATTATTTCTACAGACACTTAAGAACGCATTGAGCAAGGAGGTTGTTATGGTGCAATTTTTATGCCATTAAAACGGATAAAACTGAAAAAAATGACCTCCCGCATAGATTGAAGGATAAAAACAAACAATTTCAATTGCATTTTACATGAACCTATTTTGGAAGAATTGAGAAAGTTAGTTGTACGGAAAGGTAGACGAAGGCGGAAGTTTTAAGAAGGGCGTGTGAAGGGAGGAAGTTGACCTGTGGAAATTCTAAAAAGGGAGAATGAGTGAGTGGAGGAAATGTTGAAGGGCAGGGGGATGTTGGATAAGGTTCTGATAGAAGGGATATCGCTGGGTAAGCAGGGAAAAGGACGAAATAGAATAGGCTTTTTAGACATGAAGGCAGTAAGATGAAATGAAGAAGGTAATACATAATGTGTGGTAAACAAGAGTAAATTCTCGCGATACGTACGTAAGATCCGTTAAGGACTGTTCAAAACTTACCTTGTATGCGTGGAATACCTAGAAAAAAATTAATACTTATATTGACGGTATAGATCCCTCAAATAAATTTTGGCGGATCCCTTTTCCGCAGACACCAAAAGCAAATCTATGTATACAAGGTACTCGGGTAATGATGCAGATCCGTTTCAATGAAGTAACAACCAAATACAACAATAAGTTTACTCTTATTAATAATATGTGACGGAAATGAACCCTTCTCACTTGAATTACAAGAAGGCATCTTTTACATCGACGTTAAAAGAATTATGCAGTGAAATCTGTCAAAAGCGGAAACTGCACAAAGCACAAATCAGCTCTGAAAATAATGTGATTGCAGTTTACTAAGTATGTTTCTCAACCAATCACGTTATTTTCAAACGTTCTTCTGATAGCCAAAACATGAGTGACATCTACAAGAAGTGGCACTTTTCTTACGAATCTCAACTCGAATTGGTGAAAAGCGGATACAACATTTTTTTTAAGAGACATGAGTCTTTTTCGAATTATGAGTATTTTACGCTAAAATCTCCGCTTATGGCCCAAAAACATATTTTAATTAATAATCCGGACTTATTTTACGGAAGTCAAAAGATAATTATGTGATTATCATATATTTGGTTTGATTATCATAAATTTAGTCGCATCTCCAGTTGTATACTTACTTTTCACCGAAATATTCATGCCCATTGTATTAATCGGTCCAAGATGGCAAACCTCTTTGTCCCGTTAGCATTATAACGACCTTTGTGGTCCCACCTTTAACAGGTTTTCACTGTTCAAATCCATCATACTTACCGCCCTACAACAGATCATAAATGAGGATTCAGTGATTTAGCATGCTTAAAGTCATTTTTCCTCGCATAATAAGGGCCTGAAAGGTTGGCCAGGAAGTAGCCTTGGAAATAATTCATCAGAATAGGCTGTCTTGCTTGTATACTTCATTGTATGCTAATTCTCATTGTATGATGATCACCACCGGCAGCTCTTCTCGCATGTGTAGAGTACTAGTTAATCCCAGTTACATTCATCGTTTGAATTATACCACTTCTCCACTAGTTGCTGCCTCGTTAGCATTATGTAATTTGTATGATACATGCTAGGTGAAGAATTACATCTTGACACATAGAGAGAGATTCTTCATGGTTATCATGTCGATTTTGATAATCATATGACCATTTGGGAAAAGTGCTATCATAAGAGAAACATAGGGGATTATTTTTTCAAGTTAGAGCGATAAATAATTTGATTTTTCATGCACGTAAAAATTTTTCAATGCATTTTGACGCCACTTTATCTCAAAATGCGCGTGGTTAGCGGCCATCCCTTCAGGTTTCATTGGGACTTCTTACTTCTTTTCCTCAATGAAGAATTTCCATTCAGTCTCTGGATCCCTCCATTTTGATTTCATCACCTTAGTGACACATTTCCATAGATTCCAATGTCTTTTCCCTTAGTGTTATTGCCCATGCCGTTTTAAAAATACAGTTTAATATTGCTAACAGAAACACACAAATTCCATAGTTAATATAATTCAGAAAGGAAAACAAATGAGGAAGTACTGGTGATGGTGGGTGAGGAGAGGGGTTTGTTGAGAGAAATCCTATGGAGGCAGGGAAAATGGATGAAAGGCGTATTGAGCGGTTGTGGAATGTTGAAGATGGTTATAGAGGGGAGAGTTTTAGGCAAGCGAGGAAAGGTCAGGAATAGAATAGGGATTTCATTGCAACAATATCAGAGTGTAAAAACCATTCGCCTTGATGAAATGCATGTCAGCGGAGGACTCCGTTAAAAGTTACTGTTGCGGCATCTCCCGCAGTTTCTTGAAATTAGGATAGGGATTTTGGACGGGATGAAGGGAGGAAAGAAGTACACTGAGATGAAGAGGGACCTGATATAGATTAGTTTGCTAGGTGGGGAGTCACAAAATGTTTATTTGATAGTTGTGTCCATCAAAAAACCTACCTTAACCGGTTGATTGCCTAATAATAATCTAATTCAATATAGGAATTGCTGTGTTTAAGTTGCCTATACAATGGAGAAATTCCACCAAGTAACGGCTAAAATAAAGTCGATGCAGTTTTAATATATCATAATGAACAAACATTGCAAGTGGCAACGCACATCTTAAGAATATGAGAGTCAACATCGAAGAAACTATGTTTGATGAGATGAGAATAGGGGACATTTAGAGAAAAGACGTTTTTAGAGAGACGTTTTCTTTTCATTTAGTTAGGTCAAATTTAGAAAGGTTAAGATTTGGAAAAAATCCATTAGATTTATGAAAAAATGCTACGAGAAGGTATAGTAAGTGTGACGGGTATGCTGTAGAAATAAGATTGGGAACCCCTAGATTGAATTGGAGAGACCTAAGAACTTCTAGAAACGAATTGGACGCTTGGGTTTTCTTTAGACACCGAGGGGGATTACCAAGGGAATAGTCAAAAATGGAACCAAATTATATCGACAGATTCTACCACCGAAAAAAAAATAAGAGACGTTGTCAACGTCACCGATAGATTCAAAGTACTCATTATTCAACAAATTCAAAGAAACTGCAGGAGACGACACGACAATAACTTTTAACTGAGTCATACGCTAATGCACATTACAATGCAAAAATTTCTGTGCAACAATCATTTGCCATGATCATGATGAATCTTGGTCAAGGCAAATATACTTTTAAAAATTGGTTCATCATACTCGTTCTTCCCTCACATAATAGGCAAAACAAAATCGAACCTAGGCGCCTGAATATAATTGATTAAAGGCAAATATGTTGTCATTTAGTTAGTGCATCCATGTATGATGTATATCAATGCATGCATGTACGTGTGAATGTGTACCAATGTTCTCATTGAGAGCTAATATGCATTCAAACGCTAGTATGGGCTAATATTTATTAGGACTAATATTTATATGGGCTAATATTATAAGTATTTATGGTTGGTGCCCTCACATCACCCTCCACATGCCCTTGCGCGACTCGCGGAGTATTTTGTGGGTGCAATTTCGTATTAACTTGTCCATTTATTTCTCGTGCAAGGTCCTCAAAGAGAGAGGCGTTCACCAAGAGTAGGTTACCCCTAAGAATATTAAAACACACAAATTTGGAACTGATGGGATACAATGGAGCTAGTCTAATTTAGCTTGGTGAATTCTGAAAGGGAATGACAGAGACAAGGTAAACGGCGGAGATAATCATATAGGAGTACTTTACGTGCTATTGAATGATTTATGTCGTTGAAGTATATACGAGTATTACTCAATTTCAATTAAAAGAAACAATGATATTTTCTGATGTTTTTCTTGTATTGAGGAGGACATTATACGGGAAGAGAATTAGTTATTTCCAGACAATGCAAATATATTTTCTCATGAAAATGATCAACCCGACCAAAGTCATCAAATTGAAGGTTCCTCCATTCCGGGAAAGGAATCTTTGTGCTGGCAGGTTCACCTTCCATCCTTTGTAGAGTGTAAGGCACTACTTATGAGCTCCGACTACCAAAACATACACTGCATTCAGTCCGAATGTTGGTATGTTGAGTGAGGACGGAAACCACGTCGCAATAAGTTTTCTGGCGTGTGGATATCAATACGTATAAGGGTATGGGGAAAGTTCGTAGACCTGTGTCACCAGCGGTTTCCCAGGAAGATCTGGTTCTCCGTTAATCACATAGCTTATTTTTGACTCAAGAGTGTCGAAAGAGAGCGTCATTCGGGTTCGAGCCCGATACCTTCCATCAGTAGCCAAAATCTTCACTCACTGATCTCCCACCATTGCCTCTTTATTATTACAGGGTGGATGTGGGGGAATTTCTGTAGTTTAAGTAGTTATGAGGGAAGGAAACCGACAGCTAAAGTTATTTACACCATTAGGGATGGGTGGTTAATTTGGCAGGGGTAGAATCTTGAGGGAGTTGATGGGAAATTTTAGTCGTTCTAATTATACTCTCGGAAGGCTCCAATGGGTCACACAATTTAACGTCCAAACCGACGGACTGCGTACTTCACTTTGTAGTGGTCTCCATGCAGTTCCCCTGGTTAGTTAGATTAATTTTACCAATACCAATTAACATGCCTTTTCCGGGATTCGAACCAGTTCTCTAGGGGTAGGAAACTACTACATTAGCCAACGCACCATTCAAATCCTATATGGAATTTAAGTCATGCCTCGTTTGGAGCTAGAGTTGTTTATCGTATACGAAAAGCCTAAATTGTTCTTGTCGTTTATGACATACCAGGGAAACTGATCACGTCAAATCTACGTCCAAATCTCATCCTTCAACCACCAATAAGGTGAGTGGCAAGGGGTTATTAGGTGACCAGTCATTGTATTAAATTGGTGATTGTGGGCATGATTACGGAGCTTTCCAGAAATGTTTAATTCATTATGAACGAACCGAGAATGTCACACAATTAATGAGGTTGTGACACTAGAAATTTGAATGTTACGTACATGCACGACTTTAGATACCCACAGATTATTAACATTATACGGTTGAACTCAGGAGATGAGATTAGTTTTCGCAAATACATGAGCAGGTGGGAAAGTTGTGTAGGAAATCGACCGCCGAATAGAGCAATACAGGGAATTATTTTTTGGAATGCACGAATCGTAACAATAACAGGAAGCAACGCGTAAGAAAATCCGAGGTTTCTGAAAATAAACTTATAAGGAATTTTAATAATTATCAATTACCAATTTCTCCGAGCAAAACATCATTGGCCTATATGAATCTTGTCTGTATTCCCGGTTTATTGGAACACTTTTGCCCTGTTACATTCTCACGTGCACACCAGCGAGTGACAGCTGCAGAGCTACTGTTTTGTCATATCCAGCATTTACTCTGAATTGCCGTAATGGAGAAATACAATACAATATACAATAAAATATATGTGGAACAACTAAGTATTTCTTTCTTTTCCGAGAAATACACATCTGTGCTAAACCTCGCAATCTGATGCAAGGTTTATATGTTGGGGATTGTCAGGGAATCATCCTTTAATGCATAAATATACACTTATTTATAAATATTAATACTTTCCTGACCATATGCATAAGCGTGCATACACTTACTTCCATGCCTGTCCATCTATATGATGTAATAATGGTTGTATTGAGGTAAAGTTTATAACGTTTCTTTTTATAATTCAGGGATATTAAGTATTGACTTTCAGTAATTTCAAGCTGAACTTAACTGAAAATGCATGACCGCTGACCAAGTAAAGTTTGCTTATTTTGAAAGTAAATTTATCTCGATAGGCGTACTACCAATTTCGATATATTGGCCACATCATCTGATGCCGGAAGACTTCGTCTGTACGTCGAAACCGGCAGTTGCAAAATAAATTTACCGCGAACATATACAAAATTTTGCTTATTCATGGAGAATTGATTTTGTTAAATTTTGTGAAAATGCGAGGGATACAGGCTTACCTCTGTCGATGGTTGCATCTGTCTCTTTAATTTCATCCAGTTAGTCTAATCCGGCAGAGTGACGAGCGGGTGCATAAATGACTTTAGCACCCACTGCCGCACGCCCTCGTGACCACTTTCAAGACAAGCTGTGTGGTGTTCCCGCTCTTAAAGCCTTGGATGTGACGAGGATGGGCGCGTGTTTGCGTATGCCTTCTTCTTATCGAGGGGTGTCGAAGTGGGTCGGTGGCGGTGGGGGAGGCGAGGGAGCCGTGAAGATGACATGTTACCGAAAATGAAAAAGATTGAAATTTTCGCCGGGAAGTGCTTTCACCTCCTTCTCCCCCACCCCTCACCCCCCACTCTCTCTCTCTCTCTCACCACCCTCCCTGCCCCCCGTGGGGTATCATTCGGATATCGGGTGACACTTGGGGGCCGGGGGGCGCCTTATGGCTTTTAAAACGACGACGGAGGCGACGGGGGAGATATGCAGCTCCTCCCACCCCCACTCCGTTCCCTGGGGAACGCGGATGGTGGGCTCGAGTGGAAGGGGACGGACGACGCCCCTGGATAACAATAGTCATCCCCCTGGGAGACGTGTAGGGTTGGGAGGTGGGAGGGAGGATGATCGGGAAAAAGGGAGGGAGGGCTCCCGTTGTGGCGACTGCGGTATATCGCCCGGAGGCATAATGTGATTCGTCGAACCGTCCTACT